>JAPMOR010083425.1:205881-232304 GCA_026543865.1 Argiope aurantia
CAGACTATAATATTGATTAAAGAAAGGGGATGAACTATTTCTAGCTGCAAAGAGTCCTTGGGTGAGATGCTTGTACAAGGATTGTCAGACTAATGTTTGTGAAAGAAAGGTGAAAGAGTGCTCTTGGTGTAGAGAATTCATGATTCAGACATGTATCCATGGATTTTCAGATTATTGTTTCTTCAAGAAACGGGATATATTTCTTCTATCCGCAAAGAATCCCCGGGTGAGATGCATGCACAAGGATTGTCTGACTAATATTGGTTAAAGAAAACAGACAAATTGCTTTTTTGCTTTAGAGAGTAATGGGCAATAAAGGTGTCTGCGAATCGTCAAATTATAATAATGATTAGAGGAAGAAGAAAGCGGTAAAGTTTTCATCGGTTTGATTTGATTTAGTGCAATTTAGTAGCGAAAAAACCATTCTTGAGCATGCTGTGCCAAACTTATGGCATGAATTAAAATTTTGTCTTATAAACTTTTAAATAAAATCTTGTCAGTTCTCGTGATTTGTCAACTTTTATGATATGTCTTAAAAAGTAGCTGTAAGAAAACTTCAAAATAAAATTATTTCTAATTAGATCAAATAGTAAAAAACAATTATTTTTAAGAAAATGAAAAGATGTGGATGATTAACTTAGTGAAGAATTCCCTATTAGTACAAGATATTGTACGATATCTCCACGATGTTGTTCTGTATTCTGAATGTCGGCCAATATCTTGTAGACATCGTAATATTATTGGGCATTTTGTACTAATAGGGTGTCTTTTAAAATGATACAGGAAGACTAAAAGCAAACGGATACATCGTAAAATAAACTGTGGGCAATATATCAGAATGTGCTGAAGTGATATTGGGCTTTGGCATGCTGTACATTGAGAAGAGGGTTCTTTCAACAAAAAATGTCCATGTATGAGTCGAGTGTGACCCTATACTGAATCGAGTAAGAGTTGTATCGCGCTTTCTGTTAGATGAACTGAGAAGATGGGAGAGGCATGTGTCCACTGATTGCTGGTTAAAGAAAGGTGATAAATCACGTCTGGATGTAAAGAATTTATGAACCACGGATTGTCAGAATAATGTTGTTTAAAGGAAGGGGATAAATCATGGCAGTAAGAGGCGACTTTGATTCCTATTATTCAGATAAGGGATTTAATATAAGCTTTTCTGTTCTGTTTTTGTTACAGATAAAAAAGTTTCGAAAGTCACACAATCATAACGGATTCTTTCAGAACTGAAACATCAAGCAAAAATGAATTTAAGACATAGATTCTCGTACGTAATCTTGTAAACAAATTCAATTCGTCGAACATAATTTTCCATTCACCAATTTTTGTATCTTTGTATTTATGAACATTTATGAGTCTATTTTTGTATCTATCAACATTATGAATTGAAGGGGGGGAAAAAAAAACGTGTCATTTTCAAATTATTCTCGACAACATTTGAATTTTTTTATGTCAAAGTTTAAAAATTTAATAAAAAAAGGTTAAATGATAATTGAACTTTAAATTAAATTTTACAATTTTCTTGACATTTTTAAAAAGTTAAGCTCACATATTTTAAGTAAATGTAGCACTTTTATTAAGTAATTACTAAAATGATAAATTATAAAGGGACTTTACCTTGTTCATAAAGATAGGGTTAATAAAAAACACATTACAAAAATAATAAAATATTGTGAAATCCTTAAAAATGTTCAGATATTCAACCAAAATCAAATTTTTTATAAATTAATAATTAATTTGATATTAATAAATATACATCAGATAATTAATATATATTTTTTAAATGACCAGTCATTCCGATATGTTATAAAGCTATATTTAGAAACCCAAATAAATGCATTGCTTCCTTGGTATTCTCATTTTTGAAAAAAGTCCAGAAAACATGTATGAGTACCCACATGTACCCATTTGAAAGGACAACTCGAGACGGTTTTGATCCACTGCCAGTAAGCGCATTCAATTATCCGGGTAATCCCATTCTAAAATTCAGCAATCATTTATTTTCTTTAATATCAGCATGATGAATCGGCTGAGCATAAATAATGAGTGTAAAGACAGTTAATTAACTTCTGTGCTGGTGCTCAAGTGTTGAGGCTAACCCCAATTGTCAAGGAAAGAAAGAAGAACGCTGGCACAAGGACTGAGAAATGGTTTCTTGAGACGATAAAGAGTCCGATAGATCTGTTCGAAGAAACCGAACTGGCTGGTGGCAGACGTGACGACGCACGGGTGGATTGATCGCCACGAGGGGCGTAATTAAATACGCCCTCCCTATTTGAGCAATTAATCATCTTCGTCTATCTGACGATGTGGCTTTCCAACCCTGTTTATCAGATTTTGAAAATTTGCGAAGCTCGGTAGCTAAAAGACGAAAGATTTAGGTTCACTCTCGCTGCAAATTAGCTTAGAAGCAAAACAAAGATAAACCTAATTTTTTTTAATAATATTTTTTATCAAAATAGTTAGTATGCAAAGATAAGTTATTTTATATTATTGATGAATTAGTTAGAAGTTTAAGGCGCCGAGGCCAGAATTGAACACGCTGCGCCAGATATATTGTATATCAAAAGTTATATTACAATAACAGCAACAAATATGTGCATTCTGAGGGTCAAATTAATTGTCAAAAATCATTTAATATCATTGTAATCTGATGATGTACTTTTAATGATCTGACCCTTATGGCCAATATTGATTCTTGCATCATACACTCCAACTAATAAATCAACCATATAGAATAAATTATACTTTCTAATTATTACTATTATACTATTAGCAATTTTGATAAAACTATGTTTAATGAAAAAAAATGTTCATTTTTGCCATATATAAGAATTAATTTGCAATGACGGGCAATCCAAATTCTTCGTCTTCATTCTACCGAGTTTTACAAAGTTTCAAAATACGATAAACCGAATTGGAAAGCTGCATCGTCAGATAGCTAGATTTAGTTCAGATTGATGGATCGCTTTGACGCTGCAAGAACATTGTTTTCGTAATCTTGAGAAAGAGATCTCAGTCATCACTTAATTGCTCAAATTTCCAACAGGAGAATGTATAATCCGATGCTCATAGTCTGAAACGATATCACTTTGGCACAGAACGGTACAGCAGAAACACTGAATTTAAAACATAATATCGTTATCTTTTACTTCTCTACTAAGTTTCGCCAGCATTTGACATACAGAAGACTACGGGCCGCTGTGGCCTGGTGGTAAAGTGTCGGCTCATGAGCCGTTAGGTTTCAGGTTCGAGACCCGATTCCACTGAAGAACCGTCGTGTAAGGGGGTCTGCTGCACGCTAAATCCGTCAGGCCAAATGTCCTCCCGCTGGTGTGGTGTGGAGAGGGGGGTGCCAGCTCAGGTGAAGTCCTCGTCATCTGACCGCGGTTCAAAATTACGAGGTCCGTCCCTAAATAGCCCTAGTGTTGCTTTACAATGGGACGTTAATATAACTAAACTAAAAAAATACAAAAGACTACTGTACAATGCAGTTACACATTATATGATTTCGTATTTTAGTTTAATTTAGTCGTATTAAGGTAATCTTTTAATGAAATATAAGCCTATTTTGGGACGGACAACGTAGTTTTGAAACGGTCAGACGATGATGAGGACGACAATTAATCATCTGGCAAAGTATTTATGAATTATTGTGTTAGCTGGCAAATAATGCAAAAAATTTGCCAATTTTGTGGATAACGCCATAAATGTATTTTTTGGAGATTTGAAATGAATAACGTCTTCAAAATCTCGCATAAGACTTTTTTTGACAATTACAGCATTTCCTCTATACTTTGTATAAAAAAAAGTAAGTAAAGAATGAAGAAAAAAATGATGTAACTTAATGATTTCTTGTAACAATAACTTTAATATTAATAAAATATACAGTGTCACTCAAGTCAATATTCTTTAGAGTACAGCTGATAATTTTATTGTTAATGTATATAAAAACATAATTTTATATTATATATATATTAGACTAAAAATTATTAAGGCATAAAACATTTTAGTATAACAACGGTCCGGTTGTTAAATCAAAAAAGCTATTTTTTGAACAATCACATTATTACAACAGTAAAAAGATAAGAATTTCGAAATTTTAATCTTATAAATATTAGAGAGAGTTTAGATGATCTAAATAAGACAAACTCTTAAATAATGACTGTTTCTTCATTTCAAAAACGGCGGGTATCTTGTCCATGAATGAAATGACAATATGAGCTACATATAATGAAAATTAATAACATAAGGGGGGGATTAAAATATTGTACTGTCTTTATCCTATAAAACTCAATGACCCTGCATTGTAGTATTATAAATCGGGGAGAAAAAATCTTTAGAAAATTATTTGAAAAATAAATCTAATTGCTTTTAAAACACATGAAATATTTTTTACTTTAATATAAAGTATTGCTTTCAAAAAGACATATTTATTATTACGTAACTAGTTTTCTCACATTTTATCTGAAATTTTGACAATCAGGGATAATGTATCAAGCCAAGTTAAGAAGGCCAGAAGATGGATAATGTTTCTAAATAATCCCAAAACGTCTTATTCGTTTCTGCATTTGTGCATATAAATCATCTGCTTAAAAATGCTGAAAAAGCTTCAAAAACTAATTTGAAAAATAAATCTAGTTGCTTTTAAAACACATGACATATTTAATACTTTAAATATGAAGTACTGCTTTCAAAAAGAAATATTTATTATTATGGAACTATTTATGTCACATTTTATCTGAAATTTTGACAATCAGGGATAATGTATCAAGTAAGGTTAAGAAGATGCATAATGTTCCTAAATAACCTAATAATATCCTAATAATATCGTTTCTGCATTTGTACATCTAAATCATCTGTTTAAAAATGCTGGAAAAGCTTCAATTGCAAACAGCCATTGCATTTGCTTCAGCATCGCAACTAGTTTTTTCATTAAAAAAAACCAAAAATAAATAAATAGATAAAAAAATACAACATTTTTTTTCTAACAGGCCTCAGCGAATATTCATAAAAAAACCAAAAATAAATAAAGAGATAAAACAAATACAACATTTTTTTCTATCAGGCCTCAGCGAATGACAGTATTTCATATCAACAAATATTTCAAACTAATTTACTAAAAGATTACTTTTTCGACTTTTAAAGCGCGTAACCGCTTTTAGCGTGTTTATAATCGTTTGAAAAAATTATCATTGCCATTTGTGTACAGAAGTCAAAAAGGCTAACTTCACAAACACCACATATACACCGAGAGCAATATTAAATATTCAAAAGTTAATTGATGTTTGGTAGTGGCGAATACAGTTTGAAATCGAGAGCTGGTGTTTTGGAAGCAAGTTCTCCATTTTCTGCCGACGGCCAGGAGGCTTGGATAATTAATTTGTTAGCAGAATTAATCATGAGAAATGTACACTTCGGGGGTTTTACGAGACTCCTGGAACAGCTTTTACGAAAGGATCTCGTAATTATTTTTGCGGGAATGAAATTCACTAATTAATAATGAATGCTTCGACCGTAAATTGAAACAAACCGTCATTCGGAAGCGAAGGTTTGAAAATTTTATGCCGTAATTGAGTTGAAAATCGAAGCGGAGGAGTCAGAGAAATCACGTTTGGTTGCACCGATTGGTTTCGGGGAAAAAGTGGTGTAATGTCACTAGATAGCTTTGTTTTATACTAGCTGATTCGGGGGAGAGGCAATATTGGTTATGTTGAATGTTATTTAAATCTTTTACATTTAACTTGCTGTTCATGGCTTCCTAAACAATTGATTTAAGCCTAAAAATGTGACAGATATCATAGGCGTGTTATATTAATAACCATTCAACTATTTTTGTTCATTGTGCAAATGAATAATTTTAATTGAGTTTTATGCCAAGAATCCATGAAATTGCAAGTGTTCTATTTCCTCGATTTTTTTTAGTGTTTGTAGCTCTGTATTGTCATTTTCTAATTCATACAAGGATTACACACATATTAAGCAAAATCTTTCTTTGCCTTCTATCGGTGAAAGAATATCACGCGATAAATATTAAATGAAGCGATGTAAAAGGTTTAAAATTCATTACAACAATGAAACCTATAGTTTAAAATTATAAAAGCCAACAATTTTGAAATTTGAAAATTCTTAACAAATTTGCTAAATTGGCATCTTTAATAGGATTTTTAAAAATTTTAAAATGATGTAAAAGTTAGTTTTGGAAGTAATGTTTTAGGGAGTTATTATATTAAAACGAAAAAAAAAACATTACTAATTTTTAATTTGTTAAATCTTTGTAATGTTCTTTTAACGATGTAATTATCTTTTTAACATAATGTTATTTTTGAACAAAAAGAGGAAAAGAAGACGTTTTTTTCGCAACTTGTTGCCACAATTTATAAATTATTCTCTGTTTATTATGATGCTTTTTAATTTGCTCATGAATCAAATATTTAAGTTCCTTTAGAAAAAATAAATCGACATTTCTTCATGAAAGAATATTATACTACACAAGAAAAGCCTAACCTATAAAACTGTAATCACACAAGAATAATCTTGTAAGACTAATTTATAGAGTTAATCAAAGATCAATCAGTATGATTTTAGACTCGAATCAGCCCGTCTATTCAATACTAACAGTGGACGTATATCTATAGACACCATGATTAATTCAGGTAATCCAAATACATTCTAATTAACATGAATAATAGATACTCTGTTTGGGTAATGCCAAAATCTATTTAGCCTTGTAAGTCGAAGATCTTGGGAATAACAGTGATTGATAACATATTGATAACGTATGAAATATAGACAAAATATTGTATTTGCCAAAAAAAATTCGAAATCGGGATTTTGACTTATCACCACGTTTCAGGCTTACCCGAGGTTGAAAAACATAATTTTTATTTTATGTGTTTGTTCGTCTTCCTATGACAAAGATAATTAAAAAAACGCTTCAAGCTAGACAGATGAAAGTTGGCATATGGTTTTTACTCCAAATTGTGTAGATTTTCATCAAATTCTGAACAAAATCTATTAAGAGGAAGTATCCCCCACCTGTCTGAATGTCTATTAGCACGATAATTCTAAAGCTAAGAGACTTAAAGACATATTTATGAAATTTAGTACACAGATTTAACACCTGTAATATAGATATCAAAACAATTTGGAAGCAAATCCGACAAAGTGATGACTTTCTGTCAGACATTTAAACGCGATAACTTAAAAACTCAATTACTTAAATTTATAAGATCTGGTATGTGATTTTTTGATTACAATTGCAATTTTAATCGATCGGAAAACAATGCTTCTAAAACAAAAATTCAATTTTAGGGTACTTATTGCTAAATACCAGGGATTAATTGCTAAGAAAACCCCCAAGGATTATACGACATATTTGGTAGAAATGCTAAATCCCAACAAATACCAATATTTCATAACTATTTTTAAAAAATATCATGTAGGGCATTCGCAAGGGCACATAATTTTATGCTGGCACTGGATAACACTTTTATTAGAGAGAATGCGAGAAAGTTTTATGAACACCACCACTCTAGCTGGTTAAAATAACGTTATTTTAGAACAAAAGTCTTAATTTTTTTTCACTTGTAATTTTTTTAGCAAGTTTTAGCACTTATCTCCTAATTATAAGGATTCTATTAAATTTACTCATTAATCTGGTATAACAAAACTCTTTGGTATAAAATTCCATACCCACCCTACAAAAATCTCACACCTCCATGTCAAGTTCTTTTTTAATAACATACTTAGCAAGGAATATTTCATATCTGTTCAATAAAATTTACTATATTCATCAGCTTTAATAATACGCATTTAAATAGCAATAGAACCGATATATTAACACTAATCAATAAAGACTGTTAAGTGCAAAACTAACCCATTAATACAATTAAAACACAGGCTACCATTGAGTTATCTTCCATTGCTCCCGATAATCTGCAATAAATATTTAGGGGGAATATTTATTTTCATTTAGCTATTAGTCGATAAATTCTGAAATCGTTAAAATTGGTATGAGTAGTGGTGGAGCATATCATGTTAATGAGTCCGCTGCTGTCTCTAGGGGTGAGGGGTGTGCCCGCTGAAGCACGACACAAAGCAAGTGATTGTAATTAAAATGAAGGGTATTTCACTTCCTTCTGCGCGTTTTACAAGTCTCAGGTGTCTTCCCTTTGAATTTTATCACGGAGGAATGGGATGAGAAACTTTTCCGATAATCCTCAGCTCTATTGGAGGGGGTCGTGCACTAAAATGCAAAAGAACGGATAGAACACTTGAGCCTGGAGAGTTGGTTTAGTGAAGGGGAGGGGGAGATATGAACAGAGTCAATTCATGCGACTTTATAACCGGAAGACAAAGGTCATTGAACATGTCATTTTAACATGCATTTATTTGTTGTTATTGTATATCACAATGCCCTGTTATCTAACATCCTACGCCGTTCTTAAATTTTGCACAAATCTTTTGAGTATAAGTGCAAATGTAATGAAATTATATTGTTTTGGCTATTTTAATGTAAAAGTTAAAGTGGTTTTTGCTGTTATAAAAGTGCGCAATGGTAAAGAAAAGTAATCGAGTGTTCTCGAAGGAATAATCTTTTTCTCTTATTATTAAAATAATTATAGTTTCAACATTATAATAAAGTCTTATCTTTTCCCCTTACTATAAAAAAGGGGAAATATTATTATTATAAAGTTTTAACTTTATAATTATAAATTTTAAATTTTATTATAAAGTTTTAACTTTATAATAAGGTCTTATATTTTCCCCTTGTTATTAAAATGATTGTAATTTCAATACTGTAGTAGAGTTCACATATATTATTACAAATTTACAAAATGTATTAGAGAAAATGGGAAAAACAAATAAAAATAAATTTAATAAACTTATTCAACCTCTTCGTGAAATAATAGCTATTTTTGTTCAAAAAATTGCCCTGTATAAATTGAAAAGATTTTTTTTTGTTTCTTTAAAGATGTTTTTTCATATCTATTTCATTTTTAATGTTCCCCTCTTTTCGTTAAACATTTCCATCTTCATTTTTTAAAAAATTATTTATATATTCTTAATGAAAGACTCACAATTTCCTTCTTAATTTATTGCTTAGGTCGTAAAACTTCTACTAAAGTACCTTTAATCTTGTTATTTTTACAGTATTGAATTTCAGTTATTTTACTTATTGCTTTAAATATTTTGTTTACTATTGACGTTTAGTCTCCTGCAAAACATGGCACTTCCCTCTAACTACGGTAACCATTCACTGATTGGCACACCTACCATTGTAATTACTATATGGCTTTAGCGAGATAGAAATGTTAATTTTCTCCTATATAACAAAGCTGAATATAGTGTCTTGATATTATTACAAACAAATACGATGTGCCCTTTTCAAAGAGGAAAGCAGATAGAATCTATAAATAAAGTAAAAATAAAGTAATTATAAACTTTTGTATAAATAATTTATCTGCATGTGATATCAATACTGTAAACGAAGGATGATCTTTATTTTTTCTTTTCTAAATTTTATTAAAGGCATAATTTTCGTTTCTAATTTAAATTAGATTATATGCATAGATTTTTCTCTTCTCGAGCTTGTTTTACAGATTTTGTGTGTAGATGCTTGGTATCTCATTTTCCTCACTATTACTTAGTAAAACATAAAAATTTTAGTTTTTTCTTAATATCATTATTTAATACATTAATAAATACATGTATTTATAAATATTATTTATTATTTTATTTACTTATAGGTCTGTTTATTGATTTTTTTATTTCCTTCTTATATTATATAAATTATATTTATTTTTTTTATTATTCCGCTTCCTTTTTATTGCTGAACGTAATTTTACAAGTATACAATATCGCTCCGTTATTCTATTAGTCTTATAAAAAGAAGGAATGATTTACAAAGATACTTAATGGATGCTATTGTCCCAATTTCTGAGACAAACTTGGTAGTAATTTGTAGACAAAAATAAAGGTTTTGGGAAACACAAGAATTATAGTCCTATCTCTCTCAAGATACAAGAGTTGGAAAGCGATGTCACAATCTGGTGGAAAATTATATTTGAGGTGCTCAAACGAATTATCGCTCCGTTATTCTATTAGTCTTATAAAAAGAAGGAATGATTTAAAAAGATTCTTAATGGATGCTATTGTCCCAATTTCTGAGACAAACTTGGTAGTAAATTGTAGACAAAAATAAAGGTTTTGGGAAACACAAGAATTATAGTCCTATCTCTCTCAAGATACAAGAGTTGGAAAGTGAAGTCACAATCTGGTGGAAAATTATATATATTTGAGGTGCTCAAACTAATTATCTTCTTTGTAGTTTTGTTTATAGAGTGAATTATTAAGCTATTAAATGCTGAGTGCTATTGATAAAGCTGCTATTAGATAGCGAATTTCTGCTTACGCTGTTAATCTCTATAAGCGATATTCTTTCTGCTCATTTTGATTGTATTCTTGTAACCTATGCTCCTAGCTTTCTGGAATATTAATGTTATAAAACATATTTTTCCACTACTCATTTTATTTCACTGCTGCCATCTGCCGATTTTTGTAACAGTATATTTTGTTATTTCATTACTGTTTAAGAAATGTGAAACTTCAGTACAGCCATCAAAGGTGAAAGAATTTTCGCTGGGTATACATAAATGTTTCTACCCGCCGACCCATGTCAGTTTTACATCTCTCGGGTAAGCTAGGTCGGTGAGAGAGATAAAAGAAAACTTAGAATAATAAAATTTCGAATAAATAATATAACCACACGTGGCACCAACATTTTCCTTGCAATCAAACTTTGCAAATTCGATCCATCATAAAAGAGAAAGCGGCAAAAATGTTGACACCAAACATCAGAAGAAAGCAAACTCACCTTCCCGATAGAGAAGTTCTCCTTCTTACCAACTGAGCGAAGGAGAGAGGGTGGTACAGGTGGGGGAGAGACCCGTAAAATCTCGGCGAAATTCGTCAGGAACGGTGGAGGTTCTGAGTCTGGGTGATGATGTTGACGTCGCCTTTTCTTGGATGACAAGTTCAACCGCTGAGCGGCCCTGTGTGGGAAAGAAAACACAAAAATCAAATTACACATCTTAGCGCTACCGACACTTAGAACATCCTGTCACATTTTGCTACGTTCCTGAAATTTTAAATGCGCTAATTTACAGCTATGGTGTGGAGTTCGCATAAAGTATTTAAACTCGGCTACAACTGCAGAATTGTGGTTGGTTTAATTTGTTCTGTCTAAAATTTCTGCATGGGCAAGATTTAACAAACTTGATAAGAATTTATAAAAAGGTTTTGTATTTATTATTGCTTTTGAATAAAAATTAAATAAATCGTGAAAGGCATATTGTTTATTTATGGATAATAATGATTACTCTGTTTAGAGTAATGTTAATATAACCACATCAATAATGATTTCTAATAAATAATCAAATATAAATGTTATATAAATTTTTATTAATGATTAGTTGTTTTTTTGTTGAGCTAACAAATTTGTTTAGAGGGTAAATTAGAGGACAAATTCAAATTAGAGCATAGAAATATGCACTTTGAAGAGTTTAAAAAAAATTTATTAATTAAGAACTAAGCAAGATATTTTCGTTTTGCAGCAATAGATTTTAAATTATTATTCTACAGAAATAATTTCATTCCACGCTATTTAAATTAAAAAAATTATTTTTTCAATGATACTAATTTATTTGTTGTGTCACTTATTTGTTTTCTCAATTTGACAATTTTTAAAAACATTTTCCAAAAATTATCAACAATATATTTTATTGAAGGAAAGAAATTCAAATCAATATCATCGTTTGATCAGAAAGTTAAATACGTGATTATCTTCTATTGTTGAAACCTAAAAGATATTTTTTCTTTATTTTCTGCATAGTATATATTAAGAATTTAAAAAGATGAAATTACAGTATTGCGATTGGCTACGAGAGATTAATAGAGTGCTTACCTCGATAAGTATACTTTCAAATGCTACCATGGGATTTGGGCACATTAGGAGAGTTCATATACAGAATAAATAGAACATGTGTAGAATCAAAATAATACGACTCTAATGTCTACCGCAATTGATGCTTAAAAATACTTTTACTGGAATTATAAGCATCTAAATTCCGCATAAGATGTTTAGTGGAAATTTTAAAAAAAATCAATATTTTTAATTAACTTGTTAGATGCCAAATACATTTAAATTATAATAGAAAATCTTATTTGAAAAAGTTAGCTGTAGAATGTGAACCAATATTTATAATTGCTTCAAGAATATTGAAAAAAATATCTTAAATAATTTTATAAATTTGTCTCTTTTATGGATGTTATAAGAAAAATAACATATAGGTATCACAGAAATAATTGATAACCGATTTATATGAGTTTAGAATTAAACTTATCTTCTACATTTTTTTATGATAAATTAAAAAGTGTTAAATAAAATTACTCTGAAAAAAAAATCATCTTTATTCTAAAAAAAAATCTATAAAAATATTCTAAGTTTATTTTACATCGATAAACTTCATTGTTGAAGTGAAACTCAAATCGTTTTTTGCTGTTTTAGTCTGCTTTTTTTTCCTAATATCCATGTGCGAGATGTGGAGATTCAACTTATTTTTTTTTCATGTTGAGCATATTTCAGAATAAGTTATAAAATAAAAAAAATGAAATTTTCTTGTTCTAATAATTAATGTTCACTTCATAATAAAGCAATGGTTAAAATTTTTTAAATCGCGCCATTTTTAAGTATTGCGGGTCTTTTCTGTGATATAAAGATATGTACAAAGATTTAGGTACAATATTATAATAACGCGCAGCTCAATGAACAAAATCGTGTAAAACTTCTGAAATTATGTGAATTATAATTGAAAAAGTTTCAGCAACCTTTAATTTTGATGGATCAATTGGTCACCAAAAGCGACTTGAAAGTAATATAGTTTGTTTGCCTCTTTGGTTCTCGTTCAGCCCCTCCCCCGCATTCTTCTTTATTATTAGTAGAAGTTTAAATATTTCAAAAACAAAAATCACAACATTTTTTTAATATAATTAATGTTTCTCCTATTTTCACCATCACTGCAATTCTACTTTTAAATAGAAAAAAATTATTAACTCTCAAAATTTTTAAATTGAAACAGGTAGTTTGTTTGATTTGATAAAAAATCAAATCAGCTATTAGTTTAGTTCAATTAGATTAACGTCATGTTTGAAGCTATAGTATGTCTATTTTGAGATTAATTCGGCACTTTGAACAATGCTCAAATGACGAATATGAATTCGATTCGGTCGAAAGGTTTTCGATTAGATATTTGATTGCATCTCCACCCCTATACTTACACGTGCATGCCCTCTCTCATATATACGCTTACATATACACATTTAAGAATCTTATTTTGCAGTAAATTTATTCAGTAAAATGTTTATACTGTTCTTCTAATTTATATTAAATTTCAGATTACTCTAGAAATATGGTTATAAACGAATCCAGTATTTTTTTTTTATATAAAGTGAATGTTTTCGTGAAAATAAGCTTTTCATTTCTAGTTTTGAATGATGATTTATCATCAACATTATCAAGTATATGCGTAAGATATTAAATAGTATTAAACAGTTCACTACTTGAAATTATTGGATAAGGTTTGACGAAGAGAGTTTGAAAATGATTTATTCAATTTCACAAGTACAGAATATTCGAAAAAGAATTTGTTGCGTCTGTTTCAATTACTTATTAACTTTTACTAAATTGAATTTATTATTTGTCAGAATAAAATATTTTGCAGTATTTGATATTATTCGAAAAAATTAATTTTCTCTGTCGAGAAACATCACCGTTGAAAGCAATCATTTTCCCCATTACTATGCAGCTGAAATCTTTCATTTCGGGAATTTAAAATTCTAAGCTGATTATATATTTGAATGTTTGTATCGTTGAATGACAGAAGCTATATCAAACCTCCGTAAAATCCAAATATTGCATTCTTGGTTCAAGTAATTATTGAAATCATATTTGTTTTTAAATAAATATAACTTGACATTGAATATATAAGTAATTCTGTAAATATATTTTCCTAGCATGAAGAGTTTACATGCTAGAAAGAAAACATTCTGAGCAATGAAATGGAATTGAATGATGGAGAAATTTTTTAATTTAAAGCGTATTTAAAAGAACGTTTATTTATGTATAAATCTTTTTATTATAATTTTATGAAAAAAGTATTGTTATTATGAAATTTTACAAATTAGCTGCCTTTGAATAAAAAAAAAATTGTATTAAAATAAGTTGCTAACATTTTTCAAGAGACGTTTGATTAAATTTGAACTATATCTGCCAACAGATAGAGCATCTCTTTGTTTTGTCAGTACGTATGTGAAAAATATAGTTAACCTGGATAATGGTCTCTCTAAAACTTTCTCGTATGCTTTCTAATAAATATACTTTTGTATTGTTAATTACCTGCCATTAGAGAACGATATTTACAAAAAAGCCTATTTGTGCGTGATCTTATAGCGAGTTTTTAAAAACGATTAATAGCTGGGATGCGTTAGTACATAAGTGACAGAAAATTGAATGTGCATTTTGGACGTGTTTTTTGCAATTGACTAAAATCAAAGTTTGACACAGAAATGCAATTGTAGTCATAGGATTACATCTTAAATTTCGCATATTTTCACTTTGCACTTTTTTGAGTTAGCGCATTTACATGTCTGAGAAAGGACAAACCAATAGACGGTCAATTACTCAATGCATTACTTTTCAAATTTGATTTATGTTAACATTTCAAATGTTAAATCTCTGTATTAAATGTTATCCATATCTTCGTTTCGCAGGTAGGATATTAATTTTTATAGTGGTAGCCAGATAAACAAACTTTCTCAGAACAGATAATGTACAGATTTGATAGATAATAATCTACAGATTTGGTAAAAAGATCATAAACCAAATTTTATCCGTCTAGCTTAAAGCGTCTTTGAGTTATCGTGTTAACAGATAGACATATTCTAGAAGTGTGTGTTCTCGAACACTGGGATGTCCGAATACGAAATTTTGACAAGTAAAATTACTACAATCTAGTTAAATTAAAAACTTATGCGGTCTTGATACATATTATAGATCTGTAAAATTTTTTAGTATGGATCGGATGATAGAATATCTAAAATACTAAATCGTCTTAACTATAAGCTAAACATAGTTAAGACAACATAGAATGCAAAAAAAGAAGAAAAAAACCCGAATAAAAATACGATAAACTATCGAGTAAAATACTTCTTCTGTTACAATTTGGAAAGATAAGCAAAGTATTCTGAATTTGATTTTGGGGAGCATACTTAATGCATAGAACTTGATTCAATGTCATTGTAATTTACAAAAAAAATTATCGGTTGTAGAAGCCTGTTATTTGTATTACCAGCTTATTACGTTATTTTATGTAACAGGAATTTCTTTTACAACGTTCTCGAAATCCTTATATATCAAACATTAACTCCTTTTTTTTTCTTCTTCCATCAATTATAACAGCAATTTCTCGTCACAGCCAAAGCCAGCTCTTTGCTGGTGACTTTTTGCAGCCAAAACCCAGGCAACCCCATCAGAAATCCCGTCCGTTGCCCATTTGTTAGTGATAGCATCGGGCTTCCATTTTCCTTTGGCTCGATCGAATGAATAGCCCACCAACTGCTAGACAAACAGATTTACAGGCAACAATTTTTTTTCAAGAGCTGTCAAGTGACGTTTGTGTGTATACACGGGGGAGAAGGGATTTACACGGATTCTTTTGGTACGGTGGGAAAAAATACGAAGAAAAAAAAGTTACCAGAAAAGACCGGTGTTGAATCGGCTGCCTAGAATTCTCTGACAGGTGAAAATAGATAGCTAACTAAACGCCTATTGATTTTTAGCATCGAACGGGGTGTATAAGCCAAAGTGAAAGGAAGAAAAGAAAAAGTGAAAGAAATAAAGAAAAGTGGAGATGATATAAGGCGTCCAACGTTCCCCAGTCGCGCGCTTCGATTTTTGAGATAGAGATTTTTTTTTCCAGAGAAGAAAAAGTTAAGTCTTAGAAAATAAAGTGGGAGCTTGTTTACAGATTTTTTTTTGTCTTAGTAACAAAGTGAAAGTAGGGTTTGTGTTTATAAGAGTCTTCTTTTTATATACATATATATATAACATGCGTTAAAGCAGAAAATATGGAAAATGTATCGCATGAGACTTAAAAGGACATCTGTTAGCTGTCTTAATACATAACAGAGATTGCAATTTAAGTACCTGAAGCATGGATTTTTCACAGATGTGTTAAGAAAACTGGTTGTTAAGATAATCCATCATAAATGGCTGTAAATTTGATTCACTGTGTATAGTAGGAAATTGACTACCAACAGATGTTGCTTCTTTGACCAAGGGAAGCCACATAAGACAACTAATATGCGTCTAAACAAGGTACAGAAAAAATTTGTTCTAATCTGCAAGTCATGGAGAATAAAATAATTATGTTATCAAACGTAGAAAATTCTAATTAAAAATTTTTTAAAACTAAAATTGTAAAAAAACCTACACAGAAAATAATACCTGTTTAGAAAGAACAGGAAAAAAGAACATAAGATGACATTATTCTAATCCAAATACTTGAGTTTAAAGCCTAGATACAAGCGCCTAAACCGTGATGAAATGCAAAATCGGATTGTCACCTAATTTTTTAACGTTGAATACAGGAAATACCGCGCCGCTTTAGCTATAATTAGTCAAAATTGCCAGTAACTTTTATTTTTCACCAGCTTTCGAATAAGCTTATAATAAACCAAATCAGAATTTAAATCCAAATATCTTGATAAAAATGGTGTCATCTTATAGCTCATTTTTGTTCATCATCGGATCTTTTAAAATATATATTTATTTTGCATGTAAATCTCTAAAACCCTTTAAAAGGGGATTTTTTCCTGACTGGAACATAATTACTTTATCCACCATAATTTACAAACGATAAGAGATAGGGCAGAATTCCCATAATGTTTTATGATTACTATTCTTGTGCCATGAAATATTGTGTCATATGGATTCTTACAAATCCACTTTCATTTGGTGGATTAGAGTATTATGCTGACATTTTGTTTGCTATCATTACTTGCAAAGGTGACAACCCTTTTAAATGGATGCCATTATTATGAGAAACACTGCATATTTACGATTTAATAAAAATAATTATTAAAACTTAAACATGCAGAGATTAATTACTATGATAATGCGAATTAAATTAATCATGATTCTATTTTATTATTTAGAACATGAAAACAAATACTGTATTACAAATTTCAATATTGAAGTTCAAATTGAGGAATCATGAAAAGAATCAATTATAGTTAGAGAGTCAAAGTATTTGATAAAAACGTTTCTTAATGTAACTGCATAATAGAATGCTATAATTATTACAAGGTGTATAAATGAACAGGCCATTTTTGTTCAACTATTAAAATAAATAAAATAAAATATAACTTCGTTATTAATCGGAAATCAAAAATGACAGTTGAAGGTTTTGTGCGGTGTTATAATAAGTGTTCAACGTGGGTCGCTCCAGAAACATGAGCGATATTGAGGAGACAATTATTCATTTTGTATTTTTTCAGCATGCCTGTTGTGACGCTTTGAAGTTCTGCAGATATGCGTATTTTAAGTTTGTCAACGTTAATAGCGATAAAGCAAGCTGTTTAAAGTAGACCCAGAGAAACAGTCATGCACTTATATCTGCAGCTCTTCAAAGCGTCACACCAGACATACGGGAATAAAAAAGGAACGGATGAGTTATCTTGCCATACGATGCCTTTTTGGAGGGATTCACTTTGAACACTCATAACTGCTCTGAATTTGAACTTTAAGCTGTTTGTTTTTGATTTCCGATGAACAACAAGGCTGTACTTTGTTTTTTTCCCTTTTAATAGTCTTGCTAAGTTGGAATATTTCTTTATGAATACTCTGCATTTTAAATACTTTAAGTATGAAATATATTAAAGATGACACAAAAATAATTCTTGAATAAACCAAAAGGGTCTTTCATTAATTGCCTGGCCTAATACATTTCATTTTATGTCTCATAATTTCCTTTAATTTATTTCGTTCAGCATACAATTCTGTCAAGATTTTTTTTTTTTTTTTTTTTTTTTTTTTTTTTTAAGGCATGCATTTTTTTAAGGGCGAGTTCATTAAAATATAATCTCAATAAAATAATCTATGGAAACTATACTGATATATTTCGAATGAATTTAATGAAATGAACATAATACATTTTTATTGAATTCATATATTAAATAAGGTTGAATATTAACAGAATCAAATGAAATACCAATTTGTAAAGAAATGAGACTATATAATTTATTTACACATAGATTTTCATATACACATATTCATATTCTATTTTCATGTACACCAAACAATAATTCTTTCCAAATAATTTTTTTAATCTTTTCTTATCCTTGTAAAACGAAATAAATAAATAAATAAATAAATAAAATCGTTTTCTATATTCTTATAATTTAATAATTTAAAAATAAATCACGAAGGTTCTTCTTTATAGAAAAAGAAAATTCTTTACAAACTTAATACAATAAATTTCATAATAATGAAAAAAAAAAAAAAAAAGGTTAAAAAACACACTTTTTGCAAACATAGTATTTTAATGGTAGCAATTTTATCCCGTACTTTTTAGTCCTTAATCCGTAATTCGTATTTATGGATTCTGCCGATCAATATTATACATATTTACCACCAGGTGGCGCCACTATTATTTAATAAAAATTATTTAATTAATAAAAAAACCCTTTCTAATTAAGTTTTGAAAATATTAAAATAATGCATTGATATCAATAATACATAAAAGTACAAAATTTCAAAAAATTATATCATCAAAAAGGGAGTGAAAAATGGATTAAAAATCTTTTATTGCAAATATGAAATAAGCGAAATTATATAAAGGCATATAATAATAGATGCATTTTTATCATTTAGCAATTTTTAAAAACTTTTGACGAAAATTAAATATTGGAAAAATAATTGAATACAAATTTAATATTCATTATTTTATACATCGTAAATAAGCTTACAGTACTTAAATTCCAGCGTATTATATATCATATTATTTAACTTAAACAGAAGTCTAGAGTTGAATTAGCACGCCATACAAGCTTCATATTTTTCTAATTCATCAGCATTTATTATTCAGAATATTATTAAATACATCCTACTTAAAAAGGTTAAAATACGCCAACTAAATTCCAATAGCTATCAGCAACGCGTTATGAGTAATCATGCACAAGTTTGCAACAGTAAAGTTACTTCGTGCATTAAATTTCCGCAACACTCAAATGAGTGAGCGTGACTTGCAATAATTATAATTTCGAAACTTATTAAAATTCTTATTCATAATTCCGAATCTTATTAAAATACTTATTTATAAATCCGAATCTTATTAAAAATGTTATTTATAATTCCGTATATTATTAAATATATCCAACTTAAAAAAATTAAAATAGGCCAATTAAATTCCAACAGTTATCAGTAACGCCTTATGAACAATCATGCACAAGCCTGCAACAATAAAGTTACTTCGTGCATTAAATCTCCGCAACGCAGCAATGAGTGAGCGTAACTTGCAAATCAAATCCAAACGGGTAAGTCATACTCAGAAACGCATAATAGATTTAGACGATTTGCATGTTGGTACGAGCTTAAATTACTCATTATGCATTCAATCCTTTCCATGCTCGATCGAAACAAGCCTAAACCTCCGTTAAAGTCGAGTCTCTTAAATCCTTATATGAATATAATCTTCGACGACAGAGCTTTGGTATTAGAGGAATTCTGCATTCGCTGTCTGCGATTTCGAAGTGGAAACCAAAGCAAACAGGGTTATTCCACGCACTCGGCCAACTCACCCGAACTTATTTTTGGTCTAGAATAGATATGACATTTGCTGCTGGGCATGACAATAATTAGATGATCGCAGCTATTCCTAAATCAGTAAAATGCAAGTTAAACTTGCCAAACTGGTTTGACAGCATTGTTTAATTAAGCACGGTGGCAGCACTGTACTATTTAGTATAAATTATAAGGTTATATTTTACAGTTTGAAGTATTGTTCAAATAAAGCGAAAGTGGTATATGAATTTTCAATGTTTCTTTGAAATATAATAAAGGACAGTTCTTTTAATATCTTACGATTCATATACTGTATTTGTTTAACTATATTTTAATAGTCTTAAAGGATTTAAGCTTATTAAAGTATAAAAGGCTGAATATCAGTTATTGTCAACTAAGGTATATATGAAATGACAGAATTTAAACTGAAAATTATTGATAAATATCTATCAAAGTGATTGTAGAAATAAAGGCTAGAAATCTATAATGTATATAAATATTCACTGCACTTGCTGAGAGTATAAAACAAAGGCAATCATTTCCAATTTAATACATAGAACCAGACTTTTTTATTTGAAATGACTAATTTGAAATCTTTCTGTTAATATACAGTATAGTAAAGCATGAACAGAAAGACTTTCTTTAAAACTTTTTCTTAGTATATTATAACATGCTAACTTCGGAATTTTTGTTGCACGTTTTAACTCATTGTGTTTTAATCTCATAGACTACTGCTATTTGTCAATGTTAAAAATCTGCAATTTAAAAAAAAATCTTAATTGTAAGTTAATTGGTTTTTCGCATTATATTCCAAGCATAATTCATTGCGCAAAATTTTAAATAAAGAAGAAAAACTATGCCTTGTCATATCACCAATAAAATTGGCATTATGAAGAAAAGCAATTACGATAACAAATTAATGATCTAAAACAATTAAGAAAACTGAACGATAACATTCTATAATGAGAGCACATAAAACATTGAAGTGATCATATACTAAAGTACGTAAAGAACTCCGGTCTACAATATAATATAGTGTTACTATATAGAAAACTATTGGCGACTATAAGCAACTATGACTGTATGTAGGAAACTATGGACGACCTCATGCTCTAGCGACAGAAAATTACGGGTGACTGCTGGCGACAGTAAGCGCATAGAAACAACTGACGTCCGCACAATTTAGTGGTACTATGTAGAAAACAACTGCAGGCCGCATACTATAGTGACACTATGTAGTAAAAAAATTGGTAGTCACATAATATATTAGTACTATGTAGAAACTACTGGTGATCGTATACAGTAGCAGTATATAGAAAACTACTGGCGGCTGCAAACTATAATGATTGCATATGGAAATCTAATAGCGGTCAGAAACTTTGAAGAGAGTTTATAGAAAATTATGGGTGACCCTATGATACAATGACTATACGTAAAAAAACTACTAGTTATCGTATGTTTTAGTGATAGTACATAGAAAATTACGGGTGACTGTTTTCTACAGTGAGTGCGTAGAAAACAACCGACGGCCGCATAATATAGTGGCACTATGCAGAAAACAACTGGTGGCCAAATACTATAGTGGTACAAAGTAGGAAACTATCGGTAGCCGCATAATATAGTGACACTATGTAGGAAACAACTGGTGGCACATACTGTAGTGGTACAATGTAGAAAATTACTGGCTGCCGCATAATACAGTGACACTATGTAGAAAACTATTGGCGGCAGCATAACACAGTGACACCATGTTGAAAACTACTGGAGGCCGTAAACTATAGTGATTGTATGTGGAAAGCTAACAGTGATCAGAATCTCTGAGGAGAGAATATAGAAAATTATGGACGACCGCATACTACAATGACTATATTTAGAAAACTACTGGTTATTGCATGTTGTAATGACAGTATATAGGAACTATAGGCGACCACATACTATAATGTTTGTATAGAAATCTCATGCCGGTTGCATTCTGAAGTGAAAATACGTAGAAAACTACGTTCGATCACATATTATAGTGGCAGTGCGTTGGAAATTAGTGGTGCCCAAGTAATATTGTGACAATGCATAGAAAACAAATGGCAAATAATACAATTCGCATTTTTACGCATTTTAGAATATAAATTAAAAACCCTTTATTTAAAATAATTGGAAATTAAAAAAATTTGCAGTATATATTGAATTTCTTTATCAACAATATTGATTATTATTGAGCAAATTGAAATTTTGATCAAATATCAGAATCCTTTAAAATTAAGATCATATTTACATTGCATTAGATCTACTGGATTATATATGATCAACATTAAGATCATATTTATCAATATTTAACCGTTGTTCCTAATAATATATAGCATATTTACTCATTTATTGAGGTGCTGCCGAACACAATGTTATTAGAGACGGATATTAGCTAATAATACAAATGTCTTAAAGACATTGCCTACATATTGACATTCAACATGTAATAAATCCTATAACAATAGGTAATTTATTTTATTATATTTATAAAAAAGGGCTCTTTCTTATGGAAGAAATCAAAATAATATTTACAAGCAAGATATTATTATAGTAAATGAATCCTACTTAACATGCACATTTCTTCCTCAGCAGAATGAAACATAATTCAAATAAGGAGAAATCTCTCAGTTTCGCAGCTGATGAAAAAAATCTTTTCCAGCTATGTGGTTTTCGATTAGCTCAATCATCTGATATATATACAGTAATCATCTCTCTTGGCTGTAAATTAAATTTGAAGACTTCATTTGCGGATTCAAGAACTTTTCGCTCCTTTTTTCGATTTATTTGATTTTGGCGTGGAGAATGGCGAAGTTAAGCCAATCCATGCCCGCAGGATGAGAGAACAACAAAAAAACATTCCACTTTAGCAAAGTCGTCATTCTTTTAACTTTATTTTGGCGTCAGCCGCCATCTCGCCTCGAGCTGGTCCTCTCAACTGCAGATTCTGAAATTAACTTCGCTGCTTTCCAAAAACCAAAGGGGTGGGTGAAATTTTCTACTACCCTCTTCTTTTTCATCTCACTTCCATTTTTTCTTCTTTTCCTTTCCATTTTTTTTGTTTTTATTCTTCTCTTTGTTCCTTCTCAAGAATGATGTAAAAGTTGTGCAGAAGTAGGCTGGGTATTCTGGGTATTCAACTACAAAACTATGGTAGTTGAATAAAGGACCACTGGAAGCGTTTCTGATTAATTTATGCTTGAAAAAATGTATGATATAATAGGAATATGCTTCTCATTTTTATTGTATCAAAACAGATTTGTTTAGAAAAAAGGGGAAACAATTTTTGATTAATTTCAATCGCATTAAATTCTTATCTCTTTCATAATTATAAATGATTCACTAGTTTTAACTGATTGAAATTATTTTATATTTCAGTGTTATTGAACATCTATTTCGATGAATTTTATAAAAATGTCTATCCTATTGAGCTATTACCAAGATTTAAACGACCAAATACTGACATATGATTATTTTAGCAACTTGTAAAAATATTCAGACTTATTGATTCAGGATTTTATCACTTAATAGTATATTAAAATATTTTATTGGCATTACATGCCTATTTACAGAGATTATTTGCATATCTTTAGTGCGCGTAGTTGAGGCAGCCAAGGTCTGAAAGGGACTCTTGTGCTCATGAAAAAGTAGAAGATTTGCATATCTTTAGAAAGATTTTTAATAAAGAATTAAAAAAAATACATAAATGTTTTGAAACAAAGATATCTGGAAACAGCTTATTATTTGAAATAAGAAATATAATCAACCCTTTTTAAATTTAATCTTCTTTTGAAGTGTCTCATATAAACAAGCAGCGGATTGAATATTTCTTCCGAAAAGAAATGTCTCTATTCCGTAATTTAAAGACATTGTAAAATGCACTGTACAAAAATTTCCAAGTACAAAATAAGCAGCATTAATAATTGGAAAGGGAAAAACCGTCAATAATTGCTTCTTACACGGATATCCGAAACAGGTACGTACTGTTATAAATATTTTTAAAGTGAAGCAAAATTTCATCTTCGACGTTAGAACCTTCAGATGCAAGACTCCTTTTCATAGAACCATTTAATAAATACGCAGCATTTTCAGTCATATCCATAAATTGTAAACTTCGTTAAAATTTCTTCCATATTCTTTTGCGAGTTTTAAAGAATCCTTTTAAGTAGAGTTAATTATTAAATTTTAGAAGAATATAAGCATTGAAATAAAAAAAAGTAACGCGAGAACTATGGGATATATGAAATTCAATAAATTATAAGTAAATCTGTTACAAAATAAAATTTGAAAATCCAAACAACTCCGAGCAAAATCTTGCAATTCGAACAATATTTTAAAAAATAGGGTAAAAATCCTGAAAAGAATGATACCATAATTAAGTAGGTAGAATTTACAATAAATAGGAATCATAATGAATTTTATAAAAATGTGACTAGTTCCGGTTTATCCTGTCATATTGAAGCCGATGTAATTGCTCGGTTAATATTAATACTTAATTAATCGCTTTACCAATTATTATTAATAATAAACAATTAATCACATTAACCATGAGACACTATTAGATCGAAATAATAATCAAACGAATATATTAATTCTAACAACTAACAATGAACCATAGCACTCAAAAAGAATTTATAATGCATTATAATTATAATAATAATCATGATGTTAAGCATATTAATAATAACCATGAGGGGAGAAAGAGAAGAACGAACTCTTTTTGCATTGATGGCATTATCCGCTTAAGAAATAAATAATGAATAAAGGAAAATGTAGTTTATGCATGTATGTAATAATTTTTAATTAACTTACGTTCTAAAAATAATTTCTTAATCACGCAAACTCCAGCTTAACTGTAACTTTAATTCCTGGCAGCATGAGCTATTGTTTTTCAATTTTTTTTAGTGGGATTAAAAAACTGTGTCTACAAATTCTTTTCTGAAACTATAGACGTGCTGAAGATTTTCTCGTGGAGTCTTTATTTTGTTTCTCTATTTGGTATTCTGCTCGACCCATGCCATGGTTTAAACAAAGAACTTGAAAAAAGATAAAACTCCACAAAGATAATATTTTATAGAAAGTAAGAAGATTAAAAAGTATTAAAAAACTCCATGACTCTTTCTTCAAAGCAATGTTTTGCATATTATATTATATATATATAACAAAATGTAAATCATTTATGGTAAAAGGTAAAACAAACAACCAATTACAATTCAATAATAGGAAAAGTGAAACGTTAAAAAGTAAACGGAAGAATTAAAAAGAAACAATAGATGGAGACAAGATTAAAAAAACTCCACGTTCCTAAAAGAAAATATATAATCCAAATATATTTTATATATAATAATTCTATATATTGAAATATATTTGAAATATAATCTTATGCTTCTTCTGCGATAGTATAACACAAGCACTATGCATTATAACAGTTAAGGAATATTCCGTCCTCTATAAGATTACTATTTTTCAGAATCAATATTCATTTTTCTACTTTTTTATTGTTGACTTGCTATTTGACATTTTAGCTTATTTTCGGTTTTTGAGTTGTATTTTGTTTTCCAGCGTCTTTTTTTATCTCATATATATCATATTCTCAATTAAATTCAAAAAATTAATTTAGTATTCCTGGCATATTTTGGTACATTTAATATGTCAAAAACATTCTTAAATATTTACTTTTATCATTAAGCTAAAATTTAGAATTTATTTTTATTTAAATAGTTTTTTACTTTTTAGTTTTGAAATTGTCATAAATATTAAGAAACCTTGAAATCAAATTTAAAAAAATTACAATCAAGTAGTGTGATACGTATTGAATTAAAATTTAATTAAATTAATTAAATAACTGATAATTAAATTTTTAAAATATTAAAAAAGTGCAACATCAACATTATATAAATGCACTAATATTCAAAACTCTAGTAAATTAAGAAATAAGCGAGAAAGCGATATCAAAATTTCATTTTTAGAAACAAAATTTTAATTTCATAAAAATAAAAATATATATATAAATGTGTGAACATACTTTTTAAAGAACCAAGTTCGAATATATTTCTTTAAAAATAATGAAATGAAATATATAAAATATTTCAAGTCTTGGATCAAATAACAACGCAAAAAAACATAATATATACTTCTAGAAACAAAGCTATAAAAGTAAGAAGTGGTGGAATCGATTTTATCTTGTCAATAACTTCTGCGACTCGAAGCGATTTAATTAAAACTTCCTTTTTAATATGTGTCTTGAACAAAACATATTCAGCTCAAGGCAGTTTAGAATACAGATTAATCAATAAGTTTGTATGTTTGAGTTTTTCTCTATCTATGGCATAAATATCAAAACAAATGTTTACGTAAGAGAGATGCTTGTTTAAAATTATGCATAGATTTTTATTCTTATAACACAACATTTATTATTTCAAACGTAATAATTTAAAGAAACACAGCAAACACACAATAACTACTTTTTCCTGCAATTTAGTTCATTTTCCTG
>JAPMOR010083426.1:0-20439 GCA_026543865.1 Argiope aurantia
CAATGAAATAGAAAAATGTTTAAACGCCAAATCGATTTCGTTTAATTTTCCCTAAATATTTATTTCCTTTTAAAATTTTTACTGCTTAAACTTATTTTAAGCAAGTTCGTTCCTTTTTCAATGATAAATATGTATTATCTAGAGAAATGTCTTTTCCCATCTAGGAAGTGTTTAGGAAAATGATAAATTCTTGCTATAAAAAGGTTTGGCATTTATTTTATTACTCTCCGATGAAATGTTTCCTTAGATCCTGTTCTAACTTACTCGCAGAACATTTCGTATATATATATATATTCTATTTCGGGAAAATTTCATCCTGAACTACGTTTATTTTTACGGAAATGCAAAAACTGAATATGAAATGTGGAATGATATGTAAGAAATGGTTGACTTATTCCTATAAAAGGAAAAAGCAAGATTTCAAGGGAAAGAAATTTTAAAATCTGGGCCAATCGTCAGTTATCTAGAAAGTGAACTTGAGTAAAGTCGCTGTTTTCTAAAATTAAAATTTATTTTTCATACTATTCAAAATATTCTAAAGAATATGATTCAGATCTTATTTTAAAAGTAGTTCGTGATTTCTCATTGGTCGTGACATTGCCACGACCTTTGGTAAAATTTAAAACCATCTAAGAGAGATTGAGGTAAGTTGATAGACGAGATAAAAAAAAATGTCTTGGTTTATGCTTATCCAAACTAGAAATAACCAAAACGCCTTAAGAATATTATACTTTAAAATAGAATAAAATGGAAAACTGCAGAAAAAAATGATAAATCCAGACTGAAAACTTTACCTTTACCTTCAAGTAAGGATTAAAAACAATGGCCTTTTCTGCAGAGAGAGTGACTTTCGTCCAATAATTGACTTTTTGTGATTCGAAAATCCCCCCCCCCCCAAAAAACCTTTTTTTTTTTGGAAGATACGAAATATAATATACTCTGCGCAAACAGTAAAATCAACCATTAAAAAATTTGTATTAATAAAATTACAAATTTAGTATAAGAACTACCTTTAAAAAAATTTAATCAGTCAAAGATAAATAGAGTTATGGTAAAATATCAATCTTTAAGAAAACTAAGTAAAAATAACCACAAAAATTATTAAACTAATAAAGATACTAATCAATATGAAATTTATCTTACAAATTAAGCATATAAATTGAGCTTAAAATTTGAATTTGTCTTCCAAAGCTTGGATTTCTTGGGATTTTTGTGTCACGAGGGATCAATTCTTGGACACAATCATGCCCCTTAGAGAAAAAAAAATCCCTGTTTTCAATCCCGACATGAAAGTGACCCTTGATAAAGTCTTCAGCCCGTATTCGTCATTTTTTCTGTAGTTTACCATTTTATTCTATTTTAATGCACTGTGAACTTAAAGATTATTGATTGTTTCTAACTCGGATAATTTCATTTGTGTTTTGCATTTAACAATATGGGCAGCTTCTAAATGCAATGTATCATCTTCATAAATTCCGTTTTCTCCTCAAAAAATATTTTCTTAAAAGATCAATTTCATAACCAGCTAAAAGGATCTCCCCAATACTTTCTAGCACACTCTCTTATAAAGGTTTTATCTCAGAGAATGTCTTGCATGACAGTGGCATACAATAATTACGAAATATTAATCTTTGGCGAGATTCAGCATGTTTACTAAATCTATAGTGTAAATCTTGGCGAGTTTTTTTGGTGGTGCGAGGGGCGCAAGCGTTAAAATTAGCTCGAAAAAATCCAGTTAGCATTTTACACGTGTTTTCTCCAACCAACTGAAGAAAAAGTTACATAAAACTTTACTTGTACAAACATTTGGCACAAATTACTATACCAATTGACATATCTTTAAGTCACTTCCTTTTAGTGATCGTTTTTATATATTTCTGAAAGTACAGACCGATAGATGGGTAACACCTTCATGGATTTGGCTTGAAATTTGATAGGTGTCGATAATATAGGTGTTAAATCTGTGCACCGAATTTTATCGAATTAACTCTTTTTCTTTTCTAGTTATTCAGTTATACAAATATCTGGACAGATAGGCCTCCATCGGAATGGATTTTGCTCCAAATTAAATAAATCCACAAATTTGGTGTAAAGACCATATACGAAATTTCTTCTGTCTAGCTTAAAGTGTTTTTGAATTATCTTTTTCGGAGATAGACAAACGAACAGACATTTTCCAAAAATCTGTTAAAAAGTGAAAAAGATGGAATTTTATTTCATAGAATCTTAATATAATATACGCAAGTAAAAAATTCTCCAATCTAAGCATTCAAAGATGTTTTTCTTCTTCGTTAAGCTTCCAAAAATAACAAACAGATTTTCTTAACTTGCATAGACGTACGTAATAAGTAATAGGATATGGGAAAATGGCCAACTTCTTGTTAAACGCTTGGCTACGAAAAGAGAAGACCGCGAATTCGAGATTCGTTTTTAACAAATGATTCATTATCATGGATCGTCTTAGTCATCTACCCGTTATTTAAAATTATGAAATCTATTCCAAAATATCGACATATAGTTTCAAAACGCTAAGTTAAAAAGCGTAAGATTAACAGTATTGAAAAAAATCATGTTTTATGGGTCTTGTTGAGTATATTTAATTCCACAAAAAATAAAATTATTCTGCTTTTATTCTCCAATTTATGAAGAGTAATATCAAGTCCTTAAATTTTTTTAAAAAAATCGATGCATTAAGATAAAGATGGATCATAGAATTTCTGTTTATTCAAGAATATTCAGGAATTCCTTTTGTTGCAAATTTAAAGAAATAGCCCGACCCTCGTTTTAATCTTAAACTTTTCAAAATGTCCAGAAATAGTGAAAATCTCTATCGATCAGTAAGTTATAAACCTTTACAAAATAAGATTAAGTTTCGTATCTTAATCTCAGATCTTGCGAGACGCACAAAGACGGTAATATTTTTATCGAATAATAAACCTATCATCCATTTCTTAAGCAGGTTTAAACCTCATAACTTTACAGAAAAAACGAACGATGCTATTTCTGAACGATTTCTGCCAAGAAAACTCCAGATAAATGAACGGTTTAATGCAGAAATATTTTATATTCCCTTTCCTAGTATTTTTAAGTTTTAATAGAATTCGTGCTTAACGGTTCGTAAAACGCGAAACTTGGTTGTGTTCAAATTTCGTTTGTCATGCTTCTAAAATGACAAAATCAAGAGAAAATTGAATTAATATATTCTTATTGCCTTAAAAATGTCGTCTTTATAACAGAAAATACTGCATTATTAAAAATGGCTGCAATTATTGTGCAGTATATCGAAAAAGTGTCCGGACACTTGTTATAGTTTATAATCTCTGAAAGGTAATTTAATTCAAGGTAAAAGAGTCATTAGATTTGGTATAATGTCCTCTTCAAAAATTTATAAATTCCTTCCATATAAAGGACCATCTACAAATTTATTTTTACATTATCTTCAGATTTTCCGATTGTAATCCCGATTTTCTTATCTTTTTACCGATTCTGGATAACAAGAAATTCCAAATATAAAACTTCAGACAATTAGGCGTGGGTATGCTGGCATAGGGGTAGCGCGTCTTCCCTGTGATTTGGACGTCTAGGGTTCGGGCATAGTTGCTCTTCATCTTTGTGTGAGTGTTCCCCCATGTACAATGGGGTTGTGCAATCGAATGTGACGCATGAAGTAGCCAAGTAGTACTCTTGGCCCTAATTGCCGCTATTGCAAAAACAGATAATGTCAGCGTGCTTGTAAACTGCCATAAGTCATAACAACAACAGATAAATAGGCTCAAAATAACAGGTGATGTATGAAAAATCTTTAGGGGCTGTTTCAATATAAGCAAATAGGGCACTATATTAATATTTTCCTTTATTCAAGGATTCATTTCAGTCACTAATACAATAACTTTGTTTTAAGAAAATGTAATGATTAAATTTATTTATACCTTTATCAGCAATGAAGCAATATTAAATAAGAATTCGAAATTCATATTTTTATCTTGCAATAAAATAAGAATTGCAATAATTATTATATAAATAGTATTTTCGAAGCATATTGTTTAAATAAATCAAAAATCTTGAATAAGTTAACACAATTAATATTAATAAAATAATATTAAAAAACAAACTTTCGGAGCAGCTAAAAATAAAAGTCAGAAGCCTATTTTCTGAAATATTTCTGAAGCACAAAAAAAAAAAAAATATGCTGTTGCCATTGCGTGTTAAAGTTTCCACCAAACGATAATTTAAATCCTTTTTAAAAACAATCGTTTGCACTCATTTTCTTTTTTATAATAAATGTTTCTAACGTTTTCTAAATAAAATAAAATATATATGTTTGTAAGTTTTTACTTCATTAAAGAAATGGTATTTTGTGAAATTCTAGTGATACTGCATTATATACACACACATAAGGAGTTGCTTTTTATTTGATTCAATAATGTTTTATTTATTCATATATTTTCCTCTATATAAATTTTTAGTCCAGATTTTTTATTTTTGTGCTTTCTTCATTAATTAAAGACCTCACAAATAAATTTTTAAGTTGTAATCGACTCCTATTGGTTCCAAATGAAAACTTCACTTGAAATGTAACCGGAGTAGAATTTGTTACATTCATCGGTTTTTTCCCCTCATCTTTGTGTTTATTTTGAAACGAAAAAAAAATTAAATATGAAGTAACGTTAAAAGACATATTATGTTCCATTTTAATGCTTTTTCATTTTTGCCAAATAATCCTATTGCAAAGTTGAGATGTACCCCGAAAAAAAATGAGAAAATCATGCTATTTTGAAAGCTTTTATTTATTACTACATTTCTGAAATATTGTTTGACATAAATGGAAAAAGTTTGCAATATTGATCTTTTGGATATTACTTCTTCAGTTGGGGTTTTATGGACTCTATTTAAAAAATTTTAACTTGTGAATTAAAAAATTAGTAAATATATAATATGCTTTCATATTTTTAAAAATACATAAATACAATCTATATTATTGAGAATTAAAATGCATAATAAAAATCATTTTCAAAAAATCATTATATCTTGAATAAACGAAAACTCCCATCTAACATTAGGAATTTGAATTTTCCATTGCTTATAAATTCAATACCCTTTTAATCAAAATTACAAAATGTAATGCATATGTAAACTATTTTAATATGAAGAATTCAGAAAGGTATTCTAAATCGGATGTTGCTATTTGGAAAAAAAAATTGAACTTGAGACCAACCCTTACAGGAAAAAATATTTTATTCACTTACAGAGAACATATTCCTATAGAAACAAGCTACTTTGCGGTTATTATGAGCTAATTAGTTTCGGAATAAGGAGCAATGTTCGGACACATTTTTGAAGGATTGTGCATTAATATATGTAATTTTTCCCCATTTCTGAGAAAATATTTTAAAAACCACAAGGATCTTTCCATTTTGAACTGCTCACTTTAACAGTATGCTGATACTATATTATGCCTCACAAAAGATATATGGATATCATTATATACTCACAAAAGATATATGGATCTAAATGGTATATTTTGGTTGTTTTGAAATATTTAGTTGAGGGTATAACCAAAAAATTCTAATATTAAGGTTAAAGAATTATTATTAGCTAATTCACAAAATGTATAGAAAATTACTAGTATTTCATAAAAATAATGCGACAAACCCATATATATTATTTCAAATATTTTAAAATAAATTAGATCAAATTTTTGTCGTGATATTCATATTATTCTTTTTTTATGTTTTTTAAAATGATCAGATTCTTAAAAATGAATAATCATATTATTTTAAATTATTCAAAAAGAAATTATCATAAATTAATAAAAAAATAATTTTTGGCATTAATCCATCAAAGTGTATTTATCATTCTCAGGATATTTTCTATTATACACAATGCACTTACCTTTGTTTTGTCTATACTTCAAATATGCAACGAAAGTTATTTTTTGACAGGTATTATTTCCTAATCACTTAAGAAACTTTTCTGCTACCTCTAATGGTAAAATTTTCTCTGAAGTTCTAAAATACAAATAAATGTACGATTTTGAACCAAGACTATAGCAAAAGAGAAGGAACATATAAGACGTCGATTTTTGTAAGAAACTCATCATTTATAATATGAGCCTTGGTATTATCATGGTGTAACATCCCTCATGTTTTCAAATGCGATCTTTTGCAATGGATGTACCCTTGGAGAGCTTTCAGAACATTTCTATAGTATTCTTTAATGATAATTGTATGTGTGGTATTTTTAAAATTTCTGGAATATCGAAATATAAGGTAGAATTATGAATCAACTTGTTAATAATTGAAAAGTAGTTTAGTAAAAATAAACATTTAATTAGAATAAAGATTATATGAGCGATACACGTCTTACTTCGGTTTTACATCTTACTCCATTACATATTGATGCCAATATTCATTTACAAAATATATTAAGATGAATACAATTACGATTATTTAATCGATTCACTTTATGTGAACCTTACATTCGGCCCCGCTCAATATAAAATTTAGACAGTCAAAAATAAATTTTAAAATTGAAGCGTAAAAGAAACAAAAATTTTGATGACAGCTCAATAGTTCTCATTCTTTTCGTCTGTGCTGTTCTCTTCGTTGGTCGGTGTATTTCGTTTAAGGTAAGGACGAAGATGTTGTACGTGAACAACATTGACAAATTTGTTCTGTTGTGTCGTAGACTTGATCTCGTAGCACACGGCCCCGACTGGACGCACAATCACAAATGGTCCTTTGAAAATGGAAGAAAGTTTGTGATCTCCTTTCTTCGGCCAGTCGTACAATACGAGATCTCCTGCCTTGAAGGAATGGGATCTGCGGTGGAGATCAAATCTCTTCTTGTTTTCCAAATATGTTTCATACACATTATTTGACGCTTCGGCCCTGGCCAAACTTAAAAGGTCTAGTTGGTCTTCACGTGGAGTGTCATCTATGAAGCTACCAAGGTGAAGTTCACGGGGAAGGCTTGGCTCATAACCATGAAGTAAATAGAATGGGGATCGTTGCCCATTTCAGAGAAGCTGAACGGAAAGAGTTGGAAGCAATGATACTTCTGAGAGCTAAGAATGAGCGCAAGCGAAGTGAGGATCGGCCAGAGTCCCGCTATTGTATTTGTCACAAACCTTACTCGAGTGGAATGGTTCAATGTGAATTGTGCAAAGATTGCTTCCATGTTCAGTGCATGCCTCCTAGCAGGACTGTTCCATCTGGCCGGAAGGGAGGACAAACAGGAGGTCGATGGCTGTGTGGATGCTGCCTCCGTTCCAGAAGGCCTCGTTTGGAAACCATCCTTTCTCTCTTAATGGCTCTACAGAAGCTGCCTGTACGTTTGGCAGAGGGAGAAGCTTTGTAATGCCTCACAGAAAGAGGAATGGCCTGGCAGGATCGTGCCAAACAGGCTCTGAAATCTGAAGAAGTTGCATCAGCTTTTGCTGCCCTCTCTGCCATGTCTCAACAGAAAACAGAAATGACCTACTGCGAGAAATCTGAGCAAATAGTTCATACAGAACTTCAAAAAGTGTCCAATCCAACTGAAAATAAATCTGAAGATTTATTGCAAAGATGGCGAAACCTCATCCCCTCAGATAAGTGTGAAGGAAAGGAACTCCCTGTTCCAGAAACTCCTCCTAAGATTGAAACAGTGGATTTAACGGGAGAATCGGCACATACCGACACAGAGCATGCATACTCTTCTGCATCCAAAACAGCTGCAGAATGAAGCCCACAATCCCTATTTGGAAGTGTTGGAACAACTTGTTTGGAAAGGTCGACCTGTGCCAATACGGCTAGAACAGTTGTCTCAGATTGAAACACAAGTGGAGGCAGCTCGAGCTTGGAAAGAAAAAACAGCTCGTACTTTTCTGAAAAAGAACTCCAGCTACTCATTATTGGAAGTGTTATCCCCTCGCAAAGATATTGGCATGTCTCCTAAGAACAAAAAGAAACGTAAGGAACTGGATGATTCTGAAGATAGCATAGAGGCCAAAATGGAAGAAATCAAAGATCCTGCCGACTACGCCATATAAGGTAGAATTATGAATCAACTTGTTAATAATTGAAAAGTAGTTTAGTAAAAATAAACATTTAATTAGAATAAAGATTATATGAGCGATACACGTCTTACTTCGGTTTTACATCTTACTCCATTACATATTGATGCCAATATTCATTTACAAAATATATTAAGATGAATACAATTACGATTATTTAATCGATTCACTTTATGTGAACCTTACAGAAAAATGATATGGCCGTTACTTTACAAACAGAAGCAACCATTCTCTTTTTATTGGATGTTGCTGATGATGAACTTAGTTGTTTCAACTCAAGATTATATCGATGAAAATAATTTTCGATTCTTAATAATAATTTTTTCGAAGAATCATGGCAGCACTTTGTAGGTTTGATTTCAATTCCAAACAAACCTTCGCCTGAGTATTCTCGGAACCAAAATGTGCAAACGCTTATCATATCCAGTTTCTCTACAAAAAATGTGGAAATGGACCTAATGAAATGTTCCGTCTTTGAAAGACTTTTTGATAAATCTCTTAACGGGATTCTACAATCTTCCCTAACTATCACAGCAATGATGTTAATGTTTACTTCCGTTACATTACTCACTGGAGTGCCAGATCCAACTTCTTTTTAAATCAGTTGTTATTTCTTTTAAAACATTTTAAACCAACTTATAACTATGCTGCAGAAGAGGATGAATTTCCCATATGTTTTTGTAGCATAATCATATTAGTTTAAATTGAAGGATTTTTTTTTAATGGTAAAAGTGCCACAATTATTTTTGGAGTAGACGAAAGTCACACGACAAGTAAATGGCTGGTTGCCAAGACTACAGCAATGACGTTGTAACCCTTGAAATTTAATATATCTTTTCTTCACTTATATCACTGCCATATAATAATTTAAATCAAATTTTAAACTATTATAATAAGTATTTATTGAACAGTCCTCGCATTGAGCTCAAACTGATAGTCGTTGAAATTTCATTGATTTCATTTTTTTATTTGTCTTCATTTTCTTCAACATAATTTTTTATTAAAAAAAACAAAATTTTCCTTAAATTGTTTAAAATCCGTCAGAAATATTTTAAACGTTCACATTAACTTAAAAAAATAAATCCAGAAGAAGTATCCTTTTAAATTATTTTAAATTTAGAATGAATAACTCGAACACTGTCAATGCGAATTTATCAAATATAGATTATCTGAAAAGTACAAATAACACAAGAACTAAATAAAATTCCAATCCCTTTCTTCATGTTAAAATTCCAAATACTTCATAATGTAATAAACATAAAAATTAGCTCAAAAGAACATATAAAAATTGAGCATTTTTGTGACTAGCATGAAAAAAAAATAATCTTTTTACTTTTGCTATTTTCAATATTTTCATTCTTGTCAATGTCCTTAAGGACTTTTAGTCCTTACATTTGGGTTATAATATCAGTTTTTTCACAAAAATATGATGTGTAATAACAGTTGAAACTGGTGGTAGTACTCTATCCTAAACTATCTTGTAATGCATCTAATAACATTATTATCCTCTTCTATCTTCTATCATTATAAAATTTTGAATTTTCGACAAGGTCGTGAACTTCACGAGTGCTCATTATGTTTTCAAAATTTCGCATATGAGAAAACTATGCTTCGTAGCCTAGTAAAAAAAACCAAATATGCATTTTGGACTTCATTTCTTCAAACGATAAAAGCCTAAATTTTATATAGAGAATTCAATTTCAGTTTTCATACTTCAATTTCTTCTTTCCCTTTTTTATATTTCAATTTCATATAGATCATATACCAAATTTCAGTTATTTGAACTTTCATCTTTACGTTGCTGAGTTTACACGCACAGGAATACACACAGATTAATAGAGTACTATTTTATATTAATCAAACAGATTAATCAAATTTCGTTTGTATAAGTTGCTATGTTTATAAATTAGGATATATAGATATATGCGAAAGTACAGACTGAAAGGCAGTCCATACCCAGATAAATCTGGTATCAAAATTTGATACAGATTTATTCTTTGGGTGCTAAATTTCTGTACCACATTTTAATGCATTTAGCTCTTTACGTTGTATAAAAATCTGTTACATTTGCTTAATTGTTCACTTGCATTCCGACAAACAGGCAAATTTCCTGTGAATGAACTTTGTTCGAAATTTAATAGATATCTACACATTTGTGGTTAGGGCTACATATAAAGTTTTATCTGTCTAGTTACAAGAAATTTTTGCGTTATTGCCTTCACCGACACAGTTCAAATGTTTGTTTCTCGGATTCGAGGAAGTTTGAACCGTTGGGGATTTTGTTAAAATCTTTAGGTTGAATTTTTTCTTGATTACAATACATGATATGCGAAAAAGTAATATCAGTAAGCAAAAAACAAAATTAAGCAATCGTTGATGCATTTCAAAATGTAAAGAAGATTCAAAGCTATAATCTAGCCCATTAGAGATAGACAATATTTTACGATTTAATCTTCTATATTTATATAATTTTGAAATGTTAATTATTTAGCACGGATAATGCCCACACAAAAATATATTGACTAGTATGAGTATACGAGTCAATACAGTTCCACAATTCAGATGAACATGAATTCAATAATTAAAGGAATGAAATGCTATCAAACATACTTAATGATGTTTTATTTATTAAAATCAAAGAAAAATGGCAGAGAAATAAGATGGATAGAGGAAAAGATTCCTTTTAATTTTAAAATGGTCCAAAAATTTATTGTGTCATAACATACCCTAAAATTATTAATGAAAATTTTTAAATGTTTGGTTAATTTTGAAATAAAAGTCTAATTGAAATTTTGAAAAACCTTTTCTTAGTGAGCTTCACATTTCCAGGATGTAAATATGCTTTCAAAGTAGCTTCTCAGGGGCCAAAGTTATGCCTTGAAGAACGATTTTAAGGCAAATGACTACGTAGGAAAAACTTTTTTTTTTGTTGCGAAATTAGGAATTTTTTTTAAATTTCATATTTTTAATGTTAGGACAAGTTTTTTTTAATTACAATTTTATTTCCAAATCTATTGGGGGGGGGGGTTACACTTGTTTTTATAATTAAATTTGTATACGTTGTACTTTTCTTTTACATCTTTAGATGCTATTTTCTCAAATTCTAAATTTTGGTAGAATTTCCTTACGAAAAACCTCATATATTAAAATATAATGGATATTTCTTTTTCAAATTTTGTATAGTAATTTCTCAATAAATTCTGTAGTTCCTGAACTAGAGAATAAGTAATCCATACTTATTGAATTATTTTATAGTTGTTTTAGTAATTCACAATGTAAAAAAATTTTTAAATTTCGTGTTATTCATCAGTTGAACCTCAATATTTAAAGAAGAATAAAAGTTTCTGTAACTAGATACTATGTTTCTTAAGGCATATCCAAACTTTTTGTCCAAAAAAGGCCATTTTATCCAGCTTTTCAAACACTTTTGCCACTTATCTGATATATTTTGGTTTCATAGATGTTTTTTCAATTTTTTAATGCCAATATTCAAAATTAAAAGACCGTTGCCGAACATTTTTCAAAAATTCCATTCCGAACGTAGTCACATACTTTTTAAATGATTTTTTTTCCATCACACCAATCACAATACACATACAAAAAATTACAAATATTATATCAACCTATAAGCATTATCATATTAAAATATTTTTTATAACATTTATAATTGTTTGAAAATCCTCCGAACTCTAAATGATATCAATATTTTAAGAAGAATAAATTTAACGTTTAAAACTGAAAGTTCTACATTTTAAAAATAGAAACCTAATGATTTCATCTCTATTATAAATTTCCTAATCATTAATAATACTCAAATAAAGATTAAAAACTTTCACCGAAAAATGTTTCAGTTTCCAAACAGAGCAGAAATAAATAACAAAGACTGAATTTTTTTCAATTAAAACGCCGCATTTCATGGAAATGCGAGATTTTCATATTATCTTTTCCCTCACGCTAACTGTTTTCTATCAAGAAAGACTGAGAAATGCAAATTTGAGCCAATTTGATATTTTCCCAAATATCCAATAGAATATGCTAATAAATTAAACCCATCTCGAAATAATTAATTAGGCAACCATCAATTTCCTCGTTTTAATTGAAACGTAAACTATACGATTTCTAATCTAACTAATTTTCTACAAACTGCAAGTAAATTATTCAGAACCCGAGGTCGTTTAGGAAACTTGCTTCAGAATCGTTCGTACTGTTATCGAATTCAAAAACTTTTCATTACACACTCTGAGAATTTTAATTAACGTAACAGACTGTTCTCTATATATTCAAATCACATGGGTGCAGAAATAGTTCAGATTGCAAAATTCCACATTAATCATTTTAAAGCAAGAGATTATGTCTGGAATCAAGAAACAGGAAACGAATTTATTAGGAAATCTGTTCCGAAACATATTACTAATAGTTTCATAATCTAATAGAAGGCTGTAGAAAGATACTAGCATTATTTCCAAACTCGGCCGAGTTGCTAACTCTGAGATTATATATGTCTATCTGATTATTGGGTAATCTAACTCTGAAATATCAAGAAATAAAAAGCGAATAAATTCAGTAGCTATAAAATCTTGAAGATGAAGCATTTAATATATATGGAATTCCGACAGATAATTTGCAAATTTTAATGCTAATTCAGTATACAAGCTAAATTAATTTGTTCAATAAAGCTTGGGTATTTGCTACAGAGAGCTTATTGTAAAGAATTATGAATCAGCGGTAGAGGTCTCCCAAAAATTTTCTCGTAGACTCTCTGATAAATTTTTTTTATACCAGAGAACGCCTTGTATGATAGTGACATATAATAGTTACGAAATATTAAGTCTTGTCTTGAATTCAACATTTTTACTCAATCTATCGTATCATACTGGCGATTTTTTTTTTCTTTTTGAAGATTATTCTCTGGAATGGGGTTAGTTGTATCCTTAAATCAAATGTATGCTTTAGACAAATTGATTTTTCTCAGTCGATTGAAATAAAGATTTGACATAAAATTCGTTTGAAGTCACGAAATCCCATACCAAATTTGATATATTTGCTATTGCGTTTTTGTGTAATCGCGTTTCCATGCTTCTGAAAACACAGACAATTATTCCGTTGGTTTTGGCAGAAACTTTGACTGGCGTCTACACTAGAGATGTTAAATCCGTGCATGTTATCTATTTAGCTCTGTTCGTGCTGTACTTATAGTGTTGGTATAGATTTGAATAATCGGACAGACAGATTTCCTCTGAACAAATTTTATTCAAAATTTGATAGAAATCTACAAATTTGGTTTTAAGCCTTTATACCAAATTTCATCAGTCAAGCTCAAAGTTTTTTTTAGTTATCTTATTATCTTAAAGATTGTAAATGATCTTTCAAGGCACCAGATTTATCGTGCACCGAAATAAAAAGAGGGCTGTTACTCTAGCGATATTATTTCATGACATTTCTGGATTTATGTGGTAGATGCCTGCGTATGTCAGCTAAACTCTGTTATATTATAATTGGTGTGAGGTACGTGGGAAATGAAATAAAATGCAAGTAAAGCAATACCTTGAATGCACACAATACAAATTTTACACAGAATACAATAGGCGCGCAATGCAAATGTTATCGAAAGATAATGCGATGTAATATGACTGACATCTACAATTGAATTTGTTGATGTAAGCGAATGTCAACTGAAGGTAACAAAATTTACAAACTAAATTAGTGTTTGGCTTGATTTGATCTGATTTAATGGCATAAGGGTCCAGTTTGGCTATACTGCGCCAAACATTTGTTATCTTTTAGTTCATAATAATATTTAAAAAGTGATACTGTTAAAATTAGATCATTTCAAAGAGTCGAATTTCACTATGGAAAGAAATTAGGATTAAGTGAATGAAAAAAATTCCAAGTTTCCATTGATGCAAAAAAATTTTATACTAATGGCTGGCTATAAATGATAGATCTATCCAACTGTGCTGCCTCAAGATAGGTTCTCATATCACCACGATTAAAATCACTGTATCGTAGTAAAAGTGCATTGCGTGACAAACACTCAATCCCACATATATAACTCATCCGGCTGTAAATGTCGATTCCGATAACATCATTTGGTGACTAAAATTGAATTATTGCCGCTATACCAGTTTAGTGAAATCCGCGACACGATGTTAACTTATTTTGTTGCTTCCGTTTCACTGAACTTCATACTCTCACCAACGGTTTACACCAGATTTCTTCTGATATACTCGGATATCTATCAGAAAAATCTCACAGTTCTAGCTTTAGAATCACAATCTCTATTTTACTGGATAAAATCATAATTTATAGTTATTGGGGCAAGATTCAGATAAAACAAAATACACCAATACTATATAACTTTTTTTTTTAAATTGGTAAAATCCAATAATCAAAAGGTTTTTTTTTTACTTTTATTTGTTTAATAAATATAGGAAAAGAAAATATTGTGATCATCAAAAAAATTTGACATTGATTGCAATCCGTTTTTTTGAACCAACCGAAATCTATTCTGTCTGTCCGCCGACATATGTGAAAATTCACATACACAATGAACTAATGAATGAAATGTATTATTTGGTCTCCGTGTTGTAACTATAGAGCTTATCAAATTTTAGAGAAAATCAATGAAAAAATTAGCGGTAGTGGTCTTCCGAAAACTTTCTCGCATATTCTCTAATATATGTGTCATCCCAGAGAACATCTTGCGTGGTATTAGCGTGCAATAGTTATGAAATATTAACCTTTAGCTTGAACTCAACATTTTTACGGAATCTATCGTGTCATCATTGGCGAGTTATTTGGCGATTAATGCGATTAGTACTATTGGAAAATCTAATTTGTATTTTAGTCGCGTTTTTCCCAACCTACTAAAGCAAAAATTTGGTATTTTGTGACTACACTTATAGTCACAAAATACCATTCCAAATTTGATATATTTAATTCTTTGCTTTTTTTAATTTATTGCGCTTTTATGTTTCTTTAAGTAGTAATTGACAGACAGTCACCTCTTTTTGGATTTGGCTCAAAATTTGATAGGTACCTACATTATATAAAATAAATATGTGTATCGTATTTTATTTATCTAGAACTTTTCATTTTTTCACTATCATGTTAGTATATTCGAACAGTCGGAACGAGATACTTCTTCTAAATATATTTTTCATAAAATTTAACTAAAGACCATATACCAATTTCATCCGCCTTGCTCAAAGTGTTTTTTGAACTCTCTTTATCACAGACAAACATGTATTTTCAGAAAATTTGTTTTTCGAACTCAGGAATTTCTGAAACGTGGTGATTCATTAAAATCTCGAGTTCGAATTTTTTGGCGATTTCAATACTCTTTCTATGTTTTGCATACGAGAAAGGAAAAAGCAGCCTATTCGCCTGCCTACGTCTATATAAACATGAGCATCAACGATTCTACAAAATATAATTAGAAAGTTTGTTATGCTAAATGTCTTGAAGAGTTTCACAGTAATGGTGATTAATCCGGTGATCACGAATTATTCATACATATTGTGATTATTCAAAATCATCACCAAACTTATTGATGGTTATGAATATACCGGTTATTATAAACACCAATTTATTACATTTACCATAATATATATATTTATGAATATTTTTTTCATATATTTCGGAATTTTGACTGTTTTTAATTTTAGACTGATTCATCTTTCTTCTTGTCCTTTCTTTCCATCTTTAGAAAATTTAATGCGTTCTCCTTTCGAAACTTTTACCAATTAATGTTTGTAAACCATATTTTTTGTTATGCTTCCAAGAATCATTACTTTACAACGTTGTTAACATTTTTATATTTTGAATGTAATTAGTTGATGGTAGTTTGATGTGGAGTGTTAGGGGTTAATATGTGTTCACTTCTTAGTCATTCAAAATGCATATTAAGAATCATAAGGTACAAGAATAAGAGTTGGTCTCCTGTCATGTGAAGTTTATTTATACTAACGTCCCGTTTTAAAGCACCACTAGGGGTATTTTGTGATGGACCTCGTAATTTTGAACCACGGTCAGATGACGACGACGACGACACACCTTCTACCTCTGGCATCCCTCTCCTAAGGAGCCACATCATACCAGCGGGACCAGCCATGTGAAAAAATATCAAACTAGATGTAGGAAAGAGAATATGATTTTCACATCAGCACAACTATGTTAATCTGGCTTGACTTGATGACCTGTCTGTTTTAACATGTGTGAATGATATATCATAAAAGTGCAGCAAGTTAGAAATTGAATGCGATATCGAAACCAAAATTTTGTTCGGTTAAGGTTAAAGACAAACCCTTGTTTATTAACACAAAAGGCACTCTAAAACACTACATATTAATAAAATATATAAAAAACAATTGAATAAAATACTCCTGGTTTAAACAAGGAATAGTTGAAGGTAAGTAATTTTTCGAAGAAGTTAAGGAAATTAAGCCAAATACCATTTAAGGTATGTATTCTTAAGATAACTCAAAAGTGCAGCAAGTTAGAAATTGTACGTGATCTTTATACCAAAACTGTGTACTTGTAAGGTTAAAGACAGATTCAATTTGTTAAAAAAATTCTGTCCAATACGCTTCATATTAATAGAATATATTTAAAAAAATTGAAAAAAGTATTCCTGGTTTAAGCAAGCAACAGATGAAGATAAGTAATTTTTCGAAGAAGTTGAAGGGAATCGTGCATTAAAAATTCAAGGGAAAGTATCATTTAAAGTGACGAAATCACTGACACTTTTTTATTAAAAAAAAGCACCACTCTTTAAGAATATGCTTAATGATAGCATTTCTTAAAAATTATTAAAGAAGATTATTCAAATAAGTCATTTTAATTTTAATACTTTCAATCAAGTTTCAAAGATAATTATTAAACGAGATTATTTTCTCTGGTTTATAACATTAATGATATTATATTTAGCTTTATCTATACTTATAATAAAGCTCAATGTGTGTGTGTGTGTGTGTATTGGCACTCTACAGGCCAGACCATTCAACCTACAGCTACCAAATTTGGCACGTGTATACCTTGGATGACGGGAATGTGCACCTGGGGGTTATTTTTTCGAATTTTTAATTAGAATTTTATTTATTTAAAAATTTAGTGAAATTTTGGCGTGTTTCTGCTATAATTTCCAAAAATATTACCGCACAAAAAAGATTTTTACATGAAGTTAACGATAAAAAATTATCTTTTAAATGATACCAATGTTTTAATCTTAAAATTAAATTTCTATTTTTAATGAATTTTTAAAAAAATATTTTAATTACATTTTTCAACAATTTTTTTCGTACAAAATAAAAATAAAATTTAAGCTGAACGAGCAGGTTTCGAATTCATGGGAAAAAATTAGCTTTTTTCAAAGTGTTGCCATCACATTGATTAAAGCTCCAATTAAAAATAAATTAAATCTTTTTGGAAATGAAATCTGCAAAATTATAATTTTCGGCACGTGTCTGTAGGAAATGAAACAAATTAGAAATATTATTTTTTCTAAAAAAGAAATTCAAAAAAAATTATTTTATGATCTTTTACACTCTCTATATTATTAATACAATAAATCAGTTTTATTTTAAGGCAAGTTTTGTTTAATATGAACAGGATATCCATTCAAATCAGGGCCACACAGCTAATTTGTAAACCTTTAGTAAGACACAAATCTGCTAATATGGTCTAAATGGAAAATGATTATATTTTATGTAACTCGATTCAATAAATGCTGTAATAAATAACGAATTTTTTATTTTGCATAAAGCTTCTGCTGTGGAAATCACGATTAACAAAACGTTCTTGAAACACTAATATTTTAAATAAAAAGAGTTAATTTCTAATTAACTAAATCAATCAACTGATTTATGAAAATTTGAATATCACTATTCAATAAAAAAAGGATAATTTTAGATTTTCCATCGATAAATAAAATAAAACGCTTGGTTTTATTAAAAAAATCTTTATATTAATTGCAATTTCATCATTTCCACTTTAAATTAAAGTTGAAGTTTTACCGGAAACGACAACAAATTAGCAAAATATATATAGTAAATTGAACGAAACGATCTAAACAACAGTATAAGTTTGGTATGACTGTCAAAATTTGAAGATTAAAATTGTTTTGTTTGAGAATCTGTTAAGAGACCAGTTACTTAAAATATTCAATTGAAAATTGTAGCGAGCGGTAATACTGGCGAACCGGCTGGTCGCCAAAGGCGGCTAGTTTTTAATATTATCTAAGCTGGTAATAAAAACATTTTGGTGGAAAAAAAACAAACTTTTTTCGTTATAAAATGTGTTGGTAATTTAAAAAGTTAAAAAACTCTTTTTTTGTAAATTATAAGAATCTGTGCATTTCATTCGAAATAATCATGGAATATTTGTGACATAAAACCTAAATATTAAATCTATATCTATACTTATAATAAAGCTCAATGTGTGTGTGTGTGTGTGTGTGTTGGCGCTCTACAGACCAGACCATTCAACCTACAGCTTCCAAATTTGGCACGTGTATACCTTGGAGGCCGGGAATGTGCACCTGGGGGTTATTTTTTAGAATTTTTAACTAGAATTTTATTTATTTAAAAATTAAACGAAATTTTGACGTGTTTCTGCTATAACTGCCGAAAATATTACCGCACAAAAAAGATTTTTACATGAAGTTAAAGATCAAAAATTTATCTTTTAAATGATACTACTGTTTTAATCTTAAAATTAAATTTCTATTTTTAATGAATTTTTAAATAAATATTTTAACTATGTTTTTCAATAATTTTTTTCGTCAAAAATAAAAATGAGGATTAAGCACGTTTCGCATTTATGAGAAAAAAATAGCTTTTTTCCAAGTGTTGCCATCACATTGATTAAAGCTCTAACTGAAAATAAATTAAATCTTTTTGGAAATGAAATCTGCAAAATTATAATTTTCGGCAAGTGTCTGTAAGAAATGAAACAAATATGAAATATTATTTTTTCTAAAAAATAAATTCCAGAAAAATTATTTTATTATCTTTTACACTCTCTATACAGGGTGTTTATTCAGTCCCGGATCCATTTTGATATTTAATGACTCATAAAATAATGAAGATGTAAACAAACTTATGGCATTTATTGATGGAATAACTCATATATTTTCCTTTTCAGGTTTGAATATTTTTACTTTTGTAAATATCGTCTGCGCGTGTTTTTAATTTCAGATAATTTCATTTTCCAGTCTAAATATCTGTACTTTTCTAAATATCGTCTGCTTATTAGTTGCATTTTCCTCTCTTTTATTTTTGGCAACTATTGAAATGTTATGTTTACTTTTGATGTGTTTGTTCTACGTAGTACTTTTGTATGTGATGTTTTATTCGATCGGATATTAAGGAGAATGCATACACCACAAGAGAATGTACAGATTTTATGGTGGACATACAGTTAATTTCCAATCAACTAAATCACTGACTTTTAAGAGTTAATTTCAAATCACTTAAACTGACTGATTTATGAAGATTTGAATATCACTATTCAATAAAAAAAGGATAATTTCAGATTTTTCATCGATCGTTTCAAAGAAAATACGCCAATAAGCGCGCAGATTTCTGAAGATTAATTGGCCTAAGATTATGAAAATGGTGAGTTTTTCTAAATTTTTAACATTTAAAACTTCCTAAATAAGTCTTAGTTGATCGTGGAAAATAGAAACATTCATTCATTTATTTAAAATTTGGTGTGTCCAGAATATTTATCAGAATATGATACCTTACTGCATTAAATTTAGACTTCATAATTTTTGAAATATATTTATAAGCAGGAACAAAATATTATTATTGATTTCATTTCAATCCTTTTGAAAGCAAAACTAAAAACTGAATTTTATACTGAATCTCAGAAATTTTTGTTGAATTATTGTTTGAGATATTACATAAACTATGAAAAATATTTTGTAGTTAACATAAGACTTAAATACCGAGCGATTCTGTTTGCAATACTCATATTCAATAATAATAATAATTAATAAATAAGAATAAAGATGATAAATAAAATAAAACGCTTGGTTTTATATCTTAATATTAATTGCAATTTCGTCATTTACATTTTTAATTAAAGTTGAAGTTTTACCGGAAATGGCAACAAATTAGCAAAATATCTATAGTAAATTGAACGAAACGATCTAAACAATATAAGTTTGGTATGACAATCAAAATTTGAAGATTAAAAATGTTTTGTTTGAGAATCCTTTAAGAGACCAGTTACTTAAAATATTTAATTGAAAATTGTAGCGAGCGGTAATACTGGTGAACCGTCTGGTCGCCAAAGGCGGCTAGTGTTTTATATTCTTGAATAATTTAGTACTTTCCAGGAACTAAAATTTTAATTCAATAAATATTTATGGTTTTTTT
>JAPMOR010083426.1:20839-42806 GCA_026543865.1 Argiope aurantia
AAGTTATAACTTATTATTTAAAAGAAAAATGTGTTCATTCAAACGGTTTTTGAATTATAATTATAATCTAATTTTTAAGCGTTACAATAATTATAAATATAATTTTGACAATAAAAAAATAATTTAAATATTTATTTTTAACTTAAAATGATTAAAAGTTTAAATTTTTGTATTTTAATAATGACCAATCATTTGATACGACTTAAAGAAACTGTATTTACATCATTTGTATAATGAAAAGGAACAGTTGAAGTTAATAAAATTATACCAGTAAACATTCTCAATATTAATAATCGAAACCAAAAGGCAGAAAGCAAGTGTTGAGTTATGGAATGCATAGGCAGATGGTTCAACATTTTTAATAGCATGATACAGTATACTTCGTACATTACTCGATTTTCTGAAGAAATTCAAATATCTTTTTAAGATAAATTAAATTTGTTTTCCAATCCATTCCTTTAAGGTTTCTCTTGTGGATAATCTTTATTTATTAATTGTGCAAGATGTCAAAATATATCTATCTTGTTTTCAATGTTTTGACTTAATTATCATTCTGTTTCTTGTATGTAATATAAAATTAAGGAAATATGTTTATGCTGTCAGTAATTATAATTAATATTTATCATTATTTAAGTTACGTTTGAAATTATTTTTCTTGTTTAAATACAAAATTATGGCTTAAGTATAGGTGAATGAATATCTATTTTTGAGAGATATTTATTTTAAGAACTGTTGTTTTTGATTTAAATAAGTGTTACCTATTAATTTAAACTGCCTGCAATTTTATTTAAATTTTTTTAAAAAAAAACTCGTTTATATCTTTCATTTAAAAAAACTAAATTATAATTAAGGTATTAAGTGAAAATACTTTTATTTCCCATACAAAAATAAGTATTTTATTTATTTTTCTATACAAAATTAATTGAAACTATCTTTAAATTGTTAATTTAGTTTAAGTAATATAGAATATTTACAGAAACACATTCATATTTTTAATTATTTTCCTCCTAAAAATTAAACTACAATCAAAGAATTAAGAGAATAAATATCTATTTTTGCATAAAAAATGAAAACCTATTAATCAAAACTGTTTGTAAATTGTTAAATTAATTTGAAATACTTTTTTTAAAAATACAAATAAAAAAAGTAAAAGCACTACCCCAGAGCCGAACTTGGGTCTCTTCATTAAGCTACTGCCTTACACATTATACTGTTCAGACACTCGGCAACCGCGACGCATTATTCGTATATAAGCTATGCTGAAAGTTTGAGAGTCATTTTCCCGAAATTAACTGGCTATTATGCTTCTATATTTTAATGAATGAACATCCTAAAGGCATACTACCGTTATCCTAAATCTCATCCCAAACTCAATTTTCCAGCCCTTGTGAGAGTACAGAATATATGAAACTGATAAAAGTTTATATAATTTATTCATTCCATCTTTTAAAAAATTTTAATGCCAATAATTTTTTATGCAATAAAGTAAATGGAGTAACAAGAACGAAATTACTTATCACTAAATTTTATTATAAGTGGGTTAAGATTCTATCCATGTGGAGATGACTTTTTACATTGGTTGGCGGGCTAAAAGTTAATATAATTTTGTTATCACTGAATAATTTCTTTTATTTTGATACTATACTACCTTCTTTTAGCTAAAGTGCATACTGTCATTGCCAAAATTTTCTTTCGTCTGTTTTTCTGGTTATGCCCGTAAATGAATTTTCTTTTATTAGTAGAATTATTGTTCATTCATGATTTGGATTTAAATAGGAAAGATCTCTGTAAAAGGAAGATTATTTCTTCCTTAAGTAGTCCGTCATTGTGCATATGATTTTGTATTACATATCTCATGAGTAATTTTCATAATAATCAGTTTTGAGAAACAATATATACAATATCTAGAAGATGTATCTTCTAGGGGAACATACATCCTCTAGATATTGTATGTGTTGATTAATAAATTTGTAAAAAATTGGGGAAATGCTTTAACATGATATTTTCTAAAACATAAATGTTTCAAAAAGTTTTCTATAACAATATCTAATACCATTTCAATAAATAAGTTTTATTAAAGGCATGCATAGTTTAATATATAAAGAATATTTACTCTAATGAGGGTCCAACAATTTAAAAACTTTATTAATCACTAAAACTCTAAAACCTTATTAATTTCCCTGTATATCTAAAAAGGGTCTAAATGAAACAAATAATTATAATTCGTCTAGTTTGAATCAGTAAATGTTCTGATGAATTACGAAATTTGAATTTTTACACAAATCCTTAGTTCTTAAGACAGATGTAATAAAATATTCTTCAGGTACTGCAATTTTAAATAAAAAACTTCCAATCTTTTGTTATAAAAACTAATTGAATTTAATGTCTCTACTCTGTAAAAAACGCATTATTTTAGACCTCTCCATCGACCGTCTTGATGAAAATACGGTAAATATAGCTTGGATTTTCTCTAAGATAAATTGTCTAAAATAATGAAATTGTTTGTTCTCCTGAAATAACGATATTCAAAGCTTTATAATTCGCTCAGACGACTTTAATTGCAGAAGATTGAAATGTTAGATTGTCAAGATAAATTTATTGAATATGATTTACAGGATAAGATTTAGATTTCATATTTTTTTTCAGAAATACTTTTATTGATTAAAATAAAATAAGATATTATTGATAGCATTTAAATCTCTTTGAAGATAAAACTAAATTTTATGATGAATCGGAGAAATTTTTATTGAATAATTCTTTGAAATACTGCACAAATTATTTTTTAAAAATTCTGTGATATTCATATGAAGAATGTTGAAAGATTCGATTTTCTGTGGCAGTATTTTTAAAAAATATGTTCGGTTTCATCAAAAATGTTGTTTTATTTAATAAAGTTGTATATCTTCCATTTCAAATTTAAATTTAAATCTTAGGGTAGCTAACAGCAAATTAGAAAGATGCATAGTACAATGAACAAAATATCGTAAGGCTCTTATAGTAATAAGAGTTATATCACTATTGAATCTTAAAAATCTTTTGTTGAAGAAGCTATTAAGAGACCAAAGTACATAAATATTTAACTGAAAATTTTATAAAGCATTATTCCAGGCAACCAGCTCGTCGCCAAAGATGACTAATTTAAAATATAAGAACAGAAAGTAAGTGCATTAACTCATATTATTATTTAATAAAACAATTTCTAATTCAGCAAAAATTTAAGTGCACTGCAATCAGGAAATTATTTTCAAATGATAAGAAAGATAATATATATTTACACAATAAATTATATTACATTAACTAGCAGCAGTGCTTAAAAATAATATATAAAAGTTTAAAAATTAAATTTAAAAAAATCTAAACATTAAATTTTAAAAAATCTACACATTGTAAAAAAATAAGCCGTAAACTCATATCATCATCGACAATATAAAATAATCCAGAATGAAATGAATTTTTGTGTTAATATTACGTAAAGAAAAGAAAATATTTCCGGTCAAGTTGGAAGACAAAAGTAGATTCCTTACTATCTAAGGCATTGTTTTCAATTTTCTTTTGACAAAAACGATGAAATATTACGTGTTGAAGCATTCATAGATATAACATAGTTCAACAGGTATTGTAAAATAAATAATATTAAAGTATATAAAATATATAGTACATAAATTAATAAATATTGCTAAAATAATTTACATTAATATTGGCTTATTACGGGGCTTTTATTATTGAAAAACTTATATTAATATAAACTTTAATATAAAAAAGCAGTTTTTAAGAAAATGCTAAAAGGTTGCATCAACCAGCAAGAATTGAAAGGTTATCGTCTGCATTTTAAACATATTTGAGGAAATTAATTATTGTTTACAATTATTCTTGTTTTAATTAAAAGGGGGAATAAAGCTTCCTGATAGAAATTGTTATTTTAGTTTTTTTTTATTCTTCAGTATATTGGAGGAAAAATTATCTGCTTAATAAACGCTCGAATTACGATTTTATCTGTTGCGCTTTTGAATATTTCGGTTATAAATATTAACTGAAATAAAATGTTACATACCAAAAATTTTCTAGAAAATATATTTTTGTGATTTTGTATTAATTACATACAATTTGCGCATGTCACTGGCAAGCAAAGTCCGTACACTTACATGACATCTTTTGATGATTATCGTTGTTATGATATTAATACAAATATTCATATTTGTGTTTAAAATATAACGGTTGTCTTCTTTATTACTTTCTCGTATACGTAGTATGGAGAAAGTATAGTAATCATCAAAAAATTCAAACTCGAGATTTGAATCTCCAAATTTTAGATCGCCCTGCGTTAAAAATTCACTATTTAGAGAATTGTCCATCTGTCTGTCTGTGACAAAAAGAGCTCAAAAACGATTTGAGCTCAACTGTTGAAATTTGGCATACGGTCTATACACTAAATTTACAGATTTCTATCAAATTTTGAGTAAAATCTATTAAAATGAAATCCATCTGTCTGGCTATTTGAATGTAAGTTAACACGATCATTACAAAATGAAAAGAGCTAGATAGATAAAATTCAGTATACAGATTTAACATCTATAGTGTAGACACATTCCATAAACCAAAACCAATTAAGAGTTGATTATCTGTCGGTCTGTACTTTCAGAAACATGTAAAAGTGATCATTCAAAAACGAAATGACTTAAATATATCAAATTCGGTATGTGTTTTTTGACTAAAAGTGTTGTACCGTTTCAAATTTTGCTTTTAATCAGTTGTGAAAGACGCGTAAAAATCATAAATTTTATTTCAGAATACTATTAATCGCATGCCAGGAATTAATAGCCAAAAAACTCGCCAAGGATGACACGATAGATTCAGTAAAAATTCAAAATTCACGCCAAAAGTTAATATATCGTAACTATTGGTCGCCAACGCCATGCTCTCTGGCATGACAGGTTTATTAGAATATACGAGAAAGTTCTGGGGAGATCAATGCCACAGATTTAATACAGTATACTCTATGTAATACAGCAGATATCAAATCGCCAAATTAATTAATCTCCAAAATAGTGTTTCCTTTCAAAAATGCATTTAAATAACAAAATATGCAGAAATATGCATAAAATTTTTTTTCATATAATGAATACTGCAAAATATGATTCAAAATTTGAGCACGAACCGATTTTACGTTTTGGGAAGAAAACTGACATCCGGTTAGTAACCTGGTTCATCACTATACAGGTGAATTTCATGATAAGGATTTTCTTTGAATAGTAAAAATATTAATTAAATCTTTCCGATAGTTATTAATCATATTTAAAAAAATTCTACTACTGAAGAAAATAACACCTGACAAATTGCAAAATCTTTCTTAATGGTTAAAGAAATTTTGTGACCAGTCAATGATATTTCGACTTAACTTCAAAAAGAGAAATTTTCTAGTTTCCCGGATAAAAATTATAATAGAATACATTTAGAGAATTGAAACATGAGCAGCTTCCGGAATTTGTTAAGGTCCTCATTTTACATAATGTTGCCATTAAATCTTTCTCTTTTTTATTTTTATTATTCAAGCTTTGAAACTTTAGATCACGAACATTTAAACAATTTCAAAGGAAGTAAAGGTAGTAGTTTTATTTCATTTCTTTTCTCGAAACTTGCAACATAAACTGTTGATATTTTTAAAAAAAATACCCGGCTTCTGGAAAGTTTTAAGCTGATCATTTTAAAATAATGTTGCCATTAATTCTTTTATTTTTATTCAATTAATTTTATTCAAACTTTTTATACTTAGTCCACAAGCATTTAAACAATTTCAAAAGATATAACGGTAAAAGTTTTATTTCATTTCTTTTCAAAATTGACGGCATAAATTATTGTTTCTGGAATAATGCAAAATTAGAGATTGAAAATCTCTTTTTAACCCCTAACTTCTAACAAATTGCAGCTATCGAAAAACTTCAAATAAGAAAGTTGTTCGTTTTAATGACACACTGAACCCGCTAACACGATTTATTTTCTGTCTTCGATATTAAAAAAGTGATAGGAAGATAAGAATTTCAATTCCTCCCCATTTCCAGTCTCTGAGTTAGATAGCCCATTTATGAACTCATCCGATGTTTTATATTTCTCGCAACTCATTCCAAGTCAGTTAAAATACAAATAAAATCACCCTAATTATTTTCTCTCTTTATTATCGTAAAATATGCTTAAAATATTGAAAAATTTTAAAGTTAATGAAAATTAATAAAAAGAATTGTTCTGGAATTAAATTAGTATCAATGAAAAGATAATATTTTGAATTATAAAATGATTTAAAATTTATTTTTATGCTATAATAATAGCCAAAATTATAGTACAAACTTCAACATTTCATTTATTTATTAACTAATTTAAATTAAAATTTGAAAAGTATCCCTCTAAGTTTCACAATTCCACCTTTTAAAGTATATATGTGCCAAATATGAAATCTTGGCTTTGTTCTGTAGAGTGCCAACACATACTTACATTCATCTTCATTATTAATAAAGATGTAAATTGTAGATGATAAAAAGATTTTTTTACAGATGATAAAAAAAATCTCACTTCACTACATTTCAACTATAGAAGAAAACCATACGATTAAATATCTTTTAAATTTTATTATAATAATAGGAAGTAGGGTTAGAAATTATCTACAAAACTGCATGCCAATTAAATTGGTATCAATAAAGAGATAATTCACAAATGAAGTTTTTGTTGGTGTAAAGAGTGTGCAACAATACATGATGAAATACATCAAAAATTTTTGTAATGTTTTAGTTATTCAATCCAGGCTGTATATTCATGTTCGACAAAGCATGTATGTGTTTGTTTTGGTCGTTCAAAATCAATCCAGCAGTGTATAACGTCAACGGATTCACACACAAATTTAGGACAAACACACATTTGCTTTTATTATAAGTAAAGTGACCGATATAAATGCGAATCATTTTATTTCATCTGCTTTGAGAAATGATTTCACTTATGTTTTTGCTGCTTTTTTTCTAGCAATAGAAACTAGCATTGTGAAATAATTCCTTCTTATAGAAAATTTGAGCAAACGCTATTTCCTGACACAGATCACAGAGACTCCTTAGAAATTACAGATTTTAAACAGTAAATCATTTCAGATATTAATAAAATCAATAAAAATCGTTAAAAAATATCAGTCTCTACATACATTGATAAATAAATGACAAATCCTGAAATTGCTGACAGCATTCACCAACCCAAGTGCAAATTTGGATAGTTTGTGGATAATACATTCCAAACCTGTTTGAATTAAGATGTTTCATGTACATCAGCCATGTGAACACAAGCATCTGAAAATGGACGGTCAAATTTCATCCATTTAGAGTGATTATAAATCTGAAAGGGGCTGCCGGTTGTGATGTCATCCTATTTCTCTTACTACGGTGCAAAATTTCGAATTTCATTCCAAAATAACCTCTTGCTACTTTAAAACAAAATGTTAACAGAACTAAACTTGCCTTAAGATAAGTACATATTAATGTAATTACTAATATGAAATAATTCAAAAATATTCTATATTTTTCATTTTCTTAAAATCTTGATGTTCATACTTCTGACCAGTTTTAAGTACGTACATGTTACGTAATTGGCATTCATCTTAAAGCATATAAGGCTTAATTCATTTTTGCGATGCGGTTTTGCAGGTTACCAAATACCATAAAAGATGTATATAGGAAATTATGATTTAATTTTCTGTAAAGAAAAAGGTATTCGGCTTTAGCGGCGTTATAATTAGATTCAGATGATAACCCCAAGACACTTTGTTATAGATAGAACAATAATAGAAGGCTATTTAAAATACTATGTAATCTCTTTGTAATTTAATTATATTTCATAATATAGGCATGGAATTATCTAAGGTGTAATAAATGTTCTTTATCAACTTGATACATTTAAATATCCGAAGTTATTATTATAATTGCTATATGAGCAAACATTTATCCCGAAGGAAAATTCAATTACTGCGTTCTACAGAAAAAATCTGCTAAATGATCTAATCCGTGGTTTTCTATTTGCATCTTTTGTTCCTTATATCTGTCTTTCAGCTTCAAAGATATTATAGAAATTATTTTTACTATTTTCTATAGAGGATTATTAGAAGTATTTAGTTTGTTGGTATATACTTGAAGATGTTCATGCCTTTTTACTTCATCTTTTGCTGCTAGAATTGCTTGGCATAATATAAATGGCGGAAAGCATAGAATTTTTTTAAACTTTAACTGGAGAGAGAATTTTATTTGATTGTGAACATTGAGTACGCTTAAAGGACATATAAAAAGTGATATAAGTGTTGTGAAAACGTTAACTAAGGAACGTAATATTTGCCAACAAATATGATAAATATTGAAACGAGAAAAAAACCAAAATTTGTCTGGTGAAAAGAATTTAACAAGCTCAATGTCAAATAATAATACTTCATCCTACAAGAAACACAGAAGCAAAACACAGCCAAAACGTACTTAAGAATAGCATCAGCAAAAAACAGCAGCACACTTCCAGCAAATCGGTAATAAATAACCGTATCAGCACAAAGAGCACAGAGAGAACTCGCAAAAAGAGAGACTTCGGTTAACTAATTACACCTTTCGATTCGTCTGTCACTCAACATTGGCTCAATCTAAGCTTAATCTCTCGGAATTGTATAGTTTCCATGACACGGTAAGGAAATTTCTAAAACAAATGACATAGAACTCGAATCCCAAGAGAATAATCGCCAAGATTCTTTCCTGGAATTCTCGATTGTATCGAAAAGTTTTCACAAAGGATGGAAGATGGGATTATTGACATAGCATCCATTCCGTTTCTATATATATATATATATATATATGTAGGTATATGTAAAACTATCTTTTAACCATTAGAATTACAGAGCAGGGAAGCAACATTACAAATTCGTAACAATGTTAGTCAATTATGGGATTCTTTACCAAGTTTAAATCTGTTTTATAACTCCGAATTCTTTTTCAATAAAAAAAGGTTTGAACATGATATTTCTGTTTACCAAAATAAATATCACATTTTTTTTTTCCAGGAAAGTTAAATAATAAAAAAGAAAAGTCATTTTTAGATCTAGAGAAGAATTAAAAATATCCAAGTCTGTTCTAAATAATATTTATTAAAAAAGACAAGATTAATTTATATATTTTACTCATTAAAATGTAATCGTGTTAAAATTTTTAAATAACATTCTGTTGAAAATTGATACATTATACTATTAAGAATGCCCATAATCAAAATAATCGAGTTTTTAAATTTAGAAGCTGTTCTAATAGCGGCTAAATTAAATTTTCCAACATAATTTCGTCACCAGGGTATCTATCCTTATTTTAAAAAATTTTGGCTATTCTTTTAAGTTTACCAAATAATAAATATTGAAAAGAAATTTTTTAAGAAAAAGATTTAATAAGGGTGAGAAATTCTCTCAAGCATCTGAATGTTTAAAAAGACACCGTAAAAATGCGAGGGGCAAATGAAAAAACTTTAAGAAAATTGACTTCATAATTGCATTTATAACGTATTTTTATGTATAGATAATAAATGCTTGGAATTTTTTGCTTGCTATGATACTTATTGAAGGATTTATAGCGTTCTCCTGCTTAGTTCATGATTTTGCGATTTTGGTTTTGAGGTCTAGATTTTCTTTGTTATTAGAAAATTATTTTTGCTTTATAATGATACTAACAAAAAAATGTAAACTTATAGATAGATAGAATCTTTCCTAATCTTGATTCTTCGTCGCTTATTATATTAATCGGGACATTTAAAAAAGACATGAAACACTTAATCCTCTTCGGAAATCAAATGCTCATTATTGGCGCTACAATTGTGTACACAAAAGATATCGCTGTATCAAATCGGCCCATTTTCTTCAATTTTATACTTTAATTTTAAATAATCATATAATAGTCCACAGTTACTAAAAATGTGTCATTTATTAATTGTCTAGATTTCCACAAATAAATATTATAATTTGTATGTAACCTGTATATTTAATTTTTTATTAAAATAGTAAATATTCTTGTTCGTATTACTAATATTACTATTCTAAGAATAAGCATTTTTACTCGTATCTTCTTGTAATGCTATTATATTTTTACTTTAAACAACTTTTTATCAAAAATATGGATGTCAAAACAAAACTGCAAAACCAAGGATTTTTAATAGAAATGCTCTCTGTAAATTGGAAGTTTAATCAATTAATATTATATTTAAATTCTCAATTAACAATTCAGAAATATGATTTCTTATGATTTACATTCTGTGTTACAATCTCTTAATAACATAACTCAATTTCAGATTTTAAAAATATTATTGCCTACTTTTTACTACATTAACAAAATGGTGTTTAAAATATTTTTAATGCAGTAAAAAGTATGTAATTTTTATTATTTTCTACTTTTTAGTTTTCAGTGCATTTCTTAATTCGTGATTTTAAGTATTATGAAACTTAAAAAATTCCTATTTTTTAAGTTAACTTCTAAGTGTTCCATTTTCTGAAAACCATTTTCAACCAAATTAATACATTAATTGACAATTAAAAGTGTTGGAGTTATTACAATATTGTCATCGGGAATTCTGAACTCCAGTACATAAGGAAATAAGTGAAAAATCTGTTTCAGAATTGCATCCTTAAAACTTCGGAACAAGCTAAGTTAAGTAAAAATGTTTAAAAAGAAAAAAAACTTATAATTAACCTCTAGATAAAGAACCTTACAAACAAATAATCTAAAGGATATTTTAACTTTCTAGTATTTTTTATACAATATGATTCAAATTAAATCTGCATAAAATTTCTTTGGTAGCTAAAATTCTTCTCGTCAAATAATCATTACAAATCAACATTTACATAAAAATAGAAAAAAAATGTTTGAAAATTTAGTGAATAAGTCTCCATTCGCTAAACAATTTCAAAAACAAAAAATAATTTGTTATTTACAACAAAATGAAATTTAAAAAAACATTTGAAAATTAAGCAATTATGTAATTTAATTATGTTCTAGGTTTATTTCGCAAATGGTTTCATAGAAATATCACATGCAGACATATAAATAAACTTCTAAGGAAACGAATAACAGCAAAATAGTCTATGGTATTCTTGTAGAGAAGAAATCAATACCTGGCTATTGTGCCAATTTAGCAAATCATAATTTTCCTGTGAGTTTGGCTCATTGCCAAATTATAAAAAATACCATTTACATGAAAATTCCATTTGTTTTTTGTAAGACACTACGCAGAACTTTTTACAAATTTTTGTTTCTTTTTGCTGCACATTTTCCTTTCTTCCCATTTTACAAGATATTATTTGTCTTTTAAGATATACGATAGCAGTGCTGATAAACTTTGGAACCAAGTCCATTTAATCATTCCCGTCATTGGCAGACACTCCCTTCTCTCATTAAGAAACAATGTCCTGCTACACAAGCACGTACTTCGTCCTACTCTGAAATATGAAGGACGCATATTTAGGGACTTGGTGCAAGAATGCAATGAAAAGAAATTAAAATTCTACAGAAGAGAAAAAAAGTCATCTTTAAATGGCGAATGTACCATAGTTCAAGTAAAATAATAACATACATGATTATATGAAAACTGAATATAACATCTAGAATCTATCAAGAAATTTAATTAACAAGCCGTGAATTTATTTAACTCAATCCCCAGCTGTCAAATATTTTTTGCCTCAATGAAAGAAAGTATACAGTCCTATTAAGTGACTACAAATGATTCCCTGCACTTAAACTATCCTCATATGAGGTAGTTTGAGAAAAAACTTTTTGTTCGAATTCGTTTTACTGATGACTCAAAACTTCTCGAGCCTTTTCCCAACTCACCGAAACTGCAGAGTTATCAAAAATAAAGAACAAGCTTAAAATATTTATTTCTAATGAACGACGATAGATAGGCTCACATGCAATATGTCATTAAATCGAGTAGAATTCAAACTTTAATTTTATGCATTCGCCATAAGCTTTTACTTTTTTTATGCGATAAATATCGAGTCAGTTCATTTCTTGCCACACATGAAATAAATAGTCCTCTGTTATTGAATTCATTGTGGCAATACTTTGATCTCGCAGATTTTAAAGAATAGCAATCATATATGCACTCGCAATGATAACAAAATATTTCTTTCAAAACGTTTTGGGGAAAAATAACTACAAACAAAATCAACCTTCGAAGTTTCTCCTCAAGAAATGAAGCACTTCAATATCTATGTCTTCATTGATCACATTCTGTTGTGGCTTCTATTGGCCTTTTTTTAAACTTTTCATCACTTTGTGTTGAGTGAACCGTCCTATTTATTGTACCTTTCATTTGAACTTTAGAAAATGCTCTGTAACTTTTAACAGAATGAAGCCTCAGTTTGCCAGGGTTTTTTTTTTCTCCCTTTGTGTGAGTGTACGCGCCCTCTTGTGTTTGAAGATCAAGTAACTTGCTCTCTGCATTTGGAATCTGGGGCTAACAGCCATTGTTGCTATAAATCACTACCTCTTACTTCTTTCAAGGTCATATGCACTTACCATGAGCTCTGTTTTTGCTTTGTCTTATACATAGTGTAGAGAAAAAATAATAATCGTCAAAAAATTCGAATTCGAGATTTTGACGTATCTTCTCGTTTTAGATCTCTCTGTATTCGAAAAACACATTTTTGGAAAATGTCCGTCTGTTTGCTTGTGACAAAGATAAATAAAAAAATGCTTTGAGCTAGATGATTGAAATTCGGTAAACGATCTTTACACTAAATCTGCGAAAGAAATTAAGACAATGACTACTGAGTGAAAAGAGCTAGATAGATAAGAATCGATACACATATTTAATATCTATACTGTAGACATCCATCAAGTTTTGAACCAAATGCGACAAGAGATTAACCATCTGTCGGTATGTAATTTCAGAAAAATGTAAACATGTTAACTCAATAACGCAACGGCTTACATACCTGAAATTTTGCATGGAATTTTGTGATTACAAGTGTAGCTTTGTGTCAAGTTCTTGTTTTAATTGGTTGGGAAAATGCATTTAAAACATAAATTCAATTTACTGATACTATTAACCGCATGCCATGGAATAATAGCCAAAAAAAACCCACAAATATCACGTGATAGATTCAGTAAAAATACTAAATCCATGCCCAAAGTTAATATTTCGTAACTATTGTACGCCAAGGCCCTGCAAGACGTTCTCTGACATAACAAGTTTACTTCAGATTATGCGAGAAAGTTTAGGGAGACTACTCCCGGTGGTTTTGCAATAAATATCGAGGCTGTCCATTTCTTGTCTTAATTGAAATAAATGGTTAATAAAATCATTGTGACTATAATTTTATTTTGAATAATATCAAACAAAGGTTACTATCTATGATAAGTGATACCAATTGTAGTTTCCGCCTATACTCATACTAGTACACACATTAGTGGAATAGTAATGCTAGGTATACAACTCATAGGATTACTCTAGAAAGCAGTTCGGATCGTTCCAAAATTACATCCGACCTGCGAGGTTTCCCTTTCTATATGCAATCATCTTCTAAGAATTCCTTATACCAACTGAAAATATATTTATTCAGAGATGGCTCTGGTTTGAACTAAAACTTAATATACTCTGCAATCCAATGATGGATTCATTCCTTACATACTGCAACAAGCAAAACAATTTTTCCTAAGGCATAGCTATTTTTTTGTAAACAAGCCTGTATGGGAGTCATCAAAATGTCTAAAATAAAACTTTGGATCTTCTTCTATCTAGTGCTGTATTGTATACGTCTCTATCTGTTGCCAATCTTCAAACATAAATATTTTAAATCTTATCCTTCTTTTTGAATAACTCTGTATATTCTAAATGGCTTATGTAAGTTTATTTAGCATTTTATTTACTTGCTCTATTTCTCATGGTACTGTATTAATTTAAGCGTTTTAGGACTCATTAGGATATTAAAGTTAGCTCCACCATTTTTGGTTGGACACACAAGATTATTTATATTTAAATGTTTGCTAGAGATAAATGCATAAGATGATGTAAGGCTAAGATGAATGCCTAAAAAAATCGAAAATCTCCCATGTGTTTGTATATATAAAATACTTGTTTTGCTTTTTTAGTTTCTTTATATTTGCTAAATTACATTTGAAATGACTTTGTTTTGCATTTTAGTAAATTACATTTTTTTCTTTGTTCCTCGATTTTATATTATTCTATATTATGCATAGAATTATTTGATAAAATAATTATTTAATATTTTTAATCTTTCAAATTGCGTTTAAAGTTTCAATTATTACCAAATATAAATAATATAAAATTATTATTACAAAAATAGCACGTTTGTAAAACCTGCCGAGATTTCGGTCAAATTACTTTCCGTGTGATTATTAACCTTAGAGATGATTTATAATAAAAGTTGCATTGTAGTATATTTATTTGCAATTAAATTAAGTACCAAAAAAGTTACTACAGATTTTAAAAGATTTTAAGAAATTCGGTAAATAAAAGTAAAATGCTCCATACTTAAATTTTCGAAGTTGCTACTCTTTTTGAAACAATGAAACTTAAACGAATTTCTAAGTTAATTAGTTATTAGAGAATGTCAAACTGATTTAAAAAATAAAACAGAACTTTACAGTGGTGACAAAACCACGCAATGAAACAAAGGGATTTTTTTCAATAAGATAATATAAAAGAATCTATTAGATCTATTTTTTTTTAAATTTTCATCTGACCAGGTTTAAATTTAAAAAGGTCCATTCCAAAATAGTCCAAATGTTTCTCTCATTAATACAACCAAATTAAACTAAAGTAAACTTTAAAAAATTCTATTTCAGATTTTCGAAAATATTCAATATTTTCCGTTTTAAGAACTTTCTATAAGATGCAAGCATAAAGATTGGAAGTCACCAAATAAGTAAGAGATTCTCGCTTCTTAGTGAGTACAGCAGTTTTGGTGTGATCAGGTCATATATCTTGAGGTAGTGGTAGCTAGCTATTTTTAAACTGGCTTAAAATCTATATCGAAAATTCGCGATGATGATCATTTAGATATACATGATGGCCTAATGCCACTAAGAGGTGATTTCGTTTAATTTAGTATTGATAGTGCTAAATAGATTTATTCCTTCCTTTCACTACAATATATCCTTTAATCGGAACCTCCAGGATTATCTGTCAGTTGAATGAGTTTATCCGGAAAGGTTCGTTGAGAAACAAGAGTGAGTGAGGGCCTAAGTACTTCCTCGCATACTTTCTAAAAACGGTTATCCCAGTGAGCGCCTTGCTTGGCATTGGCGTGCAGTAGTTACAAAATATTAACTTTGGAGTGAATTTAGCATTTTTACTGAATCAATCCTGTAATCTCGAAGAATATTTTGGCGATTAATTTCTGATATGCGGTTAATGGTATACGCAACTCGAATGGACCGGGATGGCCTGTTTGGTAGGGCATTGAACTCGCATCCTTTAGGTTGTGAGTTCGAAACCCGACGGCCGAAGACTCTTCGTGTGAGTGGGTGGTGGCTGGCCCAAGTATAAATCTGTCTTGGTCAAGAAGTCCTCAATGTCGAGAGTAATACCCCAGGGGTACTGGTTCAGAGGTGATCGCTCTTAGATTTAGGTCTAAATTACGATCTGTGAATGAATGAATGAAGTCCGCCACGCAAAGAAGGTTGTGACGGTCGAGTAGCTAAATCGTACTCTTGGACCTAGTTAGCGCTACTGTAAAAAAAGAGAGATGCTCACTCGGCTTAAATCGCTTACAGGTAACTGTTCGCGTGCTTGTAAAATGCCATACATCACAATACAATAACAACGAAACTAGAATTTGTGTTTTAAAAGCGTTTTTTTTTTTCCTCAACAAATTGAAATAAAAATTTGATACAAAATTACACCTGTAATCACAAAATCACAAACCATATTTAATACATTTGAGTCATTGCAAAGATATACATTAAGTCATTAAGATTTTAAGTTTGCATATTTCTAAGAGTACACAGATCGACAAGAATCTGTAGGATTCGGCTCAAATTTTCATAGATATCTATAGTAAAGATGTTAAATCAGTGTACCGAATTTTCCATCTCTCTTCGTTTTTAAGTTATAATACTAAGTTATATTCGAACAGCCAAATAGACATACTTCCTCTGAAATGATTTTATACAAAATTTGAAAGAAATCTGCAACTTCAGTTTTAAGAAAGTATACCAAATTTCATCCGTCTAGATCAAAACGTTGTTGAATTATCTTTGTCACAGATAGGAGGACATTTTTCAAAAATGTGTTTTTCGTACTCATGGAAGTCTAAAAAGAGAAGTCTTTATCAAATTCTCGAGATCGAATTTTTTTGATAATTACTATACTTTATCAATTAAAAAAACCGTGAAAATAAAAAGTATGCAATTGGTTTAAAATGGATGAAATGTCGAATTTCTTACTATTTATTTTTGTATGCTGTTTTGCAAGCTTTCTAAAACTTTTTACTGTATATCAATTATAAATGAGGTTATAGCTATTTTATTATCAAGTCACAAGCATTATTTTGTGTTGCATTAAAATTTTAAATGCATTTCATGAGAAACGATATTTTTGAAGAAAATTGTCGATCGTGGAAAAGGTTTCTCAAAAAGTTTTTTTAAATATTGATAAGAATTGTTTTGAGATTTTTCTCTGCAACATGTTTAATGTTTCCTCTAAACGCTTAAGGCAATACTGAATATAAACAGCACTTTTAAGTTTCAAGAGTAAATAAAAAGCATTTTTCGTGAAAAATTACCAGTTTAGTAACTTTGTTCTGCCATATCTCAAAATTATTTTAAAAGAAATGTTTTAGTATAGCATAGATAATTGTCAAAGAAATGTACTCCTGTATGGGTTTATGCACATTTAGAATACAATTTTGTCTAAGGTTGTTAACTCAATGATAAATTTGTATAATATTATTTATTCTGAAAGCTTAATTTTACAATATTTTTATAGTTTGGAAACATATCATTTAACAAAAAATATTAAAGAAAATGCATACGTTTTCAAATAACAAATATTTTCGAACTCGGACTGATACTGTAAAAGTTATATTTAATACACAATTTATCACTTCAATAACTATACAACTATAAAAAAAAGGATTCCTCTTGGCAATCAAGATGGCAAAGGCAGATTTCTTATCATTTATTTTATATATTCCCTTCAATCCTTACGAAAAAACTATTGTATATTGAAACAACCGTAGATAATGACTTTATTGATATCGCATAGTTCAGTATATATTGCAAAACCAGAGGGTGTTGTCTCTCCAAATCTTTCTCGCGTAATTTGTAATAAAGATGTCATCCCAGAGAACGCTTTTGCATTCTATTGTGTACCATAATTACGAAATATTAAACTTTGGCGTAAATTTAGCATTTTTGATGAATCTGTTCTGAGATCCTTGGCGATTGATCCCCAGTAAGTGGTTAATAGCATCCCAAAATCGAATTTGTATTTTAGACGCGTTTTTTAAAATCCATAGGAACAAAACTTCGATGCTAAACTGTACTTATAGTCACAAAATCCCATACCCATTTTGATATATTTAAATCTTTGCATTTTTGAGTAATCAGATTTGCATATTTCTGGCAGTACAGACCGACAGACGGATAACAATTTGTTGTATTTCTCTCAGAATTTCCTAAATGTCTATAAATGCAGATATTAAATCGCTGTATCGAATTTTATATGTCTAGTTTCTTCGTTTTGTAGTTATCATGTATATTCGGACAGCCAGCCAGACAGACTTCCCTTGAATCAATTTTCTCGGAATTTGATGGAAATCTATAAATTTGGTGTCAAAACCGTATATCAGATTTCTTCCATCTAACTTAAATCGCTCTTGAGTTTATCTTGATCACAGATAGACGGATAGACAGACAGACAGACATTTTCCAAAAATGAGTTTTCAGAATTCAAAGAGATTTAAAACGTGGAGATGTGTCGAAATCTCGAATTCGAATTTTTTGGCGATTACAATATTTTCTTTGTACTTCTTGAATTTAAACTTCAGTATAAAGAGTGAGGGATATAGCTACAAAGGCTGTTATTCCACTGGAGCGAAAAAGTTACAGATAATGGATATCAAAATGCTTGAGGGATTGAATAAAAATGCTTAGATGATGTTTGCTTGCAAGAGCTTGAGACAAAAAAAAAGTCAAAAGAAATGTTCGGCTGTTCGATGTTGAGTTTTTTCCAGAGCGCTTCTCTGTAGATTGTATATTCTGAACATTTTAACAGGATGGGGGAAATGTCGTTGTCTTCATTGCATACACAAGGGGTTGTCTGAGAGATTGAACCAGTGAAGAAGACTTGGAGTAATGATCATTTTACAAATCACTTTGCAATAATTTTTGTTGAACTCTACATCTAGTCCAATTAGTGATTGTGCTGATATCTGCGAAATCCCCGATCAAAGCTAGATATTTGCTCTTGTGATAATTATTTGAGGCGATTTCGGTAGAGTACTCAGATTGGAGATCCTCTCTGTGAATGGCGTATATTCCTTGACTGTTTTGTAAGAACATCTGCTTTTTCGTTCCATGCGGTATCGGTTTTAAAAATATTGTCGGAAACTTGAAGATCATTATTGACTTTTCATTCGGAAACTTTACTTTAAAGTCATTTTTTTTCCAATACTGCATTTTCAGAACTTGTGCGCATGGTTAAACAAAAATGCTTCATCGTATCAATATGAAATTTTAGAGGTATGCTTATACACACATAATAAAGAAAAATCTTGAAAAACCAAATCATTATTATGAATATTTTTTACATTGCTTTCTAATATACTAAAAATGTTTTTTTAAATGTTGTCATGTTTTAAAAACATAAAAGGTAAAATAACTCCAGTAAATTTATTTAAATATTTATCATTTTGCGCGAATATTCGATCTTTGAAAGTAAATTGGTGCAACATTCGTTAATAAAAGTGGCTTATTTTCCGAAAAACTTTATGCAAAAGTTTTGTCTTTGACAATTTATATCGAACAACTTTTTTTTCACTCATACTTTAATTAATGGAAAAAAATTTCATTGATTTAAAAATTCATAATTATAAGGTCAACTGTCTTAGAAAACAGTAGTTAAAATTTTATTTAAATTAAGTATATTTTCTGAAGTTAGGGTGAGTCACATTTGGCAACTACAGAAGTTATATGTCCTGTAGCCCCTTAAATAATTTCGAATTGAGGAAAGAAAGCAAACATAGAAAAGGTTTTTGTTTATATAAATATGGCAATACAGATCATGTTAAAAAAAATAGCTCGTAGTTAGGTATCGAATATTGCTTCTTACTCTTTAATTCTTATCACTGCAGCCATGAAGAAACTTTTATTATAAAAATTATTCGTTTTAATTAGAAGCTAATTCACTTAATTTGATTTTTTCAATTGCAAAGAAGTTATGGAGAATATTCATTGAATCAGCCGTTCGGAGAGGAGAAAAGGCTGCTTCAATACAAATCCCTCAGCATAAAGACACAAAGAATGAAAGAACACATGTACATCTTTCAGCATAAAGTGGCAATAAATACAGAAAAATTATGTACCACAGAAAACATAAATAAAATAAGAAATGACATACATAAATAGCGTCAGAATAAAAGACAAATAACAAAAATAGGAAGTAAAGAAAGTAAAAATAAAATTAAAATAAGATATTAATTAAGTGAAACGAAAGGGCAAATAAAAAAAATTCATAAACAAAATAAAAAATACCAGTGCATATGCAGCAAAAAATGATAAATAATTTTGAAAAAATAATAAAATGTAAATAAAGTAAAAATAAAATACAAATAAAAAATAAATACATAAGCAAAATAAGAAACGGCAATACATCTACTGCAAAAATTAATAAATAATTTCGAAATATAATAAAGCTACTGGAAGTAAATAATTTTAAATCAAGTAAATAAACAAATTTCGATTTAAAAAAAGACTAAAAATAAATAAATACAAGCCAATAATACAAATAAATAAGTCAGAGCAGGAATTAATGAGGTTAATCCACTTGAATTTAGTTGTCATGATTAAGATTAGCCAAGCCAACTAAGCTAAGACTTATCGTGTTTACGAAAGAGCAGAATGTGCATAAGGTTTCTGTGTCTAAATCTTTTCAGGTTCACAGCTTGAAAAAAGACCACAAGGTTTTCTTACCTTCTACAGACTCCAAAAAAAGTATATTTAGTTGATATTTCTATGTACCTGCTGGTACATGTTGTTTTATTGAAGAATCGCGCTGGTTGTTTTCCAAAAATTCCGGCTGTTGTTGGACTGATTGTTATAAAAATCATATTGCAATCTGGTTGTTTTAAGTTTGTTAACAATTATTTTCGGGCAACTGCCTTTTATTGCAGTTTTGCCATTCTGTTATTATTGTTCTATTGATGTTATTTTTAATTGGTTGTTTGTATGAGCAAAGTAGTGATCACTTTGTTCTATTTTTATGTTATTTTGGTGAGTTATTCGGTCTTTAGTTTCCTTTATATTTACACTGTCCTTTAATGCACAAAATGATGTAACTGTTATAGTAACAGGTGATTATTTTATTCGTTAATGAATATCCTACTTTCTCGTGTAGATGCTTTTATCATTAGCGAAGATCTAGAATCTGTGATAATTTTGGCGGTTAGAAGAGTGATTTCACTGACAAAATAAACTGCTTCTTTTATTACAACTATTTCAGACATAAAACCGTGGAACTATTTCTCAGACGAAATATATTCGAGTGCAATTTTTTTTCATTGAAATAATTAACAAAAACACAATGAACTGCATCATTAATTTTAGAACCATCTATGGTTGATTATTATTTTTTTGGTATAAGGACCATTTCTAACCATACCACGCCATGCATGTAGTAAAACAGAAAAAATTGTTACATTTTTAAATCAATGTATAAAATCAAGAATGATCTTATTTATATAAGAATAAAACTGCTAAGAAATAACAGAACTATCTGTGAAGAGAGATTTCCTTTCAGTTGAATGGTATCCTCATAAAAATACCAGTCTATTATTTGGATGTTCCAGGGCTTTCAGAATTTTTTCGTATTCAAAATTTTAGTTGTTTCCGATTTCTTTTCGTTGATTCTGTTTTCTGAATTGTTTATATATGCTGTATTCAGGCTGTATCTAGATATATAAAGAAAAACAGACATTCAGAATTTTTAATTCGAATAATTAGTGTCGAATTTTGAAAATATTACTGGGAACAGATTCAAATATGTGGGGAAATGAAATTTTCAGTCTCCTATCATTCCCCGAGTATGTTTCCAATCTTTTTAACTATTATTTTTGTTTACTTTTCTCATTGCTTAAATTTTACTTCATCATTGTTTGCCTCAGAAAAATTATATGATAACACTGAAGAATATATTATTGAATTTTAGACGAACCTTTTAAAGGAATGGAAAGTTTGTAATTTTAATTACAAATGGCTACGCCTAATTTTACAGATAGCTCCAATAATTTATGAGGATATAGCATATATTTTCTTACTTAAATTTTTTGGTCGAATTTTTTTTTCTTTCTTTTTTTTAAAGTTATTTCCTGTAATTTATTATTTCACTACTGGGGCGCTGCAACCTGTTTCAATAAATTCAACATAGTCACTAACTATAAATACACATAACCATTGCCTCCAACATTGATTACCCAGACATCAGAGTACTTCTTGTCAATATATCACATAATAACGTAATATCGTCAAATTATTGAAAAATAGGTATTTCCAAAGAATTTTAATTAATTGAATCGAATATTTTCAAACATTATTCAAAATTGTTTAATAAAATAATTGTTTAGTCAAAATTATTATTGACTAAATATATAAATAAAATAATTTTTTGAAAAAATATCACAATTTTGTTGATTTAATTAACGCTATTGTTCGACTTTAAGAATTATTTTTCCTTAAACAGCAAAAACTGC
>JAPMOR010083426.1:43206-93531 GCA_026543865.1 Argiope aurantia
TGTGATAGAGAAATATTTAATATTTTTTTCATTTATTTTAGAAGAATGAACTCAATTTTTCAGTTTTCACTTTCGAATATACAAAGTATAGAAAGAGAAAGTGTTGTTAAAAAATTTATATATATATATATTTTTTAACAACACTTTCTCTTTCTATACTTTGTATATTCGAAAGTGAAAACTGAAAAATTGAGTTCATTCTTCTAAAATAAATGAAAAAAATATTAAATATTTCTCTATCACATCCAGTGGACTTTCCCTTACAGTACCTACTTTCTTTTCATTTAATTTAAACATCAAGACATTTTAAATGAAAATGCTTCGCAACCCTGCTAATTCAATTTATTGTACAAAAGTCGTAAAAGAATAAAATGCATTTTTAAATGTCTTTTTGCTTCTCTGGCGGATGGTAAGAACATATTTTTTAAATAATATTATATTTCTCTCCATTTATTAGTTTAGTCTAAGAATTTTATGCAAGGGATTACATTTCTTGATAAAATTAAGTTATGTTAATTTTTAAACTTTCCCATATCATGCCTGGCTCAATTTTTTCCAATAAGGACTCTGAATTTATAATGTACATATACTATATATATTTCAATATTAGTTAAGAACAGATGTTACTTATGGTATACATTCTAAAATTATAGTACTTGTTCTTATAGTATACTTAGTTATCAGTACTAAATTAACTTATCATAAATAAAAATATAAAGCAATTTCACTTGTAGAAAAATTTAGAATTTCCCGGGGATTTTAAAAGAATTCGCAACAGTTTTCTAATGCCAAATTTTTTTATCGTTGATATAAACAAATATTAAAGGAATTTTGATACTTTCGTATTAACCGCATGCAAGCAATTAATCGCCAAAAACATTGCCAAATACCGACAGCTAATCAGTTATGTCAGAACTAAAATTTGACCATTCTGGTCTGCAGCATATTGTTAATACATAACTACCGGAATTTTAGTTAATGTCTATGATTTATGGTCTTTTCTTTACAGCATAATAATATTTTCATCAAAATCGAATATTTCGGGAATGCAGCAGTTAACAATCGATTTTATAAAAATAAAATGTTTGTTCTTATTCAAAATGCTTGACGCAAAAAAATTCAAGTATTTTTTTTTTATCTTGTGTGTTTAATGTTTACTGTCAAATACAAAGAAGGCTATTTAATTTTAAGATTTTTATTTTATCCACTAGAATTTAATACCTTTTAAAATACGTAATTATGAATAGAGGAAATATTTCTTAAATAAAATTCGCATGATGGGGTTTTTTTGTAGAAAGGTCTACTTCTATTTTTTAATTAAAAAACATATTTTATAACAATCTTGATAGCTACAGAAACACAATTCGTGTTATTAAGCTTTCAGAAAAATTGTTTTGAGAAACGGTTATTTATAGAGCCTAACGATTTAATAATACCGTTTAAACCGTTTGTTTATTGATGCAAGAATCCTTCTTGGCCATACTGCACCAAGCTTGTGATTTAATTTCATCCCAGACTATAAAATAAGTAATTAAAATTTAAAAACAAACGTTTGTAAAATTGGACAATTTTTAAAAGGTAAAAACGAATGCATGAAATTCAAATGTAAGAAGGATTTACAAAAAGCAACTTAATTACTCAAAAAGAGCGAATAAAAATGAGAGAAGAATGAAATAATGCTGTTTTTAAAACTGAGGAACAAACAGAAAATAATGGTAAGAAGTGTTAGATACAAGTAAAAATACGAATAGCTTTCATAAATTTAAAAATATTTGGGTGGTAGGTTTCACCCACCAAGTCTAGCAAGTTAAGAGAAAACAAGTGGAAAAAGTGACGGCAATAGACATTAAAATGAGGACATTGAGCCAAAACATGTTTAACATTGAGATCAACATGACATATGGAATACATTAATGCCCTCTCACCTAAAAGGATATAACTGTGAATATAATGAGCGTGTCCTATACGGAAGCAAATCATTTTGACATCAGTTTCACGTAGAGGGAAACTAACATGTAGTAAGCAGTATATTGTGTCAATTTAAAAATTGTTTTAAATTCAATTTTTTTATAAATTTCTGATGCGTTGGGGAAAATTGAAAAAAAAAAGAAATTTCCCTCAAGAATCTAGAGTATTCAATGAGTTTTTATTGTTACTGAAACCGTCCAGTGAAAGTAATTAAACAATATGGATAAGAGATAAATCATTCTTTATTCCATAACATAACTATTCCAGAAAACACGAAATACAGATAAAAACAAAGTCATTATATACTCAAAAAACATAACTTGTGGGAATAAACAAACAAACAACAAATAGCTAATTAAATCACAGAACAGTGCTATTTATAACACTCTACGAACTTAGAGATTATTTTCTCTTTCCTGCGATTATTTTCTGCTTCCTTTTATATAATCTCCCTACTTGGTGGAATTAACCAACAGAATGTCCAGGCATCGATTTCTAATAGATAAAAGATCCCAAATTTTTACATTATCCCGAAACTTCCATTTTTTAAAGTCAAATTAGTCGCCGAGTATGCAAATAGTCGAGAAGATTGTCGGAGAGGATAGAAGTCATTGACTTAGTGTCCATTAAGAATCTCTATAAATCTCGCTTTTCAGCAGTAACACTGAAACGGCGTAGAAACCAGATTTGCAACAGAATTCTGTAATGTGCCTGAATTAATCATTATGTAAGGCAGCGATTCTCAACCTGTGGGGCGCCCCCCTAGGGGGGCTCAAGAATATCCAAGAGAAAATATTATTTTAAAAAACTGATTAACTGACTGAAAGGAAAGCACACATACACATAGAAAACAAAATACATTTCGACATATTTAATAACTTATTAAAGTAAAACACTTAATCAAAACATACTAAATTAAAAACAAATTTAATAATTATAAGTGACTTCCTTGAACCTGTCTTGTAGAGCAAAGTTTTTTGACGGAAGGCTTAATATTAGAAATAGCCACTCTCAGTTCTGTTTCTATCTTTTGTCTTCAAAGAAGCCACAGCAGAAAATCCAGTTTCACAAAGGTAGGGTGTTGAATGGTAATAGAATGTGAAATGTCCTTGTTTTTAGTGCAGAAAAATCAGCTGTCCAAAATTCAAATAGTGATTTATTACAAAATTGCCTTTTAGTTTCGCCACTTGTCGTGCAGTCTATGAATTTTTCTTCCTCATCAATTGAGAGTCCATCGGGAGACTTATGAAATGGATCCCTAATCCACTCGTAACTTGCTATCAGTTTGTCGCCAGCATGAAAATACTTTTTAAAATTCTTTGCCAGCATGGCTAAATGATTTTCAATGGTTACAAAAACAACTTTTACATGTTCTTCTTCAGCCTTGTAAGTTTTAGTACAATCATCCACATTTACAAACATTGTTAGGTTTTAGCTTTAAATTTCTGCTCCACAATTCCAATTTTCTACAACAAGCATTAACTTTATCACTCGTATCCAACATATGTGTATTTGCTCCTTGGAGTTGAAGATTCAAGTTATTTAACTATTCTCGAATATGTCGACCGAGTACCTCAATTTCATCACAAAATAACTATCGCGAAAATCCTCCTGTCTGTTTTCTTCCCTTAATTCATAAACACGTTGCAAAAATTTCCCACATGATGACCATCTTGTCTCGCAATTAAATAGTAACGCTGAATGTACTGTACCCATGTCTTTACAAAGTGCGGAAAAGATTCTCGATTTCAGGGGTCTCATTTTTATATTATCTACTACGGTTACAACCGTAATTAACACAATATTCAAACCAGAACTCATTTCTTTCGAAACCAAAGCTTCTCTGTTTATTATACAATGTGTCTAGAAGCACAGAGGCGATTTTTGTTTTAAAAGTGCTTGTATATCTTGGAATCTTTCAGACATTGAACGAGCACATCTGTGCATATTCCGACGCAATTTTTCCTTTCTATGTTTGCCTCGTTCATAAAATCATTTAAAATAGCAAATAATTGCGAGCGCTGATGTTTTGAGATCTATTGGTTTGCAGAAAAGTAGTTCTACTACTGACCTATTATCACAAATTCGAACATAGGCAATTAAATGAGCATCTTTATTACTATCTGTTGTTTCGTCAAGCTGAATTGAAAACAATTTGTCACGCAACTTCGAGAAAAGCTGACACTGTACATCTTCAGCTATATCGCAAATTCGACGAGCAACAGTATCATTTGAAAGAGGTATGGACTGCAATTGTTTTGAAAAATTATCTCCAAACATAGTTTCCACAATCTCAATTGCTGCTGGCAAAATTAGCTCTTCACCAATGGTGTAATAATTTCTAGGATTATATTATAAGATGCAATTAAAGCTTTTTTTATTCACAGACAAAGTTTCTTTAAAAAATGATTTTTGCTTTTTATATGATTTTAATCTTAATTCGAAGAATTCTTTGGGCTTGTTGACGTACTCACTACGAAGCGTTTCCGAATGTCGTTTAAATTTATTAGGTTTCATGCTGTCTGAGGCCAACATTTTTGAGCAAATGATGCACAGGGGCCTTTCTTCTTCATTTACTTCAGTACTGGTAAACCCAAAATTTCAGTATTCTTGAGAATATTTCCTTGATTTTATTTTCGGAACCACGCTCGTCTGTGTACTTGTTGATGCTTGACTGTCGTGTAATGCTTGCTTACTTCCGCTTAAAAATTCATTCATGAGCCTGCATAAATCTGCTGCTGCGAATATTTAATATGGTGAATTGCAGTTAACAGAAAACATATATAACATATAAATTCAAGATAGATTCGATAGCGATAAAAGGATCAACTCGAATGAAACTGGCTGGAATTGAAACTTGCGTTATCCAATATTTTCCTTCTTCCTATGAGAAAATATTTGTTCCACGCATGCTCGAGACGGCATCGGTCGTGTGTATTCCCTTCCACAAACATTGCTATTTTTTTCACTTTTGTTTTGTCATGCTTCTGTTTTATTTCTTTTATTATTCGAAAAAATGTATTCCCAGTTTCTAAATTTAGCTCACCCCGTCTAGGTTAACTTTCATTGACGAATTTTTCTACTTTCATATTCTTTTAATGTTATCTCCCTGTTTGGTTTTCATTTCAAATATAATATTTAAATTTTCTCCATTTTCATTCACTTAATCTGTTCACCGCACGCTATCCAAAATGCAAGATGTGGTTTCTCTCCAACGTTGGCTCGCTTTTACTCTTGTTTTGGCAGTTAGTTAAAAATAATTTAAAAACATAATCCAAAATAATCAATATACATTATTGTTGTATACATTTTATTGTAAACGGGGGGGGGCGATGAAAATTATGATTGAAAACTGGGCCACAAATACTGAAAGGTTGAGAAACGCTGATATAAGGAATTTTAATCTATCTTGAATGAAAAATACTTTGAATAAACTAGAGCTCAGTGTGGTTTAACCATTCATTTCAAGATGATATTTTTCTTCGGATGCAGATCCTAATGGTAAAAGAGGAGATGACTTGAAAGCGCGTCTATTTTTCATTTTTGAGAACAGAGCTCTAAACAAAATTAGTCTAACTGAATAACACATTGTGTAAATAAATGGCAAACAGCTGAAATCAATTATTTGAGCAATACGGAAGATTATGCTCTTTGATGTATTTACATTCAAGTACCTGAATTTGCTGTAAACAGTTCATTAAAATTTAAGTTAAAGTTCTGATTAATATATATACATATATATGAACTCTATGTTTCTTTGCTTTATCTGTAAATGTACTTTCAAGCAAAAAAACCCAAAATACTCTGCGAATGCAGTGAAGTTTCACGTTTGTTGAAGAAAATTTTTAAAGTTTTGTAATAATTTTTGCATTAAAAATTTAATATTTAAATTATTTATTTTGTATATATTTGCCATCTCGTGGCAAAAGTTTATATGTATATATATATACATAGAGAGAGATTTATACATTTTTCCCTTAAAATTATATTTATATAAGTTATCCATTGTTTAATTATTTGTTCAATTATAAACAATAAGTAAGTCTTCAAGATTATTGTTTGTGGGCAAGTAAAATATCAAAACAGATGTCTAAAGGTAATCATTTTACATTATAAGAAATGTTAAACAAATGCTTTTTACCGAAGAAATCATATGCGTATGAGAATAAAAAGTTCTTAGTGTCAGATTTTTCAAAAAGTTTATTACAGTTAATGATTAATTTAAAAAGAAAGAATGGAAGGAAATTTGAACAAGTGTTCAAAAAAATTTTACATATTTTTTCCCTTAAAATTATATTGATTTAAGTAATCCGTTGTTTAATTATTTTTACAATTATAAACAATAAGTAAGACTTCAAGTCTATTGTTTAAAAATAAGTAAAATATACAAATATATAACTAAATGCAATCATTTTGCATTAAAATAAATTCTAATCAAATATATTTTATTGAAGAAATCATCGTAGTATCTTTATAAAAAATTCTTAGTTTCAATTTTTTCAAAAAAAAATGAATTACAATTATTATTAATGTAATAATTAAAAAGAACTAAAGGAAATGTGAGCTATTCAAGAACTTATTTAAGTTTTGAGTTTATTTAAATCAATAATTCAGTATAATCAATAAAGTGGAAAATTAATAGAGAGCCTTCAAAAGAAAAAAAAATCAACTGTATTTAGAACTGGGCCTCTTTTTCTTAAACCTGGCTTAGCACTTTTTCGATAGTTTTTAATAAGAAACTCAAATCTTCTTAATAACATTTTGAAGATTTTCTCCTAATAAATTGTACATTTGATTAAAAAAACCCTTAAATTAAAAATACAATTTTTAGGAATTCCAATCAATTATTTCATTACAAACTTACTTTCTCTTAAACTTTCAATAAAATAAGAGAAAAAAGTATGAATTTGAAAAATTGAGTGTTTGAAATCTGGAATAGATAAATGATTTTTATAACTCCCGAGTTCATTTCATTCAAATATTTTAGTAAACTTCTTATAAATTATATTAAAACAAACAAAATTTAGAAACTGTGAAAAAAAATTTAAATTTCTAAAAGGGTTTTTTTTTTAATTATTGAAAAAATAGGTAATTACTCATTTTAAAAGTTTTTACGGAGGCATACTAAAAGAGCTTTAAAGTAAAATAAAATATCAAAATATTAATGACTCTTTCTAATTCATTTTAAAAGTTTTCATGGAGGCATACTGAAAGAGCTTTAAAGTAAAATAAAGTATCAAAAAATTAATGACTGCTTTCTAATTCTGTGCATTATCTAAAATATAAATCAAAGCAAATCTGCAAAAACTTCCGAAATTATCATTTTTGACTTCAGAATCTTGCATTAAGTTAGAGGAAGAATATAACAGTAGAACATTGTTTGAGAGTATATGCGAAAATTAAATAATGCGATATGTTTTGCTTATCTATGGAAATGAAATTTAATGGTTTTCAAACAGGACAATCAACATAAAAAATCTTAAGATTAAATAAGAATGTTTTAAATGTATGTTTCATACATTGCATTGGCGTAAGGCGCAACAGGTAGATATTTCATATATTTTTATATAGAATGGTACCAATCTCAAGTTATATATATACATAATTTTTCGTTTCATAAAATAAACTAACAATTTTTTTTTATTTAAGAGGATTTAAAAACTTTTACATTTAAAAAAAAACCCTGAGGGTTAGTCGGTTTTTCCAACTATAAATTAGAAGAAGATTTCCTGCTGAAGTTTCACGTTAAATGAATGATTAAATTATTGTTGGAAATTAATCAACTAAAGAAATAAGTCATTCTAAAATTTGGAAAGTAATTTTTTAAACTTGAAATTTAAAGTACAATTCAAAGATGAAAGATTAAAAATTACATATCTAAGGATGCCAAAATTCTGAAATTTAAAAAAAAAAGTTAAACATTACAATTTTTCTCAGTAATGTATTATGGTTGTTGTATTGTTTTTATTATACATTACATTATACATTATTATTATACAATATTATATATTTTTATCATTTATATTATTATTATACATACCTCCATTGTTTTTATTATACAATGGAGGAAGTAAATATAAAAAGATAATATATCTTTTACGCTAGACTAAAAAAGAAACATTTAGAAAAATCATTTTAGTTATTTCGTCTATTGGGTAATTTACAACATTTAATTCATTTGGGTAATTTATTTTACAGAATTAATGGAATTGTAAATTAATAATTGCTTTCGTAACAAGATAAATTACTTTCATAGCAAGATAAAAAAATAATTAGCAAGATAATTAGTAAATATATCTGCGTTAAAATGCAACTTAAAATAAAAAATATTATGCCTTTGTTTCTAAGTAAAAAGTCTTTTGGAGAATTACTGGTGTCAACATATAGCGTCATAATCACTTTTATTTTGGTATAAAATCTGATAAACTTTATTCAAACTACTTCTCAATTTTAATCTATATAAATATCACGCGAGTAACAGAAACCTCTTCGAAAACCCCTCCCTAAGAACTTCGAATGAGTAATTTCAACGCAACAGATTATTCACACATGGACTCGCGGGGAAATTACGGCGCAACGTCATCACAAGTTACTGGACAAACGATAATTTCCACCTTACGAATTTCATCACCTGAGTAGCAGAATCATATCTCCCAATCGCAACTTCCACCCACCAACTTCTCACGCTCGAGCACAAAACATGGGGATTGGATGTGCCCCCCTCGCCATTTCCTCCCCCTGAAAGAACCCACGCTACGATGAAAATGCTGCTCCAAAAGTTTACTTTCCACAAAAGCGCTATACTACTGCGATTCATACCCGCGATACAGTTGACTCTTCCTATCCCTGTGCGACCCTCACGGATCGATAACTTACGCCGTCATTAAAGCGCGTGCGGGTCTTCTGCGCATGCGCCGCTGCTGGAATAGTTCGAACAGCACTCTCAGGTCCTCCCCAGTCTCTTCAAAGTTCACGGAAACACACATCTGCCGTATTCTGTACTTCCTTCAAGCGGAACTATTCTCTTAATACCATATCCCCCCCTCCAGCAGAAGACAGAAGACACATCTGTACAACTAGTTTCCCTGCTCAAAGACTTACAAAGTGGGAAAAACAAGTTCCATTTGCCGAGGGACCCCAAATTATGGAAGTGGGGAGATACATAGTCGTCTGTTTCTTTGACAAACTCGGATGTTCTTCGTGAGTCGTTGCCACTTCTTCGTTGCGAAACTCCATCGGCTCTCTTTCTCCCATTGTTCACAGGTAGGCGAAGCAGTATTTACTTTGTTGTTAGAAAGTCTCTGGAAGTGGGTAATTACCTCAGGGAAAAGTTTGTTTCTCAACAAACATCGGCACCAAGTTGTGTCTCGGTTAATTATGCGGATACTGATCAATGTAAATTGATTGGAAAAGGGTATTTAAAGTAGTGCAAAAAGTTTCGATGTAAACTTCATGTGTTTTGTAAGTAGGTCAACTTCTTTGAAATGCCGCAGCCTTATAATCTTAAACTAAATGTGAAACTAAAATGTGTCCTAATGGCTTAATTGTATTGAAATAATTTTCAGTATATTTATAATTTTATTTTGAAAGATAACTTTTTATTTCTTAACATGTTACTTATACTTTCTTGGAAAAATGTGTACATCAATAAAAATTTCAGATTTATAAATAATTGCATAAAATTAACATTATTTCAAAGATCAAGCATTTATTTTTTTTAAAAAAATATGCATTTTAAAAGAAGTAAACAAAAATTTTTAAAAAAAGAGACAAATTTTTAAAAAATTTGTTAATAGATAATTTTATAATTTTTGAAAATAATTTTTTTTAATTTGGCAAAAAAAAGGAAAGTTTTAAAAACTGGCAAGCTTTTTAATCACTTCAAAAAATAATTTTAAAAACATAATTTTATGAACAAAATATAGAAAAAAAACTTTTAACATCTTAAATTTTTTGCACTTTTTTATGTATATTTGTAAACTTAATTAATTCACTGATTTAAATAGGTATTTGTTAAATTTAAATTGATCGTTTCCCCAAACTGTGGTTTTTTAGTACATGATGCAAGATGATGTGATATTTCATACCTCATATTAGTTATATATAGTATAATATTATTGTGTATAATACTATATATTAATTATATGTAATAGGAGAGGATTACTATTTTGAGGCTTTCCAAATAATGCTTGTTTATACATGAAATAAGTCTTAAATCAAAAATCTTTTAAGTTTTAAAAGGTTTAGATAAGAAAGTTTATTAAATTATATGATTAAGTTTATTAAATTTTATGATAAAAACTTTATTAAATTATATGATTAAACTTTTAAATAGTAAAAAAACGCATAACATTTTTTAAATTTAAAAATACCAAAAAATGTCTCAATAAACATGCCCTTAATTTTCAATATTATTAAATTATTTCAGCCAATAAAAACATGTGTGATTTAGATACATTGAAAAAATTAATTAAATGTCACCAATATAAACAAACTATTTTCAAAACATTTTTCAATAACTTGTTACTGTCTTTGTGTAATAAACTGTGCAGAATACAAATTAAAACTACAGTAGTCAATATATAAAATTTCTTTCAATTTCAAAGTTTAAATAAGAGCATTTTAAAGTTTGTTAAATATCTTAAAATTTATGCAAAAAAAACTAATTGTATTTTTTTGTGCTTTTGTTATTATTAAATTTGAAACATATTAGTTAATAAGATATATTTTATAAGATTTTATAAATATATTCGCAAAAACTGCTGTTTATAGAATTTGGTTTTCTTACAGTTCGTGTTAAGCTGCACAGTTAAAAACAAAATATATAGTGTAATTACTGAATCCCCTCTCCTACATTTTAATGTCTTCAAAATGTTTAATTTTAATGAGCATAAATAATAGTTTCGAATTTATATTTAGATTAAATATAAAAGAAACCTGACTTAAATTTTTAATCACTCCTAGGTTGACAAGCTTGTTTCCGATTTAGAATCTTCCAGAATTCGAAACTGTTAGAAAAATAACATTGGCCACAACAATTCAATGATTTTTTAATTTAATCATCATTACTAATGTTGCATATTAAGATATCTACAGTATTATATATAAAAAAAACTTCTAATGCATTAGAATTGAGTTTCGGTAGTCAAATTTATCAGAAATTTCTTTTAATAGTTTTTTTTTTCTTAAAAAAGTTCAGTTCTTTCTATTCTTGCAATATCCCAAAAATTAAAATATCTTTTACAATTTAATCTAATATCCTGAAAGAATAAAGCTTTGACCTTAAAACTTTTAGTAAATATCTTTAAACACCATGAGTTATGTTTTTGTAAACTGAATTATGCACTAACTTTTCTCTTATTTTCGTGAGAATAAGTCTACTGGCTATAATTATTCTTGTAGAAAGTATTGCCTGGAAAACTATTTGAAATTGAAATTCTAACAAATCAAAACTGCATTTTAAATTATTTTGCATTAAAAATATTTTTAAAGATATATTCGAAAACTCATAACTATTGAATTATTGTTAATTTCCTAATTAACTTTGTAGTATTTAAGTTTATCTCATCATAATTTGTATAATTATTCCAAAACAAAAAAATCTTTTCAATATTTTGTGAAATAAAAATATAAAATAAATAAATAAATTTTACCAACGTTTTTGCATAATCATACACTATAAAATACACATTTTAGAGATATATGCACCTGCTGTCCAACAGGTTGCTATTGAAACAGCTATTTGAAGAATCCAACTTTTTTTCTTTCTTTTCTTATTTCAATATTCATTTATTCTTTTTTAATCCTTCTTTTCTTTTTATATAAGTAAATTTCATTAAAAAATCCTTTTTAAAAAAAGAAAAACAGCCACTGACCACCAATTTTATAATTTCTGGAATTTTTTTTTAAACTTTTTTGCATAGATGTGTATATGATATTATTTATTAAAACAGACATTTGAAATACACTAGATTTACTACATAGTATATAAATTCTATGTTTCGTGATGAATTTGTGCTATTAACTATTAAAACCACTCAATTCATATTTGATAGTCTCTAATCCATCCGTGCCCTCCTGATGATCCAATGATCCAGTCTCTGAACCCTCCTGATAGAGTCATCGACCTTGAACCCTGATATCAAATCCGCTTGAGAAGATAAACTGTCCTATTGCTTTGAATTCTTACCATCTCACCATCTTACTAATACCATCTCACATTTCTAGTTAGAGAATTTTTATTTTCAAGTTTTTGAGAAAGCTTGAATAGTATTGTCTAGTGTAATAATGTTAACTGACCAAATCCAACATAAACTTAGTAGTTTTACTATAACAAATCTATCAAAATCGAGAAGAATTAATACGGTTTCTACATAATTAATAATTAAAAAAGTTTAATTAATAAGTTTTATAAATAATTAATAGTTAAATATGTTTAATTAATAAGTTTTATAAATAATTACTAGTTAATAAGGTTTAATTGATCAATAATTAATAAGGTTTAATTAATCAATAATTAATAATGTTTAATTAATCAATAATTAATAATGTTAATAATTAAGAACTTAAGATTTTCCTGAAATAATTAATAAGGTTTCTAAATTACATATAGCAGCATAAATAATGTTCTGCATTGCAAGAAGATCATCTGTAAAATTTGAATATAAACGTTTTAGATAAAAATTAATTTGAAGCATTGATATTATAGTAACTTTCCTCAAATGATACTTTTCATTGAGTGAAAAATGCAATCTGTTTAACACCATCAAAGTTAATTTTCATATAGGTTATTTATCATTGCATGCCCATCTTTTGAGATATTTTAAAGGAGATTGTATTTGGAGTGGGATATATTTCTGAGTAGGGGAGGAAAAATTGGATTTTAGATTTATTCATCGATAGATCAATTAATTTTCTAATTTTACTACATATCTTGTTCTAAGAGGATTATATTAGTTTAAAACAAGAGGAAAAACAACACTAATAAATATTCTAGATTGCAGTTTAGTTCAAAAAACTTGCAAATATAAGCAACATGAAACAAAGAAAAATATTTTCTGTTAATGATTGAACAAGGCTTGTCTTAATATTTACAAATTTAAGAAATGAAATTCAATCACAGAAAACAGCAAAACATTAAGATTTCTGAATGTACCAGTCTAATTTCCAGTAGAAGAATTGATACTACAAAAGATGTTGGGACATTTATTTTCCTTTTAGTAAAAAAGAGAATGGGCTTGATATTTTTCTTGTAAACCAATTACAACTGCAGAGTTGAAACCAAATCGATGGAGATAGAATATAAGAAATCATCACCTATAAAACTTTTCTGTAAACCACTTGAAATTTTTGAAAAAAATATCTATTTTCGAAATTTTTTACAATAAAAAGTGAGACATTTTCTGAATTCCCGTTTCACGGTAACTTATATGAACTGCTCAAGAATTTATATTTGAAAAACATGCAAAAAAAAAGTACAAGATTAGTATCAGAGCGAACTATATTTTTTAACCAGTCAATCAGTCTATATAATGTAATAGTTTCCAATGAATCCACAGATGAAAGCAACACATATGCCAGTGACTTTTTACTAGAATTTCCTAAACGTAGTTCGGGCATAGCAATATCAGCATAAAAAGTCTCAATAGATCTCAATAAAAAAATAAATTGTAATTTTTTTTTTTTGCTTATAAACACATTTATTTTTATATTGTTATTGTTATATTTTTATGTTGTTTTTATATTTTTTATATTTATTTTTATATTGTTTATTTTTATACGAAATTTGATAATTAAAACGTTTTAATTATCAAAATTGAGAGTAACGTAACTTTTTGAAGTGCAGAAAGCGTTGCAAAATTGTGAATCTCCACAAAAATTACACCTGACACAATTTTTACAGCACTACACCATCCTGTCGGAAATGGCTACAAACCGGATCGGAATTCCTCGCACGGAACGAAGAATACCAGTCCAGGGGAGTAGCAAAACTTTTCCTGAACAAACTCCGCTTCCATTTGGGGGGGAGGTCACCACTTGTAATCCCCCCTCCCTTTCACATTACGAAAGCCAAACACACACACGCGCACCTCTTTTTTTAAAGCCTAACCCCGAGGCAACAGACACCCCTCCCCTCTCCTTTCCACCCCGTAATTCCAGCGAACCAATCGCCGATTGCCAACTGTTATACTATGTTTTCATCTGCGCGCTCTTTCCCCCCTTCTGCCCTGCTCCGCTCCCTCAGACTTCGAATCCTTTTCCTCGGGATCGGGGAAAAGGTTCGGGGATGGGGAAAAAACAGGAAAGGGAGGAAAGAGAGGGAGAGAGAGAGAGAGCACGGAAGATGCATGAAGAGAGAAAGAAGTTGAGCGAAGAGGAAGAAGGGTGAGGAGAAGGACGGGGAGAAAAAAATCGATGGCTTTGCGGAGTTTAGGGGGGTTGTCTGCACATGTAGGGAAAAGTAAACTTTGTGATAGATGCAGATTGAATTATATCGGGGAGCTGAATCAGGACGTGTAAGCTATGGTATGCAATCGGGACTTGTAAGCTATGACTATTATGTGTTACATCAAAGGGAAGAAACACATAATAATTACATAACAGCAAACACATCGGCGAAGCATGAAATGGAAAAAAAGGAAGCATTTGATTTTTTTCATTGAAAAAAACATAAAGACTGCTTCTTGTCGTTCTGTTTTTCTGATGTAGTTTAGTAAAAAAAAAATCAAATGCTCATTTTCTTCATCACTTCATGCTACTTTTGAAATATCCTTCATTTATGTGAGCATTGCACTTAACTACTTTTACTCACTTTTATTTAACTTCATTTGTTTCATGTTCGTAAAGATGAAATTTTTTATCACTATCTATTATGAAAAATTTTGTACGTATGTTCGTTTTGATAACTATTCAATATTTTAATATTTTCAGAATTTGATTAAATAAAATCAAATTTTGTTTCTATATAAATAGTGGCACATTGTGTGAGTTTGGAAAAAAAATGATTGCAAAATCATCTAATTTTTATAATATTACATTATGAATTAAAGACTAAAAGGTAAAATATATTTAAAATAATAAATATTGTGTTTATTAGAACATTAATTAAAGCAAATTATTTCATTGTTGTTGTTTTTTAAATTTTTATTGAAACTGCAAATACAGAAGGTTCATTAAACTTTCACCTTTTCAGAAATTTTTTCTGGGAATAACCATGTTAAGTTTGTTTGGGATGTGTATGCAATGCGAGTCTCAGAGAACCATTACGCCAAGTTTTGAAGAATTGTTATTGAATTTTATTTAATCTTTACATAAACTATGTTCAAATAACAAATATTAGGACAAAATCGAAAGTTCTTGTGGATCATCTACTAGAAGATTTCGTTCATTCGATTCTTTTGAATCGTTTTATATTTAAAAGTAATTTTATCTAAAATGGTTTAAAAAAACTGCAACGCTTTTTAACAAAATCTAGATAATCTGTTACAAAGTTTTCGGGAGATTGTTAATCATTCTGTCAATTACAAAATAAATTTAATCACACTAATCTGAGAATGAATTTGAAAACAAAACAAAAATCTTAAGAATGATGAAATTAAGAATACGATTTCAAGTACACAGTTCTTGTAAAAAAAACACAAAATGAAATTACCCTGATAAAAATGCAAAACAAAAAAAACTTTTAGCTGTCTAGGTCCCCAGGGTCCCTAGGTAATCACCTACTTTGCTTGTCTGTTAATCAGATCCTGAGTCTAATACAATCAAAATAACAATGAATTTGTCTATTTATTTATGTATTGAAAAGAAATTTTCAGAGTAGAAAGTGTAAAAAAAATTAAAAAATTACATTTCCTATAAAAAAGAAATTTTAATATTAATAAATAAGAAAAACTTAATTAATTGTAATAAGGAAGAGAATAAATAAATTTATTAAAGAAAATTTCATAAAATTCGATAATAAATAATACAAAAATTAATTGAAAGGCTTCAAAAAATATAAGTTTATATTACCCGTAAAAGAACCAAATATGAAAATAAAAACTCTAAAGAAAAGTTAAAACTTTTTTTTGTCATCATGAAATTATATTTATCTCTATTTTAATTCATAGTTTATAACGATGGATTTACAAGAGCTTCAAAATGTAAAGCATATTCAAACTTTTAAAATTGAAACATTCTTCCTTTTTTATAAAACTTTTCTTATACTCATCTGTTCATATTTCTAAATTATTCAATATCTTAATTTCAAGACTTTTAAGTATCTATTTCAATCTAAACCCTGAAGATATATTTTGAACAATTTCCTAATAAAAATATTTTATTCTTTAAAATAAATAAAATAAAACATTTAATGTAATAATAAAATATTGCCCAAGACTGCTTTACGTAAAACATCAAAATAGCTTTACGTTATTTATCAAATTTTTTTTTAAAAAAATTATTTATTTTATTTAAGATCTTTAAAAATTTAGAAACTGATTAACTAAACCTTAAAACATTTAGGCCTTAAGAAATTATTCTGATAACACAAGTCTGCTAAAAACTACTTTCTGAATTTTAATTTGATGATCGAATTAATGTTGTATATATTGTTGATTCTAAAATTAAATCCATTTGTATCTATTACGTAAGGATCTTTTGCAAAAGAATTGCATATTTGAAAGTTGAAATCACAAAATTACAGCATTTCATTTAAACTTCAATGTTTCACAAATCCATTTAAATCATATTTATGTGCTATTTCATGTAGAAAGTTACAAATCCTTATAGCAAACGTTTTTTTCTTTACTTAAAACGGTATTTTGACACTTTTCGTCTTTGTAAACTTTGCAGAGATTGTCTCTTTGTAGCATTCAGCAACAATAGTATTCAGCAGTCGGTTCACATGCTGTTATTCCCTTTTCCTTGATATGCTCTCTACATTTCATTCATATCTTTAAAAAATCTCTCGCCTGGTTTTTCCCTACTTGCATCTAAATCTTCAGGTAAATGACTGATTTGTGAATGAGAAAAGGAAAAGCTCATATTACAATAAAAAAATCTTATCATATCCTTTACAATAAATTTGTAGTTAATAGATTTTTCTTTCTGTTTTTTGTTTTTTGTTTTGTTTGTTTATTTTTTGTTTGCAAGAAAGCTAATAATGACTAATGTTTACGGATTTTTCAGGTTTTTCCTTTCATTAATTCCCATTTTAGTCTCAAAATTTTCATCTTTCTTCATTTTCCTGATATCTGCTCCTACAAGAATACCTTCCTTCAATTTTGTTTCAGATAAATCCGGGAATTGGTCACATGGTATTTGAAACATTCTCTTTGTTTTACTAAAGACTTGAAAAATCGCTTCATTTTCTTTCACAATTCCTTCCTTTTTTCCTGGAATCCTTCTTCTATTTCATTAATATCTTGGTGAAACCTTTCACTGGTTTCTCTTTCATTTCCCCAAAATTTTCAAGAAAATAGCTCTCTTGTTAACCAAGAAAGAGAAATTTTAAGTTCATACTACAGCTTAAATTCTTGACATTTTTTATCACCTCTTCTATAAGATAAGATAAAATTTGTAATTAAGGGTCTTTTTTCTTTCCAAAAAAGCTAGTAATAACTAGTTTTACAGATTTTCTAGGTTTTTCTTTTGTTTATTTCCCTTTTAGTCACAAAATTTTCATCTTTCATCATTTTCCTGGTGTCTGGTTCATCAGTTTTGCTTCGGATAAACCCAGAACTAGTTACAAAGTATTTGAAGTATTCTGCATGTTTTGGGAAAACCTCAACAAATTGTTTCATAGGACCTAATTTTTTAGGAAAAAGTTTGAAAAGGCACTTCTTTTTATTTTGAATTAACTAGATTTTCTCTTTGAATGTTTTTAATACCAGGATCTAATATCTTCCTGGTTGGCCATTTTTTTTCTTAATGTAATGTAGCCTTTCTGTCTCGGCTATCCTATTAACAAAAAAATCATGTAATTTTTCTACTAATCAAGTAACGTAGAAATCATTTTCATATCACCACGAACTGCCCATTTGTGATTTGAATACAATAATTTAGTCAGGTTAAAATCAAGATTTTCAGACAAGTATTCTATATTGAAATAGCTTCTTCTCTCTTGTTTAGTAATTTAAATCATCAGTTTACTATTTTAATTGCATAAATATGTTTATCAAATTTTAATAAATAATACTTTTTGGTCCGAAATTACTTTGCTAAATTCGTAAAAATATATATTGTGATTTAGGTTAAAACTGTACGTGAAGGAATTGTTTTCATCCTTTTTCAAGTAATCAGCATCTATAAAACTATTAAAAGCATCACTTTCCTTTCAGCTATTTTTCCATCGTAGATCTGTGTAATTAATAATAAATTAGAAATGATATATAGAAAATATGACTCTAAACTGAAAATATTATTTTGGCTTATTCAAAAAATATATATATACTTCCAGAATCTTCTAGATTTAGTTTATTTTAAGGAATTTATAGAAAACGAAAACTTTTATATATCAGTAATTGAAATTATAATAGATCAACATTTATTTATCAATCTCATTTATTATCATTAGTTTTTTGAATGATTCATTAGCTAATTGTTCATTCAGACCAATTCGGATTATATTTGCAGATTTTCTTCGCATTCCCTTGTATAAAAACAAATGCTATTTTACCTGAAAATAAAATGACAGGCTTTGATTGTTAAGATAAAAAAGATGGAAAAATTCGGAAAATAATTTAAAATGTAATCTACACAATGAGGTATCTAATATTTTGATAATAAAATTGTCTAAACTCTAATTTACTCAGCTTGGATTTTCCCATCATTGAAAGACATTAAATCGTTTTAACAAATAAGAGGAATCATTAAAATTAAATATATAGAAAATATATACTTCTTAGAACTAAAAATAAAAGTAATAGATTCAGAAATGGTAGAAATAATTATAAAATTTTATTATGTATATCATTTTTTCGTCCAGGTTATTCAAATAAAAGTGGTTATTGAGTGAAAATTAATTTTCATTAGGTATAATACATATTCAGATTATTATATACGTTTTTGCAGCATTATTTGAAAACCGAGAGATATTACAAAATACATTTATTCTATGCCGATATGAAGAAATTTGTTTAACTAAAATTTTTCGTATTTGAATAGCTCCGTTCAGAACAACTGTTAACAAATAATTGTATTAAAAGAATTTAATTTTTTTAATATATTTTTAATGATCAGTTAAAAAGTTTATTTTTCTCCAATCGACAAAAAGATCCAGTGACACTAATAATATTGAATCTCGATTTTGTTCCATTAATTAATATTTAATGAAAAAAATTTAATTTTTCTCACACCAGTATTTTACAACAATCAGTTTAAAAGTTTTAACTTAACTACGCTTATAAGTTGAACTACTATATGTGCAATACGTAGGCGGCTTGATGAAAAAATCCTTCTAAACTATCTATAAGAGAAAACGTTGAACTTAAAACTAGAAATTTCGGAGATAATTATTTCTTAAATAATAAATGCTCACCAAGAAAGCTTTTTAAATATTTAATCAGATTTATAAATGGAAATTATTAAAAATTTTAAATTTTTCCATAATTAACTTCGTAACATAATATTACATAAAAATCACGTTTGCACTATTTAAAAATTGAAAACATCGTGTGTTTTTTAAATTTCAATTTTGTCTTCTTACATTACTTTCACTGATTTCAATAAATTTGTAAAAATATTTATGTTTTATTTTGCAGCATTGCGTTTTACTGTTTTAGTTATTAGGTTTATATTCATCCACGTTGAAATGATATTAATGTGGATGCATTTTATCAATTTTATAGAACTAGTGAAAGATAATTCAAAAATGACTTATTCTCATTATCAACATGGAACTTAGCTGGAAAATCGAAAACATTATGTGAGAAGATTCTTGTAGAACTAGGAATCTTCCAATTGTTCTCTAAGTAGATCTTCAACCAATCAGAACTATTAAGCAAAAAACTTTTAGTGACGTCAAGTTTCGTGAGTCTGTACTTTCACAATTGCAATAGCTCAAAAACTCAATGATTTAATCCATTACAGCATTCAATGTATTTTGACGAATTGTGACCAAAAATATCGCCAACGATCGAGCTTTAATCGGCTATTTTGTAACCACTGTTTTCTAGTGACATTCAATTTAACAATACACAATTACTTATTTATTAGAGAACCGGCGAAAGGGTTCGGGAATACTGGATAAAATAGTTATAATCTGAGGAATAAGAATATTAGAATCATTCCTGGATTTTTACATTTCACTCATTTTCTTCTTCTTCGATTAGGGATAAGGCAGCTGAAGGCGAGTATAAGACTCAAAAATCGCAAGTCGTAGCGATAGAATTTATGAAATGATTGAATTCAATGAGCAGATTGCTATTGTTTGGATAAAATTGCCTTACAACTCAAATATTTAACAAATGGAAGTGCCTTTAAAATTATAAATGAAAACTTAGATGAGATAAGCGTATAAGTTGTAATGAATGATAAGAAAATAATACAAGTTTATATGACAGAAAATTCACTTACAAAGTCATGTTAGTGCCTTGTGGCTTCAAGTCATCAGGAGCTGTTTGCAGGAGCTACGCTTTGGCTCTCTGACCTTTTTCTGAATATTTTGCAATTGAAATTTTGATTTCTACAATAGCACTAAGATTTTTACTGTATGATTTCTCAAAGAATATTATTGAAATCTTCTTGTGAAAGTCGCTTCCAGTAACAATTTGTAAATTTTTTGGGTACCAATATTCGGAATAGCCAAGATATACTACTTATCTGTCTTTCAGTTTTATTTCGATGTGTTTTTAATTCCTTGGTGTGAGTTTTAACAAAAGTTATCTGATGGGATATGCATAAGAGATAAGAGGCCTTAACATGATAAAAATCACAACTTAACCATCGCCATAGTGACTATAATTATTACTTTTTTATATAAGGATAAACAGATAAATCATAAAGCAATGTTCGAATCTTCTTTAAAAAAAATTTATTGCAGTCGAATTTTTAGAGTTATGCAAAAGAGCTCAGCAATCCTTCTTTTCAAAATAATTAAATTATGCTATGCTGCATTTTTATCCTTAAAGCAGTCCACAACACAGCATGGGCATACTCTTATCAATTTAATCCTCATTACGAAAATCTCCCATCATTTTTCAGCTTAGATAACTTTAGATTCGTTGTCTGCAATTACTGCACATTTCAATGTCGAAGTGCTAAGAGGACAAACAAACCAATCCGCCATGTGACCCACTGACCAAAATTTACTATTGTCAAATCCAAATGGCGATTTGGAATCTTGCCAGATATTCCATGAAAGTTGCTCAATGAGATCTTGAGGCGGGCTAAAAAATTCTGGATGGCTTCTTTTTTTTCTTTTTTTTTCATTCAACTTTTGCATGGAGAAAAGAAAGTAACGTTTTATTTTCCTTGTTTAAATCTTTCCGATGGTGTCGGATGATGATGATGATGCTTTGTTGATGATGATCTTTCCGCCAAAGTCTATTTTGCATAAAGAGTCTATGAAGCTATTGTGGAGAATTCCGCGTCCTTTAAGTGAATCGACGTAGAATTTCAAAAAAAAGATTCTTTAATATTTGCAATCGCTCGGAAATGTCATAAAAGCAACAACTTTTTTTCTTGGAATATAAAACGGCGAATAAATCTGAATTCAAAACAGACATTCATGGCATGTCGTAGAAAACAGAAAATAAATATATTATACAGAATATTCTAGAATGGCATAACAGTTTCCTTTCAGAATTTAAGACATGGAATTTTATCTAGGAAAAAATACTTGTCATAGATGTCCAGAAAAAAAGAACTGTCTTATAATAAACAAAGAACAGAAATTCGTAGTAAAACAAGATTTAAAAAAAACTGGAAAACACAAAAAAGATACGAGTTAGTGTTCAAAATTTTTAAATATATTTTTTTCGGTGTCTGAAGATAAAATGAAAATATTATGATTAAAGATTTTAGTAGAGCAAAAAAAAATTATTTGAAATTTAATCCCGGGAGTTTCATCGGGGAAACATACATTTCTTCAAAAATGAAGAACATTTTTCTTATAAATAGGGAGAAGCAATTAGTTGATGAATTAGAAAAAAACTGGAATGCTTTGTAAAAAATAAAGTGATATTAAATTTTTGAATATGCTCCCAAAGGCGTTTTAATATATATATATATATTTTAATTTTGGTAAAAATTGTACAAGATTTTTTTTTAATTTAAACCAATTTCTTATGAGCACAAAGAATTAAAATCAGTAGTTCAGTACAGAATCTACGTTCTAAAATCTCGAATTTTACAATAATTTTTATCCGATTTAACTTTTTGCAATTAATTTCTCGTAGAAAAATAAAAAAGAATTAAAATCATGGAAATGAATTAAATTAAGTGAAACTGTCTAAAAGCGCGTGAAAATTTGGGAAGTTCTAAAAAGATATCTTTATAGGCTTAAATACTATCAGTAAATCGCAATATAAAATCATGCAGCATATATAATACATGAATAACTCGAAATTCTCTATAGAGTAGATAATTAGATCTAAATTTAAAATAGTGGACAATAGCAGATTTAAAATTTAAAAATGAAAAATTAGATCATATAATTATTTCTTGGTTAGCAAATATTTGCTAAAGAAAGGATTTTTCAAAATTTTAAATGGACTTTTAATCAAAACTTCTTTTTAAAATTTTTACATTTTTGCCCACTAACTTCGGAACATATTATTGCACAAACACTATTTTTATACAGCTTCAGATTCAAAAAATAAATAACATTAAGAAAGGATAATGAATGTTACAAAAATGAAAAGCTTTTTTTAAACAACATTAACACAGTTTTTCACCTGTACCAGCTTTAATTACGCTTTTTTGAAAACTCTTAAATTTTTTCTCTGTTTTTAATAATTTATAAATATATTTTAAGCATATTTAACAATAATAATTTTGCGTTATGAATGCTTTAAAATAAATAATAAATTTTAAAAACAAAATTTAAAACGACGATTGAAATCTAATGTGAGACTAGAAGTCCAAAATTCCTTTACATTGTTTTTACAATATCTCAGTTTTTGCTTAAGTGTTAAGAAAAGAACATAAATCATTAAAAATAACGCACCTTAAAGAACTATCAGAGATAGAAACATAATATTTAACTTTTCAGATTTTTTCTGTTTCTCGAAAAAGTATATAATGTGGAAAATACTGCAGTTTTAAACTAAAGAGCATAACCCTTCGTATTGCAGAACTAATTTAATTCAGGCTATTTACATTTGATTTCTACAATACGTCGCTCACTCAGACGAAGTATTTATAAAACATCTTTCTTTAAGAAATATATAGACGAATTCTCCACTTTCTTTTCACTTCTATACATCAAGTGAAAACTTCTTCATAAAATTACTGATGAAGAAACTCTGAGTTGTATTTGGCTCAGTATATCATTCATCCAGGACTAGACTAGACAAATATTTTGAGAGTCGCCATAATTCTTATTCCTTTCAACAAGATGTTTTAGTAAAACACTCTGTGAAAACTTTTTTCACTGCATAACATTTTTTTCAATTCTTAAGGGGGGGAAGTAAGTAAAAAGGTTTATTTGAAAGTTAAAAATCTAAATGTAAACAAAAGCTTTTCATTCTCCAAAATTTCCATTACATCTGAAATTTTTTCTGAAATTTAAAAACTCTGAATAATAAAATTGCATCCATTTCCTTTAAAAGTTATTTCAGAATTTATTTAATAATTTTTTTAATATTTTTCAAGCATGTCTTTCTACACGTAAATATTAAACCTATTTTATAGCTACACATGTGAGTATTTAACTTGATTAAAAATATTTACTTAAAGGAAGTTATAGGAAAAGCAAACACTCCGCATCACTCTTTGATATTTATTTACAGGATAAAATAATCTTGAATAATTTACAGGATTCAAATAATCTTGAAGCATTGATAACATGGTGAAAATTTACAGTAGAAATTTTTGAAGAAGTTGGCGTAAAATAGCAAGCAAAGATCTTCAATTAAAGCTCGATTAAATTAAAATAGATGGCCCTTATCATTAAAGTTACACTTTAAAAAGGCCATAAAAAATAAACTACTAGATAGAATCTTAGCAAACTTGGAAATAGTCATGTGATTTTACTTTTTGCAAAAAAAAAGAAAGAAAGAACTCATTATTTAAAAGCTCTCTATTACTAAAAGAAATAAAATTTGGAGACATTGGTTCTAAAATCTTTTAATTTTTTTGAAACATGCTATAAATCAAGTTCAATACGGAGTCCATTTTTTTCTGAAAGTAATTTACATGCATTACTGAATTCTCAACAGTAATTTTTAGTATAATTAGTGTATCGCATTTTTTTTTATTTCGTCAAAATGTTTACTTTATCATTATAAACAGTAAATTCATAGCAAAATATCATAGAGGTTAAGTTCTGGCAACCCAGGTAGCCAAAACTAGGAAAATTGACGATTTATAATCCTATTATCAATGAATAGTTTTTTTTACAGATGTAACAATGTGACAGGAAGCTCTATTCTTCATTAAAAAAAATAGTGATATCTAAAATGTCATATTGACGAAGTTCAAGTGTCACGAACATCGATTCTTAATGAACAGTTGCCCCAGTGCTAATCACTGCCCTAATTGTCGATTGATCTTTAAAAAAATGGTCCAATGAATACAATATCTTACCACATAAAATAGATAACAAGAAATCTATTTGACCAAAATCCTATAGTTATAGAGGTTAACATTCCCATTTCGGCGAAATGAGCCTAATTCACTCGCAAAATGCTCCGTGTCTAGTGTTCTTTGATAATATTGCGTACAATGCTTTACCCGCTACTGGTAAAATTTTGAACTTTTTTTTAGCGAAAAATAAAATTCCATCCTCTCCTGTAAACTGTTTTGAGATTTGCTTACATTTGTCCAATAATTTTTCCTTTTATGCTGTTTTTTAATTGGGGCTTTAATTATAAGCACCGTATTTAAGATATGTGAGAAATCCAAATAAATAATAGAATTAGAAAAAAAAAAGAAAAAAAACTTTGGAATTATACCTGTCTGTTTACCTGATTGGACATGAACATCATAGCCTCTCCCCACCCCCACCCCAGAAAAAAAAGAAAGGAAAAAAGTATGCGAAAAAGTCAAAAAGAGAGTCAATTCCTAATTATTATGTTCTCTTTCCTGCAAGATACAAATAGAGCACAATTCAGCATCCCGGACCACTTCGTGTAACAATTAAATGAGAGGAAATAGACGTCATAGTTCCCATCCCTAAAAATTTTAAATTTAAAACAATATTAAAGAAAACTATGAGAAGTATTGATTCGATGATGACACAGAACCAGGAAAATGAATAAGACGCAAGCCCATGATTACAAAATCTTAATTAAAAATAAATTTCTAGTATACAAATTGCTATTTCTAGTAGACAAATTTTTAGTACAGAAATTGTTATTTTAGTAAACAATTTTTTACTATACAAATTGCTGTTTTTAATATACAAGTTGCTATTTTCAGTATACAAATTGCTGTTTTTAGCATACAAATTTTTAGTATACAAATTGTTATTTTTAGTATACAAATTGCTTTGTTCACACATGACAACTCCCATAAAATTGAATAAATGGGTGGGGGGGGGTTGGATGCTAGAAATCGAAAATAAATAAAAAGTTATTTTTTTACATACATTCTCACTGAGATTTGATTGGAGCTAACTTGGGATCGTGGCTTTTCACTCCCATGTTTCGAATTTAATCAAACACGTGCGCAAAGAACTGCTTGTATTTAGTTTAAAGAATTACTTTTGTAAACACAACTGCTACATAAATATATTCATTTAGAATCTTTGTGTACATACAAAATTATTTAGGAAAACTTTTAATTGGGAAAAAAATTTTAAATAAATCCAATTCGCAATCTTATCTTATTCATTTTTAAGTTGTTAAAGAAATTTAATATATTTTATCATTTAATTTATAACAATATTGTATGCATTTACATTATTACAAGTTTCGGAAAACTGGTTTTGATTTATTCTAAACTCTAAACTTTTATTTTCGAATAGTTTTATTTTTATCGTTCTTAATAATCTTAGAATCTTAATAAAACTCAATTTTGTATGAAGTACAATTGATGTTATTAAGTATCAGCTTATAGTGAGACTGTATTTCCACATACGTATTCTTACTCAGTTGCTAGGTTTTTTAGCCTGCACTTTTCTTTTTGTGCTATAAGTTATAAAAATATCTTTATTTCTGATGCTTCAGCTTGCCTAGGTACAAAATTGTTGGCTTATGTAAATACAAAACAATTATATTTTTATGTAATGTAAGCAATTATTCATTACTTTAACATAGTCAATATACTAAGCTGTTGTATACTGCTCCTATGTATACTTCTAAATATAATTAGCTGTGAGTTTTAAAATATCAGCAGTTTAAGAAATGCTTCTTTTGTGTTGGGTATATCGTTAGTAAGTCATTTTTGAAATTATATAAAAAGGCTGAACTTTTTTTTCTTATCAAATACAACAAACACTTGTTCCTTCAATTAGAATTTCTTTAAGAATATCAAATCAAACTTTTCTTAAAATAAATATAAATGCATATTTACATCCATTAAAAGTTTTAACTACAAATTTTAACTTTAGTTATGTAATTCAAGGATGTGCTAAATTCTTTTAAATCATTAAATTTTGTTTTCAATAAAATATAAATCATTTATTTGCAATAAAACAATAATTTAATAAGGAAAAAAATCAAAGAAATGTCTACAATGTTCACAATTTAGGGTACCACAGCAATAAAAAAGCGCTGTTTAACCCTATCCAAATAAAAGACCTTTTTTGAACAAAATAAACAGTAATTTCATTTTCTCTTGTTTAACAATATGTTTCCGGCTTTTCTTGAAATATAAAGAAAAGACGTTTCGGTGAAAAAGTGAGTTTGGGAAACGAAAATGTGGTTTATGTGGCTATACAGAGAATTCACTTGTTATCGATCCTTTCCTTACTTGGGCTGATAAAGCCATTCCTGCACTTTGTTGCCGAGGATTTAATACAAAATCATGAGCTCGTAGTAAAGGCTGTATTACGGTCCTCTAAATTTTGGTAGAAATTATTGAAGGGCCTTTGTTGCTTTCATAACGAAGATTTGTTTTATTTCATAACTGAAGTATTAGGTTTGCAGCAAATAATTTTAGATAGCATCATACGTTTCGAGTGTTCATTTTTTTCTGGGTGGAGAGGAGAATGTTCAAGAAATCGTATTGATATTCTATGATAAATCTATTATAATTTAGAAATGCATCAAAATGAGCGTAAGAGTTCACTTCTAATAAGGAAATTAAATATCATTTTATGTCTGAAAGGTAAATGGATTTCACATATGTAAAAAATCGAAATTCAGTCGAAATTTTTTCAAGTGAATTTAAGCTCACTTAAATCAAAGTCAATGCATGAATTTTTTCAGATTATCATTGATGAATACTCATCAATCTTTTCCTTGGACAACAATTATAAATTTCATATTTGTTTACAAAATATTACTGTGGAATATTTTATATTAGTAGAGTGTTTATAATATCGATTACCGTTTTCTGTATTATAATAAGCAGTGAACAAAAAAAAACAATTAATAAATGTTTTTAAAATATCGATAAATTTCTTAACTTCGACTTTTCCGTGCAATAAAAAGCAGGCATATGATTGCTTTTAGGTGAAATATGGAGATAATGCTGTATAGCAAGAGTCGTAGACAGCTATGGCGCAGTTGAAATAACATATTCCAAGAAAGCTTTTCCGAAGTTTCTTTCGTTAACTCTTACAATACTTAATCGAGCATTGTCTTGTCCAGCAAAAAGTTGCCATTTTATTAGCTATTGCTATTCAACGCATATTTTCTTTCTGATTATGTTTTAAATTAATCTTCATATGGTTATGCTTCTGATCTTCCAGCTTCGTTTTTTCCTGATTCTTCGTTCGCTTCATCATGTATATGAATGCAGTTTTCTTTTTAATTATATGATAAAGCGTTTTGGAATGTAAATTCCCATCACCTAACAATCAATGGATAGGAGAGATGTCTGTTAGGAGACTTTGCAGCTGTTTTAGCATTCGTTAGAATATAATAAGTGCAAAGAAACTTATTAACTTATATTGCTTTGTGTCAGATTTTTTTTCTAATTTATTAATGGATTTTAAAAAAATTGCAAATCTCAAAAATTACAAATTTCTGTGGAATTTTCTGAGCTGACTTTGGTCCGATTTCACTTATCCCTTTAAATCAAAATGTTTTCTAATAGGTCCAAATCTTTACTGGGAAAGGGGAAGATGGGGATAGAGTGATATTGACCATACATTATTCCTCAATTCCCTTCTATAGCAATTGCCTTTACAATGAAAAATATGGTGGCGTTATGACAGAAATATTTAATGATCTTGATTGCAAACATAACTCAAAAAATGATTTTCGGACAGAATAGATGCATCAAAATATAGGAAAACGGGAAAATACATCAAAATTTCGAATTTTCAACAATCAAAATCCTTTTTCTTTCTACATAATGTACGTGACAAGTAAAAGGGCAAAATCATATTTTAAACATTCAATATCGATCTGAATACTTTGTACAGAAATGTATATTTTTATTAATATTTTATGCACTTTTATTAAATTTTTAATGACCTTGTTTGCAAGAAGAACTCAAAAAAATGTGATTTTCGGACATAGGGTAGATACATCAAAATATAGAAAAATAGGAAGATGCATCAAAATTTCGAATTTTTGACAGTCAAAAGCTTTTCTCTGTCTACATGATATACATGAAAGTAAAAGGGAAAAGTCATCTTTAAACGTTAAATATTGATCTGAATGCTTTTTTTCTGAAATTTGTGCTTCTATTATTATTAAAAATACGAGAAAAAAATCCATTGAATTTCAGTTTCGAAATGATGTGCAAAATTCATATACGAATCGTAGAAAAGAAAAGAATACGCCTTCTGAAATAAGATTTGAAATTTAACTTTCTTTAAGTTTCGCCATCTTTTGGAATTCACCTGTAACTCGAAACATTCTAATAAAAGTTCCAACATCTCCCCAACTGAAGTGGGCGAAAAGGGAAAAAAGCGAATAGCAATTTTGATTCGCTCCACATTGCCTTGATAAGATCTTGCTTTGCTCTTTCTATCCCCGGCTTGTTTGTTTCCTATAATTTCATGAGTTACAGATCCTGTGACACGAATCAAAGAGAGGAGATGAGTCTGTGTTTTATTTCATTTATTTGTTTATTAAACCATTTTCTTCTGTTAGGAAGCCTGTCAGATGCACTTACGCATTTTCGAATTTTTCATTTCGCATCCGAAAAAGAAGTGGAAAAAAGTAATAAAGAAAAGGAGTAAAAAAGAAGCGAGCTTTAAATCCTCCGTTTTTTTTCCATGCTCGCTTATACAGAGATGATATATAAATATATATGTTATGTATATCTTTTTATTCCTCTTTCTTCGAAAAAGAGAAGGCTTCGAAACAAATATCGATTTTTTTTCTTCTTTCCCTCTTATTCTTTGTTGTTTTAAGATATATTAAGGGCGACAGATCCAAGAAATCGAACAAAGAAGATATTTTATTCTCAGCTTACAACAAATGAGAAATCGTTCTCTTTCTCTGCAGCTGAAATATTAGTTTTGAATTCTTTTTCCTAGGGGACTCAAATATGGATGCGATATATATCTATCGCATTTAAATTTCGATGGATATAGAATCGATTGTTTGTTTACCTGAATCGATTCTTCTGCATCGTGTATATCTTCCGACGATAATTCCATTCAAAAGCAAATCTCTTGTTGCTTTCTTTCTCGTTTTTATTCGTTGTTGAATCTCCCTGTATTTTAATCTTTTACCGATAACCTATTTTGAATATGCGGCAGAGATATTCGAAAAGATTACAATGAAAAAAAGACTAAATGAAATACAGAAATAATATTTTGGCGTATGTTGTTGATGTATACGAATAAATGTTAAATTTTGTTGATGTTTAAAAACATTTTGGCGCGTATAATAGGAGCTTTCATGTTAAAAATAATAGAAATCTTTGAAGTCTGAAATCATGCAATCCTTTTTATGCAATTAGTAATTGTTTTAGTGAATACCTAAAATTCAGTTGTCCATTTCCTATTGTTTTTGACTAATCAGTTGTCTATTTTTAATCCTTGCTTTGATCTAGTCATTTATAATATTAAAATGCAAGAATAGCAAAATATATTATTACCTTTACATTAAAATCATCTTTTATTCAAATGTTTTTATTTTTTAAATGTTCTATCCTTAGATAAAATATTTGATTTTATTAAAAAAAACGGAAGGTTTTTCAATGTATTTCTCTTATATATAAACAATATGAGTAATTTTCTGCTAAATTTCATAGTATACTAAAACCATTGGAAATTCATTTCGATCTGTTTACTTTGACAAATTAAACATAAAATGTATCATATACTTACAATTGTAATGTCGAAATCATAAACCAAATATCATTTATCTAGCTTATCATGCTTATAAACTATTGCATTCACAAATCCAGTGATAGAAACACTACCAGATAATCATCGCTTTGACGGAATCGGTCCAAAATTTGTAAATATAAAACAATATGTCATATTTAATAATTGTTTTTCCAATTTTTTTAGCTCAAACCCATACGTACGGTTAGAGGGATAAACTTCTCGAAGACAAATTTCGTCCAAACTTACAATTTTGATTAAAAACACTAATCACGATTTCAGTCATCATGGACGGAGGTGAATAAGCCAAATAGCAGATAATGAGACATAATTAGAAAAATGTTTTTTTTTCTTTTTACCGTTTATAGAGGTTTATCACAATCTCAGGTTATTTATTATTAATTAAATGCTAATAACTTATGAAAAAATTGTTTATGGTATTTCTTTAAAGTTCTGTTGGTATAATCTGTGTTGTTTCGACAAGATATAAGATTTCGAAATCGTTTGGCGGAAGCTATATTAACATTTTCACTAGTAACTTTGCAAACGATAAGAAGAAATCTATACTTATAATAAAGCTCAATGTGTGTGTGTTGGCGCTCTAATGGTCAGACCATTCAACCTACAGCTACCAAATTTGGCACGTGTATACCTTGGAGGCCGGAAATGTGCACCTGGGAGTTATTTTTTCGAATTTTTAACTAGAATTTTATTTATTTAAAACTTAAGCGAAATTTTGGCGTGTTTCTGCTATAACTTCCGAAAATATTACCGCACAAAAAAGATTTTTACATGAAGTTAAAGATCAAAAATTTATCTTTTAAATGATATCAATGTTTTAACCTTAAAATTAAATTTCTATTTTTAATGAATTTTTAAATAAATATTATAACTATATTTTTCAACAATTTTTTTCGTACAAAATAAAAATAAAATTTAAGCTGCACGAGCACGTTTCACATTCATGGGAAAGAATTTGCTTTTTTCAAAGTGTTGCTATCACATTGATTAAAGCTCCAATTAAAAATAAATTAAATCTTTTTGGAAATGAAATCTGCAAAAATATAATTTTCTTCACGTGTCTGTAGGAAATGAAATAAATCTGAAATATTATTTTATCTAAAAAATAAATTCAAGAAAAATTATTTTATGATCTTTTATACTCTCTATATTACTAATCCAATAAATCAGTTTTATTTTAAGGCAAGTTTTGTTTAATATGAACAGGATATCCATTCAAATCAGGGCCACACAACTAATTTGTAAACCTGTAGTAAGACACATATCTGCTAAAATGGTCTAAATGGAAAAGATTATATTTTATGTAACTTGGTTCAATAAATGCTCTAATAAATAATGAGTTTTTGATTTTACATAAAGCCTCAGTTGTGGAAATCACGATTAACAAAATGTTCTTGAAACACTAATATTTTAAATAAAAAGAGTTAATTTCCAATCAACTAAATCAATCACTTAAACTGACTGATTTATGAAAATTTGAATATCACTATTCAATAAAAAAGGATAATTTTAGATTTTCCATCGATCGTTTCAAAGAAAATACGCCAATCAGCGCGCAGGTTTTCAAGATTAATTGGCCTAAGATTATGAAAATATTGAGTTTTTCTAAATTTTTAACATTCAAAACTTTATAAATAAGTCTTAGTTGATCGTGGAAAATAGAAAAATTCATTCATTTATTTAAAATTTGGTGTGTCCAGAATATTTCTCAGAATATGATACCTTACTGCATTAAATTTAGACTTCATAATTTTTGAAATATATTTATAGGCAGGAACAAAATATTATTATCGATTTCATTTCAATCCTTTTGAAAGCAAAACTAAAAACTGAATTTTATGCTGAATCTGAGAAATTTTTGTTGAATTATTCTTTGACATATTACATAAATTACGAAAAATATTTTGTAGTTCACATAAGACTTAATTGCCGAGTGATTCTGTTTGCAATACTCATATTCAATAACAATAATAATAAATAAATAACATTAAAGATGATAAATAAAATAAAACGCTTGGTTTTATTAAAAAATACCTTTATATTAATTGCAATTTCATCATTTTCACTTTAAATTAAAGTTGACGTTTTACCGGAAATGACAACAAATTAGCAAAATATATATTGTAAATTGAACGTAACGATCTAAATAACAGTATAAGTTTGATATGACTATCAAAATTTGAAGATTAAAAATGTTTTGTTTGAGAAGCTATTAAGAGACAAGTTACTTAAAATATTTAATTGAAAATTGTAGCGAGCTGTAATACTGGCGAACCGGCTGGTCGTCAAAGGCGGCTAGTAATGTAATAAAATTAGCAATTTATAAAATATTTTCTTATTATTTTATGCGAAAACCATTTCGTAAAAACTCAAAAAAAGATAAAATGTATTAGTGTAATAAAATTAGCATTTTATAAAAAAAAAAAATCTTATTATTTTATGTGAAAACACTTTTTTGCATAAAAATTCAAAAAACGATAAGAGGAATTAGTGTAATAAAATTAACATTTTATAATAAATTATCTTATTATTTTATGTGAAAATATTTTTTTTGCATAAAAATACATACAACGATAAGAAGAATTAGTGTAATAAAATTAACAATTTGTAAAAAAAATTATCTTATTATTTTATATGAAAACATTTTTTTTCATAAAAATACAAACAACAAGAAAAAAATTAATGTAATGAAATTAACATTTCATTAAAAAAATTATCTTATTATTTTATATGAAAATAATTTTTGCATAAAAACACAAACAACGATAAGAAGAATTAGTGTAATAAAATTAACATTTTATAAAAAAAAAAATAATCTTATTATTTTATGTAAAAACATTTTTTGCATAAAAAAGTTACATATATTTTTTTTAATATGTTTATTTGAATGCTTGTTGAATTCCTTTGATTTCTATTTAAATATAATTTTATTTCCTAGAATATAGTTTTTCCACGATGCTGTTAACAATAACTCATTTCATTAAATAGGCGTGTTATAAGTAATTTTTATGCTGTAAGTACGACTTTAAATTTTGCTAAAAATATGGAAATGTAAGAGAGATTTTAATGAACGCTTCATGGCAATTAATTAAATAATTAATTTTGCATTAGTAAAAGATAAAAATGTGTTCATATTGAGAAACGTTATATACATCAATTAGAAGTAAGTAAGTAATCATGCATTCCTTTTGATATTATAATATGAGGATTAAGAGTTATCATGCCCTTACTTGATAATATTGATAGCAATACGTAAAACTTAGTAATTGCAACTAATCCTGGCAAAAGCACTCAAATACAAAACACTTTACTTAGCAAAATTTTCAAAACTGCATATTAATAATGTCTAAACTACATAACAACATAGCTTTCAAACTCCCACTGGGCATGAAATTTTCATTTACCAATTTATCATAGAAAGGTAGTTTTGATAATACCTTCAGCGAACATTTATTTATTCTATAAAGAAAATCATTATTGTCTCTACAAATTCTACTCACTTTACTAATTCTTTGATATTATAATTTCAAAAAGTGTCGTGTCGACTCTTAATTCAATTAAAAATGATGAATAAAGATCATTTAAACAAATAATGTAAACTCAGTTTACAAAATTTGTTTGCTTTGAAGGCTGTATTAGCTTTTGAAAGTGGTATTCTAATGCTTTTAATTTTATTAAAAGAAGTTCTAATGTGCTTCCAAATAAAGCAGGTTTTGAATGAAATATTCATTCCACGTAAAATATTTCACTCCTTATGAAATTAATTCCTCTGCATATATTCACCGCGCAAATTCTAATCTGTAGAAGTGAAACTCATGTTTAATGTAGAATGCGTGTAATCACAATTATCACGGAGAAAAATAACTGATTTAACTGTTTTAGTTGAAATTCGTTTCTCTTGTGAAAGATATGGCTTGCTTCTATTATAACTATTAAATCAAAAAAATACTTCTTTAATAATAATAACAGAATAAAAGTTTCACTTTGTTCTCAGTTTTTGAGTTGATATTTTGAAGATCGTAATCGTCATAATTATATATTAAATACTCTAATTTTCCATGAAAGTGTTCATACTTATTCTAAAACCGTTTCTTTAATTAATTTTATATGATAAAAAGTTTCGTATTCAATGTTTTTGTATGCAAAATCTTCTTTTTTTAAAAAAAATGCTTTTTTGAATTTTGGACTGAACCCAAGTTCTTCTTCAAGAAATTCTGAGATCAAAAGTTATGTACATAAATAATAGTCTTTCAAAAAAAATTATTAACTTTAAAAAAAGAATTCGAATCTAGCACTATTGGAATTTCATCAATAGAAATAATAGTATCTAATTTATTCTTTTTTTTTAAATTAATATTTTACAGAAACAATTTTCTGAAATAATTACCTATATTTTTTATGAATAATGAATTGTCTTATAATATATAAAAGTATTTAGAAATGTTTGGAATACTTATATTTAAATGTCCAAAAAAGGTTTAAAAATTTAAAAATAAACAATACATTTTAGACTTCAATAAAAAAAAAGACCAAACGATAATTAAGATTAAAATATCATTTTGAAATCATTCAAAAATTAATTTGGGGTAAGCAAAGTGATTTGGATTTGCAGTCATTTATTTTATGCAATCCCTTAAAATTACCTAAGTACTTTATAAATTTTCATATTTAAAAAGTTAAATAACCGTTTAATTATTATAAAAATGAGCAATCAATGAGATTAGATATGAGTGCTGCAAACTGGAATTAGGTCCAAATAATTAATTTCAGAAATGAAGTCATCAAGGTAGAAATGTAAATATTTAAGACAGAATTACATTTTTTATATACAAAAATTACTGTAAATAGCCTAATATCACTTAAATATGAAAGGACGGTCAAGAAAAGGCAGAATATTTATATATATATATATATAAGATGATATCATGTTAGCGGCCTTAAAATAAATGAAATAATTTATTGATTAACAAATCAAGCTGAGTGTATTTCACAAATTAAACAGCAAATGTCCATATTTATTTATTATTTATTAATGTATTTAAGTTCCTTCTTTTCATCATGTAATACAAGTTTTACAATTATAGTTACAGTTATTTAATATATATACAAATAATGCTGAAAATAATAAAAAGAAATAATGCAAATTCAAGTAAAAATAAAATAAAACATAATTGGAAGAAATAGATAAAAGGGAGTAAAAATGAAAATTAAAAGACAGATTACGATACAGAACTGATTCTCTATGTTAGAAAAAAATGTAAGAAACTGCATGGATTTATAAGAAATAGAACGTTAAAAAAGGGAGAATAAAATATGTATAAATTAACAGAAAAACTAATTTATATTTAAAGTTTTTAAAAAAAGCATATCAAAAAGTAAAGAAAAAATATGATAAATATTTGAATTTAGGCATAGTAATTTTATTTAAATATATTTGATCTATCTAATCAGTAACCATAAAGTTAATTATTAAATGCCATAGATTCTATTTTGAGATCCTATGAGAATCGTTATGAGATATTTGTAATAAACAATTAGTTTATTAACAAACACTACTTTTAAAATAAATGGACAAAAATATTTTCGATGTTTATCAATTTTTCATGATGGATAGCTAAATTGGTAAACCGCTAAATTAATTATAAGTCAGTCAAAATTCAATATTTTATCTTAGTTTTGACAGGCAATTGATAATTTACTAGGTATTATTATTTAATCCACTTCACAGTAAAACAAATTTTACAAAGAGCTAATAGCTAATGGAACTATAATACCATCTTCATAAAGTTCATTTCTTATATTTCGCACTTTTATTTTATTTAATGGCAGAATGTCAACTTATTTAACACTAATACTCCACTTTTAAGCGAAATTTAAATTATCTTACTTGTTTTCGACTTCTGTATATCACACACAAATGCCAAATAGCAAGCATTTAACTGCTGCTGTTGTTTCACCTATTTAGCAGCACACGTGAACATTCCAAATAACTGGCAATTTGTGAGGATTTTTATTCTTTATGTTTCTGCATTGCTACTTTTTAGCGAAGAGAAATAATTAGCGTTAAAACAGCCTAACCTGCAAAATAATGTGTTTTCCTTAGTGGCAAAAGATTTTATGGCGAAACATTTATGTTGAAATAGAAGTAAATAATTTAAAATGAGAATATTTGAATAATAAAAATTCAAATAATTTTCTTTTTAATTTAATTGATTAAATTTCGTTGACTTAGTTAAAAAATGGCGATAACTAAAAAAATTTAATTAATATTTTTCTGACTATGAATTATGTCTTAAAATGAGACTATCAGTTTAATTATAAGCAATATCTAGTAAACCAAGCTTCGTTCGTCATTTTTTTGAGAAAATATTCAGATACGAATTACATACTGTTTACATATGAATATTTTTCCATCTTACTTATAAACTCGTCTTTTAAATAAAAAAATTCTTGAATGCTCTTAGTTTAACATGTTATATGAAACAATCTGTTATACTATAATATTCATTTGACAGTTTTTCTATCATTACTTATGTTTTTGAACTTGCATTCATTTTTATCATAGTGAAATCGGGTCCGGTATGGTGCTATATGACATTGTCAGCATGAGACCAGGTAGAAAAAGACTGTAATAATTAGTAATAAAAAATGATTTTTTTAAAATAAAATCCCGTTTTTTTAGGAAAGACACCAATATAGATAAACTTAAAAGGCAAGGTCTTATCCAAATACAAAATTTGATTCAAATAATTAGAGCTATTTCCAAAATACATGAAATAAGTAAATTTATATTTTTATAAGAATTGCTCATTTAAAGTTATAAGATATAGAACTTCACTGTCGTCGAATCTTTCATTTCATCTTCTTCTTTACGATTCTTCATTCTTTGTATTCAAAAGTAACCAAGAAAATCGTCCAGACTTGAACAATGCTTTAAAAATTTACTTAAAGACGAATTTTAATTTAATTACTTTGTATTTTTAATTAATTAAGGATTCAAATGGTTTCTTTTGTAGTCAGAATAAACTTTTTGAATGAAGACAGGATTGCAAACACTTTTGTTCCACAAAAGGAATGATGAAAGGAAAAAAGGAAAAGGAACATCAACAATTCCAAATTGAGTATGCGCAATTTATACCTTTCAAAATAATATATATACTTCATTTTTAAAAGCAACTTTGAACTTCAATAAACCTGAAGGATGAAAACTTGAATATGAAATCTATGGATGTATTTGAATGTAAATGCACAGCTCAACATCTGTTAACAATATTTAAAAGTACAGAATTATGCGTATATAAATAAAGATATCATTATTATTCTATTTACATATCTATAACTAAAAAATCAATCTTTCATTTTACTTGCCATCTCAAGAAAAGCAAAAAATTAAGATTTCCATTTAAATTATTTATTCTCTTTAGATTATTTGAAGGTAGACATTTCGTAAAAGTAATGCACGTTGTTAAACTACACAGGGTGATTCTAAAATCATGCTATAAATTTTAAGGGAAGCTAAAATATACAGAAAAAAATCATTTTCGTGGTAGAAAATAGAGGTTGTAAACACAAAAAGGGAAAGCATCGAGGGTGGAAGCTATTTTATAGTAAACTAAGTAAAAGTAATGGATGCACCAACAAAGTGTGCATTACGAGTTTCATGAAATACAAATTAAAAACAATATATCAACAGTCTTTCATGTATAATAACATTAAAAGAACGTATAATTTTGGACGTAAGTCTGTTGAATTATCATTTAAAGTACGTCATAGGTTAATTGTTTGTAGTGCTTCTTATTCGCCGTCTTAGCTGTTTTGCTGCTAAATGTTTTCCATTTCATACTTAATGTTTTCCATTTCATTTAACTATGTTGTCCACTTTCTTTTGAGTCCTATAGTTTGACATGCGAATTCATACTCTACTGTAAAAATGATTTAAATCTGTATATCGAACCTACCCTTAAAATTTGATCCGTGGTTTTAGAGTCCACCTTTATTATAAAATGGAAGGGAAGGACAAAACTCCAAGAATACGTAGATGAGAAGTTTTGGGTAAAAAAGTAGGTTCTTGCTTTTCCTACGGGAACATAGCAATGGTGTGGGTCGAGACACCTTCATTCCTGTGACGTTACAAACCACGACAAGAAGAGTTTCACTGTGGTTGGAGATAATGTTAGAACTTCAGCTTCAATTCCAGCGTTAGACAAGATGCCTACACAAGATGGGGGTAACTTTACTTGTAGTATAAAATATTATGCGGCATTATGAACATTGTATAATATACATTACCGTATAATTTGTGCTATAGGACAATGGATGGATATGGATTTTTCAGTTTCTTTTGTTATGTTTTAATTAACACGATTTTTGTATTTATTGAAAAATTAACTGAAATTCTTTTTATTTTGTTGTAAAGTTGGTCATTATGCATTGTATCTTATTTCTGTGTTTGGATTCTCCTAAAGATTTTTTTTCCCTGTTGATTTTTTTTCATACAGAAAAAAATTAAGCATTTTCATTAATTGAATAAATTTTTAAGTTCGAAGAGAGTTCATTAGAAGCAGATTTATATTGCTACCAAAGATTTAAAATGAAATTTTAAGAGGTAAACTTTCTCAGCAGAAATTTATACGTTTTGCATTGAATTAATGTAAAATTGAAAAAAAACCAGTTTCATGCAGAAAATCGGAAAAATTCTGCAGAATATTTTGCAAGATAATAAGAGGGATTTAGTTGATTAATGGTTGGTATATTAACTGCTGTGTCCGGGATTTAATTCCATTTACATGTAATATTTTTAATTTAGAAACGACTTTTGTGTAAAAGAATATACAAAACCCTTTTCAAGACATATATTTTGAAATGAAACAGAAATTTTTAAAAATAATGATAGAGTTGTACAATGCCAAACAGAGGAGTACATATAAATTTTCTTGTTTCAAAATCGTATGCGTTAAATTTTCTAAAGATGTAGTAAGAGTTGAAAGAAAAATGGCACAAAAAATGAAACTGTCATCGTTCAAAAGTTAAACGTTTAATGTTAGGATAGGGAAATGGTTTTAAAATAATTTCTTTAAACGTTTTTATGAGGGGGGGGAGGTTGAATATTGGTTTCATTTCTCATAGCTTGAAGCTGTTGTTGTCTTCAAACATTTGCTTCATTTTTTCGCAAGAGCTTTACTTTTCTTGCATCCGAATGAGCGATTGACTTATGCTTGTTTTTAGACACTATAACATCTCTTCTTTGATGCAAATGAACACATACTAAGAAAATAAATATTTAACTTAAAACAAATTTTTTTTTAAATAATGGTTGATTAGTTCAAAGCTAACATTAATTTTAATTGCATTAAAATTTATTAAAAATTAGTAACAATTGTATGAAATATTGTATTGTGAAGATATAAAATAGATATCATTGGAATGGTAAAATTTTCAATTTTAAAATAGAGTAAGCATTTTATTAGAATAATTTCCCCTGATGTTACTATGCAAAGAACAGACAACTTCAAGGTTAATTTCTGATTAATTGAATAGTTAAATAATTTTTTTAACTTTAAAAAATGTATCATATTTTTTCCTTTTATCTTAAATCATAAGTTGCAAACTATGATTTAATTCGACTCAGTTGTTAAGGAAAAGATGCGGAGATTACAATGGCTTTTGTTTTAATTAATATTTTCTTATAATTCCCACAATAGTGTTATTTATTAGAAAACTCCTCTTAGATATCAACTCGCATATGTTCAGCTTCATTAAGAAGATGAGAAATTTCCACAAAACAATCTTCGCAAGGCTATTAGATAATAATAACATTAATAAATAACCTTGTAAATAATATGATTGACAGATCTGGAAACTTTTCTGTCTCCGTTTGACACTTGTTGCAATTTTCTTTCGCAGGTGCTGCTGTCAAAAGCTTCTCGAAATTTATATTTTATTTCTTTCCTCATGTAAAGAATTCGATTATTTGCACACTCCTAATAACTAGAACATTATCAATATTTCTCTACATCAATCTTTTAAGTTTTGTTCTTAAAATAATTAATTCATTTATATGAAGTTTCTTTTGATAATCCAAGATACAATAAATACAATAAAATACAATAAAAATTTATGGATTAATACTGGAAACATGTATGTTCTTTAGTGATTATTTCGAGTAAACTTGTAATTTGCTGTGATTTAATAATTGTAAGGATTTTAAATTTTTAAAAATTAAACTTGTACTTTTGTATACAACATAAAAAGAATACTAAATTGTATAGTTTGTAAAACATTAAGCTCGTACTTTCGTATATGACATAAAAAGAATACTAAATTTTATCGTTTGGGAAAAATTAAACGTACTTTAGTATACTTCATAAAAATATACTAAATTTTACCGTTTAGAAAATAAAATTTAACTTAATACTTTCGTATATGACATAAATGTGTGCTAAATTTCATCAGTTGGAAATAATTTACCGATAAATCTATTTAGCCGACAGGAATTTTAACCGATAATACCATTATGCATGTTAAACACAATTTAAAAAAACATTTAAATCTCAAATAAAAAAAACATTATAGAATTGTTATATTTTAGACGTTTTCCATTTATCTTCAGTTTATTTTTAAAATGTACATTTAATTATAAAGCATCAGTATTTTACATATTTAAAAAATGAATTTTATTTGCCGCAATACATATGTATTTAAACATAATTGCTTTAACAATTGATAATATTGTTTTAAAATATACTTAATTTTTTTTTAATTTATTAAAATTAGGGAAAAATTGCATGAAAAAAAGTGAAATTGCGGAAAAGTTTTGTTTTGTTTTTGTTTTTTAAAATTTAGAAAAATACTGTTTTTGGGCAATATCAAGCTCTGAAATAAAAACATTAAAATTGTTGTTGAATTTTAATCAAAAATTTGAAAAACTTTTCTTATTAAGCAGCTGTTAGTCTTGAAATAACCACGTACAAAATTTAGTATTTTTAGTGTAAGCTCATTGCGGTGTTGTGTGTTTTGAATGATTTTTTCATGATGCATGTCATATAACCCAACTGACAAACAGTATGTCAGAGCTAGAAATATTATCATGCCAACAGGGGTTGTGTTTTTATAATTAAATATCAAATATTTTAATAAGTATAAATATATAATTCATAAAACCACCAATTTAAATTCAGTATAATAATATTATGTAAAATTTACTATCTATATATTATTAGATTATACCAATCTAAACATTATGTAAAGATATAATAATTTGATAATAATCATGGATAATAATATATACTAATTAAAAGGCCATACTTATTACGATTGGAGTATACGTATTTTATAATTGTTTGAGAAATCACTATAGATAGGTTCGCAAATTCTTTATCTTTACCAAATAATAATTTAAAAAGCTACAAAAATATTTTAAATCAAGTTTCGATATGCCTCAAATGAACTAAAAGCAAATAAGGTAAAAGAATATACATCGTAATAATAGTTTATCGTTGACTATGAATAAAAAGTCCTAAGTTATTTGTACAACTTTATGAATAAATACATAGTTAAAAAACAAAAATATTTCATCAATAAATGATATTATTTCGTTTAAATGCGATTGTCTTTTTCAGATATATATGGTAAATGATATTTTAAAGAAAAACAAAAGCACGAAAACTATTTTGTCACAAATGAACTAGCTGTTAAAATTGTGCCGTTAACTCTGTAATTGGCTTCGTGGGGCAGACTAAATTTTATGACCACCTAATCTCCTAAAGTATGTTGCTGAGTGAATATCATCAATTTTAGACAAAAATTTTAGACTCATTTAATTAGACTCATTTTAATACTTGTTCCGACAACCAAATAGCGACTTAGATAATAAAAATTCAATTTTTCTAAAAAAAAATTTTGACCTTTAAATTATTTTATTAGAAAACTCAATATCGATTTAATGATCATTCAGTTTTGAATGCAATTTCTATATATTTTTAAATCGTGGACTTGTGAAAAAGTAGTTTTGCAAGTTTATCCATAATGTTCTGAAACTTCTTTATTTCCTGAAAATTGTTTTAAAATAATACAGCTTGAACAATCAAGTTTTGCTTTATAAAGCTTTCATTAAATATGCTGCTTAAGATGGACCATGCCGGTATTTCTGGATAAGGGGGTGGGGAGGTGTCATAGAGTTGTGGTCTGATTACATCAAAGATCAATCATGTACAACCTGATGCACGTAAAACCCTTCAGCAAAGCTTCCTTAAGCAGGTCTGTGGTGCGAAAATTTGGAGAAATACCATTTCAGATGTCCATTTTCCCTCTCGCTGTCAGATAAGGTTCAATTAAATAAGACTTATTCCTAAATATCCTTATTAGTGTTGCTTTAAAATCTAAAAGGCCACTGAATATAGTTTGACATGATAATACTTAAAGGCTATCATGCTATCAGTAAAGTGCGTACTTATGACATGAAGAGCGTGCCATGCACAAAGTAGAAAGATGTTTGAAACCTTCTATAGGGTAGACCGACGGACCTAAAACTAATAAATTTGGCTGATAGTTACTTCTTGGGCAGTAAGTATTCTATAAGAAAGAATATTTTTCAACTTCGTGTTAAATTTCTAATTTATTTAATTGTTTTTTCTCAATAATTTCCTAATTTAATAGAAACTATTTTAACACCATTTTAAAATTCAAAAAAAATTTAACTTTTTAATGATATTAATTTCATTTCCCTACGATATCTTCTTTAATTTTCACAAATTTTTCTAAGTACTTTTCATTCAATTTTACAACAAAAGTTTCCATTTTAATAACTTAATGGATTTAAATTGCCTGGAGTGACGATGATATTAAATGATTTTTTGGTGTGCACATTATTGCTTCTACACAATTAAAAGTAAATTTTTATGATAAAAAATAGAGGAAACAGGCCTAAAACACTAACACACTATCATGTTACATTGTTTCAAACAAAAGATTCGAATATCCTTTATTTTTTATATCAGAAAGTATTCATAAACTTAAAAATAATTTCTTTCTTGAATTTCACATTTTACCACAGCGTGTAACTAAAATTCTCATTCTTGGAAGCTACTTTGCTTTAAAAATTGTTGCAGCATGTTAATCAGTTTATCTTCTCTTCCCTGGATTTCTGGATTAGTTGTAATTCAACTAAGATCAAGCTGCTCTTCTTATTCCCACACGATCCTTTATTTAAAGTAAAATAATATCTTCCGCTGCAACTTGAGCACTTAATGCAATCTTTGTTCTCTCTTGATCGTCTTTAGTTGGAATTTTATATTAAAAACTTTGAAGTTTAAGAAGAGAATAAAAGAATCTTACGTTAAAACAGATTTCATTTTTGGGAAATTTCGATTAAGGAAAAAAACTCACTAATTATGTTGCTGTCTTAAGTCTTTCAACCTTTCCCTTATTTTTTTTCTTTCTTTTTCGAAATTTCTCAAGATCTTTTTTTATTATTTCCTGGTAAATAAATCTTTTATTTCCCCTTCTGATCCCGTTTCTTTGCGTCTGACATTTTGTTATTCAACATTCGTTTTTTTCTCCAAAGGGAAAAAAAATGTCGTTTATTTTGCCCCCTATTTTTTTTTTCTTTCTATGAATAATTTCTTTTTAAGATTTTTTTCTCAGTTTTTGAAGTGCTAAGTACACTATTTTTTAGTGATTATTTGTTTTAAAAAAGAAAGCATTAAAAAATGTAGAGTGTTAACTCAAATACTTTATTAATAACGCTGTGGTACTAAAGCCAAAGCTTTATTCTAATATTACAAGTATATAATTTTTTTTTGTTTTTAAGATTACATAATAAATTCTGAAAACAAAAAAAAGCAGTTTTTCTTAATTACTCTATTAAAAAAATTACTCAAAATTTTGCTACATTCTGATTAATATTAAATAACTAAACTCATCTTTCAGAGCATCGACAAAAAAGCAAAGAATCTCCATTATTTTATGAAGCGAAGACAAAATGAATAATTGACTCGTTGCCTGGGCACTGAATTTCTCTATAATATTACTTTACAAATATTGTGTTTTACGCTACTCTTAATGGACGTAAAAACACAAAATATTTAGTATAATATTGTGTTTACTTTTAATATCGAAGCAAATATTTTATAAAGAGAATACAACGTAAGATTGAATATAACAATTAATATGAAATAACAATTAGTTATTGTTATTTCATATGTGTGTCCCGAAAGTGGCATTATATCATAGTCAAAGACTAAGTGGTTAGGTAGCATGGATGTAGAGTTTACAATGAGATGTCACGCGAGATGACTTTGACGTTATGTTTACTGTATCAAGTTCACAAAAACTTTATGCAATATGAAAATGAAAAATGCGTCTTATATGCAAAAATGCAAAATACGTTCAAATTCAAATATGTTTGATTTTATCAGTTTCATAAAGTTTCTGTGTTTCTTACTTTTTTACTTTCTCGTATACTTGGTATAGAGAAAGTATATTAATTGTCAAACAATTCGAACTCCAGACTCTGATGAATCTCGAGTTCGAACTTCCCTTAGATCAAAAACACATTTTTGTAAAATGTCCGTTTGCCTGTCTATATGTCTGTCTGTGACAAAGAGAATTCAAAAACGCCTTGTTCTAGATAATTGAAATTTAGTTTATGGTCTCTACACTAAATTAGCAGATTTCTATAAAAATTTAAGTAAAATCTGTTCAAAGGAAGTTCGTCTGTTCAGCACTATAATTACAAAACTAAGAGAGCTACATTGGTCAAATTCTCTACACAGATTTAACATCTATAGTGTAGATATCTGTCAAATTTTGAGTCAAATACAATTATGGGTTGACTGTCTGTCGGTCTACTTTTTCAGAACCTTATAAACGCAATGATTTAAATATATCAAATTAAGTATGAGATTTTGTGCAGTTTTGTGAGACAAGTGCAGTTTTGTGTCAATTTTTTGTTTTAATCGGTTGAGAAAAACGTGTCTAAAGCACCAATTCGATTTTCGGCTACTGTTAACGCATGCCATGAATTAATCGCCAAATAAATAAAAAAGGATGACGCGATAGATTCATTAAAATTGCTAAATTTACGCCAAAAAATATGTCACGAAATAATCTCTCTGGCATGGCAAGCTAATTATCCAAGTAAGTTTTAGGGAGACCACTCCCGCCGGTTTTTCAATGAAAAGATAAATTTAGTAACTTTAAAGGCAGTTTTTTTAATTAATAACCAAAAAAACTTTAATAAAGTTATCTTTCCCTTTAATTGCTATTAAATATCTAAAAATATAGTCAGCTTTGAATAAGATCGGCAGAAAAAAAATCCACCACTTCTTGGAGCAAAATTAGATCGAAATGCATGTATTAATGAATTTATGAAAATTATTGAGAAATTAATCATTGATTCTACTCTGAAATATTCTATATTATTTTTCAAATACCTGATTTTATGATTTCTTCGAGGAAAAATATAAAAAAAATCAGAAAAAATTAACCAGAATATGTCTAATATAAATTATGAAATCAATGAATTGTATTTCATTGGTGTCATATAAAAGTTACTACGTAAAATTTATTCTCTAGTGCTTTTTTTAAGTAGGTGATTAAGTAGGTAGGTCTACCATCTAATCACAGTGTAAGATAACATAGTTAGATAATAGACACAAAATATTCATTACATGACCTCAAGTAAGCTGATTCCATTTTGTATTTAGAAATTCCACGAAGTGTGATGAGGAATTAGTTAAATTCTCAAAAATAAAACTGAGTTCTGCCATTTCAATGATTCTCAAAATGTGTTTGATTTTACCATCTAAGCAAAATATTTTGATTTAGTAAATTTCATATTGATTCACATTTTGGACTTTATTCCAAGATTTAATAATTCCAAACTAGTAAAGTGTAACATGTTCACCTAATTTGAAGAATTTATTTTAATTAAAAGACTTTAGGAAACACAGATAAAAAAGTAATTCAAACAAAGTAGACTAGCGATTAGTTCTATATTTTCTTTTGTAACAATTAAATTATTTTTTTTGGGGGGGGAAAGACACACATTTCTAAAATTCAAGTTAAAATGTTTAACAGAAAGCATTTTTATTTATCTTTTTTTTAAGATAGGTTCAGATGATTCCCCAATAAAGCGATTAGGTAAATAAAATTGATATATAATTAAAGGAACTTTAAATTCCGGTATTTTATTTCTTAATTTATTAATCTGTTGAAAATCATTGTAAATAAAAATCAAGAAGAAAATTATATTGAAAATTTTGTTATTGTTAATCATTTCAGAAACTTCTTATCCCTCTAGGAAGTAGAGAAATGAAAATGAGTTTAACAATAGCTTCTGCAATATAAAATTCTTTTTTTAATGATAATAATTTTAGGTTTGCAAATTTGTAAATTGGGATATAAAAAATGAAAATATCTTTTAAAACTCTCTAGATTGCAGATTGTCAGACATAGATTTATTAAATTTGGTTCGAAGTTACTTCTTGTAAAAAAATAGAACGTTCTTTTTTTTTTAATTTTAATTAGATTTTCATTAAAGATTTATCAATATTTTCAAATTTTTCTTCGAAAGCTTTGGAGTATATAATTGTATAAAAACATTTGAACACTACTTTAAAATTCGAAAAAATAAGTTCTTCAATTACAACGGTTTTAGTACTGGATTTATGTTCTTCCAATACAAAGTTAAATGCTTATTATTTAAATTTTATTTTATTTTAATAATTAATTTACTTTTTATATTTATTTATTAATTACATAATGAGGAGTAAATATTAAGAATAAAAAGAAGATTGATAAATAAAATATAAAACAATGCCATGCAACGATGTTCTTGATAGAGGTCCATATTTCCTATCATTTTTTAAAAATCAATTTTAAGGAGTTTTCTGGATAAGAATACTCAAGGTATAAAAATTCGAAAATATAGAATGATTTCATGGAAATTTTTCAGCTACAAGGCCAAAAGGTAAAACCAACAACTTACATAAAAATACACTTTCTAAAATCAAAAGTAAACTTTTGCGGATTGAAGTAGTGAAGCAAAAATAAACTTGAATTTTTCGTGTATTGATAGTTTGTGTGAAGCTATAAATGCTTCCAAAATATTTATTTCTGTTGAAATTGAATTTATTTTACGTCTTATTTAAGAAATGTGTCTTTTAAATGACTTAGCGAATTTTCAAGTTAAAATAAATAAACATTAAAAGGAAGAAAGATTCCACGTTTTATTTCTTTATTACTATTTAACTTAGGCATAGGAAAATCATCATTTGCTTAAAAAGTAAAAATCTTTTAAAAATATCCTTTTTTTTTTAAATGTTTCACTGTTTGACACTTAAATGCCAAAGAAGTTAAAAGTCCTTAAAAATATCTCTTCAATTTATTCAATGTATTTAAAAGAATCCAAAAAATTATTTTGTTTGAATCCAAAGGGTATAACTGTTGCGTAATTTTCTAGAAAGGTTTCTGATTTATAAAAATTAATTCAGAATATGGTTTGAAAAATCTTGCAAATAGTTAATAATAATTGACGCATTACTTAAAAACTGTTTTTTCATTTCTTTCAAAAAAAGAACGTTAAAGTTTTTAAATTTTTAATTTGAACTTTATATATACGTATGAATATGTCAAAACCCATTTTGATCATGAAAATATGAGTCTAAGAAAATTATGCATCGAACTTAAATTTCTGACATTTTATTTAATTTAAATAAATGCATTTCTTGGCGCAATTTAAAGCTGTTTATGATCGCTGGGTTTTCTTTTGCATTCATATAAGAATCTCTAGTATTGTTGTTATTATAAATCCCTCGGCATAGAGATTCTTTCTCTTACCTAATTAATTAGATGACGTTGACGTTTATGTTTGTGAATACATTATCTTTTCTATCTACGAGCCAACAATTATTAGTTCTAAGATATTTTAAATATTTAAGAGAACGTGCTCTTTAGAGAAAACTGCTGTGCAATGATTGAGCGATCTATCATTGCAAAAGATTTTTCCATTAACGTAATAATGCGTGTAGGCTTGTTTACTATCTATAAATTGCGTAATGTGAAAATTGCTACTTACAAAATTGTTGACTTGGAGCTAAAGTTTGTAGTATATTCTTGGATAGTAGGTGCTCAATAAAAAAAAGGATTTCGTTAAAATTTAGGATTAAATTAGATAAAATTTTAATTAATTAAAAACTTTAATTATTTAATTTTTAATTAATTAAAATTCTGACTTTTTCCTTCAATAACTTTGAAGCATGTAATAGCACAAAAATTAATTTTACATCATTTTAAAATTCAAAGATTGACTTTCAGTGATAATAGTTTTGTTCTTTTGGAATTTTTTTCTCCGATTTTAAAATAAATTTTAAACTCAATTTATAGCAATGCTTTTTATTGTTGTGAAAACATTTTATCACTTTGCTCACGTGCTCTTGCCAATGTTATGCATTCTTGATTGAATAGTCAAATAGAAATTTCTTGTGTGACAACAGAAAATGAGAAAACTGAATGAAAATAATTAATTTAATGTCAAAAAGTAAATAGAATTTTACTAATAAAAAGTGTATTTGCTGATCCAAATCCACCTCAAAAAGGAATTCGAATTGTTAAAAATGTTAAATATAAAAATGTATGATAAGTATGAGCAGTGTTTTATCACAAAATTTAATAAATATTGATTAGTAAATTAATAATTTAATATAAATATTGAAAAATAATTCCTTCAGCAGTATTCCAGGCTCAGGGGTGGTTGAGTACTAAGGGTCATCACCGCCACAGTACAACACTTCTCTTGGGAAGTATGTCCCGTTTTCGATGGAATGAGCTAGACCTCCAAATTTTTGTGTACCCATCAGGGTGGCGAGAAACAAGCACCATTCAGGAAGTATCTCATCCTCAATTAAAGTGTATCCCCCAGTGGGTAAAGTCTCCTATAACATATATTCTGAAATGGTTGTTATATAACGAACAAAGAACAACTAAAATTAAAATTTCATCGTTGTCTGGAACAATTTTGACAAATTGATCATCTAACTCATTCGATGAAATCCCAGTATATGTCTTCAATTATATTAGACATATCAAATGTTTACATTTGAAAATATTTCCTTTATTGACCAAAATTTAACAGAAATTTTGCTGAAAAAGAAGGAAAAGTGATTAATGGATATGAAAACTGGCAGAAAAGAATTTTACCCGTCCTCTAAGGACTACATCGCAATAAAATTGTTTACAAACAAGTTACATTGAAATATGAATTTGTAAACAAAACATTGGAATGAGAACACCTTTACTAATGATGTACATTGACATTTTTTAGACTCGTCGATGCATATTACAAAATCGTTATCATCAAAAGATTATCTATGATTTTATGTCAAGTATCTATAGGTTTATTATTCTGTGGCCAACTAAAATATCTGGATTGCAAAACTCTAAATAATCCTTGGAATTATTTGAAGTTTTAAAAATAAGAACCTAGTAGCAAATAAGGGTGTAGTGCTTAAATCAATAACTAATTTCAAGAGATAAATATGTAATTCCATGCTTTAAATGACGAAAAAAAATTATATTTTAATGTTGTTTAGATCAACAAGTGTAATGCTGAAAAAAAGTGTAATGCTTATTTTTATTCAGTCCACTGATCTTATTAATTGTTTTATTTAAAATACTAATCCTCTTTAGTGACCATCTGGTTCGCCGGAATTAATGCTCGCTAACATTTAATTTAAACTATTAACTAACTAATAATTATTAATTAACTATTAATTATTACCTAAATATTAATTATTAAT
>JAPMOR010083426.1:99411-142183 GCA_026543865.1 Argiope aurantia
TTTTTAATTTTAACCTTTAAATTAGTATATTTTGATTCCTTTGAGATGTTTCAACAAAAATAATACACCATTAATGATATTTGCCTGAAAATTATAAACAATGGAAAAATTAGAAATTGTATTTCATTATAATTTATGCTGAATGAAAAAAAAAACATATTTGGAAATTTTTATGAGAATCAAATAAATGCTTTAGAGATAGCGTATATATAAATAAAAACGACGAATAACGATTTAATTTTTAAAGATTTTATCGTGAACTTAGGGATACATTTAAGAAGTTGCTACAGAACTTTAATTACATTTTTTATTCAAAAACTATTTGAGTCATGATAAAATTCAGAATGACAAGTGGAAGATTAATATAGTAATTTGTTTTGAAATTTTGGCACACGATAACAAATACTTTTACGAACCTTTAATTATAATCCCATAACTTAATATCGAATCATAATTTGCCAAATTGAAAAATTCCCATTATAATAGTTGATTGTGTAAAAAGAATAGGTTGAATTTGAGAAAATCATACTTTCACACAAATAAAATTTTTTCCGCCGGCAATTCACAAAAATTAACATTTGACATAAAATGGCTGGGATTTTAATGATGGCCATTTTAATGGTTAATGAAAGGGTTTAAAAGAACCGATGTGTTCTTCGAGTCTAAATAACTTAACATTTTCAAGTGAAATGAGGAAATGGAGAAGGATTAATTGATCAGTCTTATTTGCAAGCAAACCAATATTCAAAACACGAAAATTATAATAAAATTAATTTTTTTTTCCATAACTCAATTTTTGAAAAATTGACTAAAAGTTTTCAAATACATAAGAAGCATAACATAACTCGTAAAAGAGTAGAGGAACGATAAAGATTTGGATTCATTTACAAATAATTATTGAATCTATGAACCATTTATATAAATAATCATATAAAATATATGATTAAAATGCGAATTTGAATCATTCTAAAATTTAAAGAAATTTCAGGGTGATTTTCAGATGAATTGCCACAGTATCTTTTTAGGGTAGTGTTGTTTTGTGCCTCAAAATAAAACTTGGTAAAATTTTAAAAGGGAATAGGCTTTTTTTCATAATCAAAATTCTTTAAAAATTTTATAACTGATTTATCTCATCCCTTTATCAGTACTTAAATCAGATGACTTAACCAGTCAGCAGAAATAATTTCGTCTCCTTGCCAGCTCTTAGTTTCCTCATAAAAATTAACTTTGAATAGTTTCATTTCTCAAAATGACAACTGAAGTCAAAATCACCCTGAACGTTCATACCAAGATTTGATGTTGATCTTACTGCGTCTCACCGCAAACACAGAGAAGCAATGGATACTGAAATGGCTTTACACCCTTTACAATATGCTTTTAGTATACTTGTGACGTATGCATATCAGAAATCCGGTGCCTTTGGAACATGCCTTAAAAAGCATGTTTTATCGATAGATCATTGAAACTTTCCCTCCATTACAAAGCATTGAAAACTTCTAATACTGACACAAACTTTCCATGCCTCAGAGATCTATACATGTAGATTCAACACTCCCAGTTGTTGGCTAATTGTTCGCCGATCCTGATCGCGGTACAATCGTTGGGATCCCTAAAGTACAGCTTCGTCTTTGCGATGCTGGTAGATTGACGGAAGATATGCTCGCCCAGGAGGGTCCAGTGCCCGGCTGGTGGAAGGATGGTTTTCTGCAAGCCTGAATCCTGCACATGATTAAATCTGGAAGTGTATCTAGTGTCTCTTGAATGGCTACAATTCTCTCTGTTGCAGCCTGAAGCCTGTCCTCCAGCGACATCTGCCGTTGGCTGAGGTCACTCACAACTTCGTAGATGCTGTTTGAAGTCTGTAAAAAAAGAAAGAAAAGAAATCTTCAATATGTAAGAATGTTCTGTTAAACTATTTTATAAATGAATATTCTGTTTATCATTAAAAGGGTAATCTATTGCGAAATGAAAGAAAATTATTTCTGAGAAAATATTATGATTGAAAAGAAGACAATTAGTTTGAAATGAGTACCCAAAGCATGAATTTTAACGAAATTATTAAAATAATCAGAAATTTTTTGAGCGGACCGGAGTTTAACCCCCTTCTTCGCCAAGTTGCGATAACGCATCAAAGCTGGCCACCTCCAGACTGGCAAACATATTATTTTTCGCCTTTATTATGCACTATGATTGGACATCTGCTCCCTCGCTTTTGAACATTTCGCAAAACACGGTGCAAGACCGTTATTGGCGAGTTGGGGTTTTTTGAAAATTGTGCCAAGCAGGGGATTAAACTCCGGTCGTACCAAACTTTTAGTAGAATTTAAGCTTATATATTAAAAAAAAATTCATATGAAATATTTTGATATGAAATTTTGTATATGTAGTGTTTTTTGATATTTTACGGAAAAATATTTCTTTAATTCAAATGTTGCCAAAATAAAGTATAAAAAATCTTTATTTTAATAATTATGGGTTCGTTTAAAAGTGAGTTACTCACAATTTTTCTCAAAATGCAAAAGAGTGGAGATTACCAATACACTTGGATATAGCCAGCAACCCCGTTACCACAGAACCTAGCTGTATAAACATGATTCGTTGTGACTGACTACTAATATATATACTAATACTAATACCAGCTACGCCGGTAGCCGATTCTCTAGACCTGACAGTCCCTATGGAGAGGTCGGACTCCTCCCCTTTCTCCATTGGCACATTATGTCGGAACAATTGTGTGCCCGAAGTCATCATCCTCTGATTATACCAATATAATTGGGTAAGTTTCCAATATGCCAAGCACCACTTAAAATGTACATCAAATTCATCAATGTTTCAAAGCATGTTTTTCGTAAACATTAAATATTATGACCTGTTTTGAAAACTGCATATATAACGGTCCATTTCGCCATCTTCACATGAATTTTTTCAGAGACGAACATCACACGTCTTTCCGAAAGTGATTAATTGAACAACAATAAAAAAATTATTACAAGATGTAATCTGGGGGCACGGCAGTGCCCCCGCCAAGTCGAGCAAAAACAAGCGGCACGGCCGTACCATCCTTTTCTCGAAGCAGTTCAGGCCATTTTCGACTCCCTATAACTTCGTTGTGGATAAAACTAGAAGCCTGAATTTTCAGTAACCAAACAGGCATTATATAAACACGGTATATTTCAAATTTCATTAAATTTGAACCATTAGTTTATGAATTATAACTAGTCAAAGTTTGTAAATTTTGTCACTGACTGACTGACTGACTGACCGATCATCAAAACTCTAAGGCACTTCTAGCAGACATAGAAGCTTCAAATTTAGAATACAATTAGTGTTTAGTGTACAAATCAAGGAAAAACTAAAATATGCGTGCAATAATGGACGGATCGATAAATTTCTCGAAGTTTCGAGCATTATCCATTTTGTCGGCAAATTCGTCGCCAAGTCACCAAATGGTCGCCACTTTTGTCACCGATCTCTGGGATCACTGGCTCTTCATCCGGCAGCATCCAATACAGATTACTGTAAAATGGTCTTTCTTATGATGACACTATTTGCGCTGGGAAGCAAAATTACAGGTTTGTAACAATATCAAATTTGAAATAATTCAATTTGAAGCTGTGGAAGCTGCAAACGCAATGGGTGACTTTCAGAGAATCAATCTGGTATAAGAAGAGCAAACTGATCTTCAAAGTATGATCGCAAAACTTAATGCCGATTAAAAAAAGAGTCTTCGATATGATCACAAATAAAATGGACACAACTGATAATAACGCTGACGTTTTTCGCTGTTTTGTGAGTGGAACTGGAAAGAGCTTTTTAATAAAAACTCTGAACGTTTGGGTTGAGACGTATTTAAACAAAAAAGTGGCAGTTAGTGCTCCAACAGAAATAGCTGCATTCAATCTGAATGGATTGACTATGCATAGACTGTTGCAGTTGCCTGTAGAACACAAGCAAACACCGAAGTACAAGTCACTTTCTGATGAAATGCTCCAAGTTCTGAGATCAGATTTGAAAGTAGTAGTGTTGTTTATCATAGAAGAAGTGTCGATGATATCCAATCTTACTTTAACATATATTCATTTACACTTAACTGAAATATTCGACACAAGCGACGGTCAGAATGGGTGGTTTGGAAAAAAACTTCTTGTAGTTTTCGGAGATCTTTTACAGCTACCGCTGGTAAGAGGAAAGTCATCTTTTGAAAAACTATCAACTGCTGAAACTAACAAGTTGCTAGGTTCCCTCAGTATGCCAAATCTGTGGATTGAATTGTTCATTTACGATGAACTGACAATTAACGTGCGACAGCTCAATGATTCTGATTTTGTTAAAATGCTTAATACAATAAGATTAGGTGCGACTACACAAAAAGACCGCGACTTACTCTCGACTAGATTAATAACTTTCAAATCCAATTCAAATTAAAACCGATTAATTGAAATAATTGAACACCTCTCTAAACTTCCTGATGATACCGTTTGCTTATTACCTACAAAAAGTATGTGTCAACAATTAAATACTGCAATGCTTAAATCTCTTCCACATCCTGAAATAAAACTTACAGCTGTAGATAGCATAGATTGCCCCAGATACCTAACAAAAAGAGCTCGTGAATGCATAAAAAAATATGAAGACGATGCTTCCATGACTGTAAGCCTGGAAGAGAACATAATTATAAAAATAGGAGCAAAAGTCATGTTAAGGCGAAATATTGACGTGAGTCTTGGTTTAGTTAATGGTTCTATCGGTATAGTGCAAAGAATAAAGGTTGATCCTGAAAATACAAAAATAATTAAGAAAATATATATTGTATTTAATAAAGAACATGTTTACGAGCTTAGTCCGGTAAAAACTAAATTTGAGATTATTAATATAGCTTATGTTCATCGCGAACAGTTTCCCATATGTATAGCCTATGCTGTAATAATGCACAAAAGTCAGGGCCTAAGTCTAAACAATGCACTGATGGATATCGGTTTTACGCTTTTCAAATTAATGTGAGGTAAACTTGCTTCGCAATTTTTAGTAAAAAAAAAATTTACAGAGCTTTTTAAAAATAATTTTTTGTTAACTTTGCAAATGTAATGATAAATACTCTGAGACCAGCTGCTCTTAGCTTGGTTTCACTTTTATATTTGTATTAGATAAAATCCAGCAAATATCAAAAATATTCAAAACCATCACGATAAAAAAAGAAAAATATCAAAACTTCCTACCATTCATCCCAAATACCTTAAGCACTCATCTTATCCAAACCTTTCAAGAAGTTGCTGATAAGAATAACTTTTCCGTTGTGCTTCCTTTTTTCAAGAAAAAGAAAAAAAAAATCCAAAATTCTTTTCGGGAACTTCAGCAACTGGTTGAAGAGAGCCTAAACAATGTAGGAACTTAACCGTAAATGCCTTAGATAAAAGGCTTAGCTCCAAAAGAAACACGCCAACAAAACCGCTCTTTCTAATATTTGCTTTCGAATGCGTGATCCAAATCGAATAATAAAAGCATAAAGAGGGAGACGAGATGGATAGATCTATCTCTATCTCCTCGAAGAGGAAGGAGAAGGATGGTGAGGAAAGAAATCTGATGTGGTGGATAAAAATCGAATGAGAGTTCGAGGGTGGAAGAAGAAGTAAATGCTGACTTTTCGAATCGATATTTTTGTGTAATCACAACCGGCTCCTGCAGAGTCGGGTCTTTCCCTTAGATGTTGGCTGGGGGAATAGAAAACTTCTCCACTAAGAATCGCGTTTGTGGGAAAACTTCTCTTTCGTTTTATTGGATTTGGGGATGAGTTTAAGGCTGAGGGGGAGGGGAGAATGGAGGGAAAAAATGGCGGAAAGGAATAAAAGTTCATAAGAGTTAGTTATTCATAAAAGCATTTCTGATATGGGAATGGCGAGATTGATGAAAAAGCAAACAGTAAGTAGTGTGAGGGGGTTTTTATTTTCGTCTTAGATGATAAAAAGTAGAGCGTTTCTTTTAACTCTGATTCAACGAATTTGCTGTCGGTTGCTGATACATTTTTATTTTTAAAATCCAACAAGTGTATTCTGAGTAAGAATGAGTACTTTTTTTCTATCTGTTCCTTGAAGAATTTTCAGGGATGTAAGATAACAATTTTTAAGCACTGTTTGTGATATTGAGGGGAACTACATGTTTCACTAAACAATACAATGCGATGCATTATCAATTTCGTTGCAAGGCATACATTTGTAGAGAATAAATTTATAATTAAGTACAAAGAGAGTTTTAACAATTCTTAGACTTATATATATTTTTCACTCCTAGATTTCGGTTATGTATTCGAAACCGCGCGAATCAAGACTTTGTTGAAAGGAGTGATTCGGAGAGCATCCGCTCATAGGGTTAATTTCAAGACGAGATGCAAATTCGTTTTGCCTTTAGTCCTCGACAGCGTTTTAGCCCTGGAAGTTAAATTATTTTATCTATGATGCCTAGCTATAATATCCACCAAACCTCCATAATCAATCACTATTGGCATCGATCGTGAATCTATTACTTATCGATACCAATTAATTATTCTACCACTAAACCAGTATGACCTTTCATTAATTTCCTAACATTAAAATGGTATCGGTGCAAGAAATTTATAAAACCATTTTTTTAAAAAAAGGCTTAAATAATTCACAATATGTAATCTGAGTTAAGTTCCATTTCGGTGTTTTGAAACAGTTTCTACATCTTTAATAATAACATAGGCTGAATTATTATAATAAATCGTTTTTTACAAAACTGAACAAATTCACTTAAACATTGGAAAGCAAACGGATCTCTATAAAACTGAAATAAGATACATAAAATTTTGGAAGTAATGTTCACGATATAATTCGTTTTAAAATAGTGTAAAACTTGCATCAGTCCACCAAACTCTGAAGTTCTCTTATTTTCTTATTTTTTCATACTTTATGAATAAAATTAGAGTCTTTTAAAATCTTTAATTATATGCAACTCTTGTAAATATATCTAAATATTTTTTTTCCAAAGAAACTAATTATAAAATATGCGGAATGCTATAATTACTCCATTAAACTGCATGGAGTAATTGGGAAACTATTTCTTTGTTACTCGAGACAAAAATATCAAGGCAAAAAGAATATTTTTTTCTATTTTGAGAATTATTGATTTGATTATATAGAACCAAAATATTGCAAAAGTGTTAAAAGTATGATTTTATTAATAGCTAATAGACTGAAAAATATAGGACGTCTTTCAACATCTCATAAAAAAAAAACTGCATGAGAAAAAATATAGCATAACAATTTGTGATCTCTTTTATTCTAAATTCGTATTCAACTTTTGAAAGGCGATACAAATTGAGCAAATAGTCCATCCACCGAGCATCACAACTTAATTCAAAACTACCGAAATCCAATAGATTTTTAACAAACAATTTCGAGCTCGAAAATTTTTCACTCCATTTGGCAACGCGAGCGAAGCAGATGTCAAGATGTCGAGATCGAAAGCGAAAATCTCCGGACAGCGCGGAGGACGATGGTTTCCATGACAACCACCTTCTCAGATTAACGAGATGAGGCGACAAAAGCTTTTATTGAATCACTTCTCTGTAATCGCGCCAAACATTTACACTGCAGCCGTCTCGAACAATACGCTTCGAATTCGCGCCACCAGAGAGTTTATTTTCTCCATTTTCTACTAACGATGTACAAGTCAACAGTTATTCGTATTTGTACGAAGAAGAGGCGCTTTTCTAGCCGCTTAGATGACAGATATTGATCGGCTTTGTTGAACTTTGAATTTGAATGATTACTCGAATTTTCAGTGGGACCCATGTGTTTAAGAAAGTTCTTCGAGCGGGAACGTCATGGCGCGAAAATCTGTTACGCTGTAAAACGAGAGTAATAACGAATTAACCTCCGTTGTTTGTTTTATAAATGCTGAACTTTTCTGACATTTGTTTGACAATTAACTAAAAAGCATCATCATATTCGATTTCATAAATTTAAAATTAATTTTTTAGCATCAAAAATGTGAACATAAAAATATATATTGCTTATATAATACCATGTTTTCAAAAGTAGAAAGTTCAGATATTTTCAGACATAAACATTATTTTCTGAGTTTTTTACTTTCTCATATATAAAGTACACAAAAATAAAGTAATGTAAATGTTTAAAAAAATTCTAACTCAAGAGTTTGACGAACTTTTATGTTTCACATTTTTCCGAGCTTGAAAAACCAATTTTATAAATTATGCCGGGTCTATCTGTGTACAGAATAAATCAAAACTGCTTTACGCTAGGTGGATAAAATTTGGTATGCGGTTTTTATACCAAATGTAAAGCGAAATCTTTTTATAGGAAGACTGTATTTCTGATTGTCCAAGTGCAAGTGATAATAATACGATCTAAATTATGTATCCGTGTCAAATTTCGAACAGAATCTGGGAAAGAATTGATAGTCTATCCATCTGTAATTTCGTATGCATGTAAACGCGACAACTTAAAAACTCAATGACTTGAGTAAATGAAATTTGGTATGTGTTCTTGTAACTACAATTGTAGTTCTATGTCGAATTCGGATTTCAGTCGGTTAAAAAAAAAATGCTTCAAAAATAGATCATCAATATTCGTGTACAAACTGCAATATTAGCGATTAATCACTAAAAAAATCACTAAAGATCGAATTTTAATAGGCTCTTATTTTTAAGCTAACTATTATTAGTCAATGGCATATGATTTATACATAAATACTTGTTTCGCTCACTGTATTGCGAAGCATAGAATTCTCATGTGTTGAGCTCTGAAAATAAAGATATGAGCGCTCGTGGCTTTTACAGTGTTGCTCAAGTCTCACAATTTTATAGAAGGAGAGAGATAACACAATCGTTAAAAAGTATGCAAGTAAATTTCAAGGGTACCGATTCCGTTGGTTTCCCGTTGTACAATGAGAAAGAATGTTTGCCAGTCTTTTGCTTTTCTGTATAATTGTACAGAAATTTGAAAAAACTTAAATGTTTATCTTGAAAATTTGCTGTTCTTTTAGCAGGATTTGTTCCAAAATTTGTAACAGATGTACGATTTGAAGTAAGAATCACGTGACACGTTCTTATGCATAGTTTGTCGAGTTTCTAATTTACCATGCCGCATACTTAAAAATATCATACAAATACATATTGCCGCATTGAAGAAAGGCAGTCGAATCTCAGTGGCCGAATGGTCATGTCACTGGTCTCGTTATCAAGAGACCTGGGTTCGAATCCCGCTAAAGACAATGCGATTCATAGTATATGTAAATACTTAATTTCATGATTTTATGTTTTCCTTTATTTCATGTTCCAGAAGATACTGGACATTTCTTTAGTTTACCAAACAAGTGTTCTGGACTTTTCTTACTGTCTCCAGAAGAGTATTCTGGAACTTTCTCTGCTTATATAAAAGCAGAAGATTTGTCAGTTACTGTATTCTCAGTTCTGAGTTCAGTTAATAAATTGACTTAGCTCTACTTCTTCTGTGTGTGTCATTGAGTTCTATACTAGAGTTTTTACGTGACAATATAATTTTAAAAAAATATAGACTCGGAAAGATCCCGAATTCTTAAAAGGTCAAAATTTTTTATGATTAATTTTTGTTTACTTAAAATAATGGGAAGTAAGAAAAAAGTTTTAAAACTGCTCAATTGTTTCCGTCGGTTTTTATTATTGTTGTTGTTCTCTCTTTATTTTTATCTTTGGGACTTGAGGGTTCCGGTTTTGAGACCCGATTCCACTAAAGAACCGCAATGCAAGTGGTTCTAGTGTGATGCGAAAGTTTGGAGAAGGAGGTGGGAGTGCAAGCCCAGGTATCATCCTTATCATCTGATCATGGCATAAAATTAAATGACCCACCCCAAAATAGACTTAGTGTCACTTTAATAAACGGGATGTTGAACTAATTAAGCTAAGCTCTCTATCCTTATCAATTAATTCGATGTCAGAAAACAATTCAGTTTTTATTTTATATATGGTTTTTTTATTCCATTCAAAAAATGAGTGCTATTAATACACAAAAATTTTAAATAATTTTAACGAAATTTTTTTCTTTCTTTCTCTTGAATGTCCCAATAGTTTCGCGATGTAGTTTAATGCTTTGGAGTTTGTAAGGATTATATGAACTCTTTTCTTCTAAATCTTTTGCTAGATTTAATGTCTATTGGAATACAATGAAATAGAAAATATCATATGGTTTCGTTTATTTTTCTACAGAATGCGCATTGAGTAATGTTACTTTCAGCTCTTTAAAAATCATGCACTACTTCTTATTTTCTATACTATTTTTAAAATTAAATTTTTTCATCTATTTTTTCAGTTGTTTTTTATTTTCTTTAGACACTTTACAAAACATGAAATGTAAGTTCAGCAGCAAAAATTCCAAAATGTTTAAAGAAATTCTTTTTCCTTTCAGTTCTTAATTACTGAAACATTCTAAAACATTATTTTCTTAACCTGTTGAATTATTTAAACCGACTGTCAAACAGTCAAAGTTCCAAATGTTTTTCAGAACCTGTTTGAAATGTTTTGCATGTCGGAGATACATGACTGTTGCTACAGGCGAACTAATTACTTATTTGCAGGTTTCCAAAAACATGTCAGTCTTTAAAGCAGTGAACCTATCATGCTATTCCCTCTCCGGAAGACCAATCACGGGGCTTCAGTTAAATTTCCTGATGTTCGACGTAGTTCCGCTCCTTTCTTCCGTAAATAAATGCTCATTACGCTTTAGAAAAGCGTTACATGTCCTGAACTCATAGATCCAGTGTGTGGGTGCATTTGTTGAAAGACAGACATTTATCATTTATAACGTAATTTCAAAAACTTTAAAACAAAAAAAAGTCTCACTTAAAACAGTTTCAGTTCAAACACGAAACGGTAGCTTCTTTTATTTTGCGCATTTTCTAAATAAGAATAATGATTGATAATAATGCTATATGGAAAATCATGAAGTACTAAATCGAGTTCATTCATTTAATAAAAATCTATTATTTTATCTGATTATTAGATTGTTTTCCAGTTGGAAATTCAAAACATTGATTCTTGACGAAAGATATTGCATTTGCTTTTCAGTATTTTGTATATAGTATTCAATATTCAGTTCAATAATCTTAAAAAATTCGGTCGTGAAATTTTAATTATAGAAACACGTCTACACTTAGTAAAAAATGCATTTTCGGAATTAGGACTGTTTCTCTGTCTTTGATCTTAATAACTCAAAAACATTGCAAACTAGAGGAAATCCGAAATCTTTCAAGAGAAAGTTTGAAGTGCGACTTTACACAAAAATATAGATTTCTTTCAAACGTCAGACAAAAAAATTTTAATAAAAGTATGTCTACCTTCATTAATCCGCGTACATGTAAATATGATAACTCCAAAATACAAACAGACAAATAAATGATATTTTTGTATCTTATAACTTTGAATGAGCAATTCTTTTATATATATAAATTTCTTTCGTGTATCTCGGAAACGGCTCTAACACTTTGGATAAAATTTTATATTTAGATAAGGTTTTGTTTTTTAAATTTACCTATATAGGTGTCTTTCCTGAAAAGACGCGATTTTACACACACACACACATTTTTATAACCAAATTTTTGACATGTGACAATACATGACCTGCATAAGCGTCTCAGAAATAAAATAGTGGTTGGGTTTCGGACTCCCATACATTTTTCTCGCATTCGATCCCGTTTTTACAATTCAATTAGATTTCGCTTATGACTTTAAACGAACCATAGGTTAGGATAGGAATTTATTTGCGATTTTACAAGAAAAAAAGAAGATAAAACTGCCAAGCGAAATTTTGTTTTCCAAGTATTATGATTTAATTACAGGAATTAAAGATATGCAGCTATATCGGAATTACTTCAGCCTTACATAAACATCTTAAGTGAAGGAAAAACCGACATCGTGTCAATATAAAGGAACTAAAGTTGAATCCTAATGACATCAGCTGCCATGATACAGTTCCTTCCATGGGGTGGTATTTCCCTTCTTAAGAGTGAAAGCATTTTGACTCCACAGCCTTACTTTCCCCCCTCCCCACCCATAGACTGTATTGGAAGTTTCCATTCACTGTAAAAAAAAATTTAAAACATTTTTTAACTAACCACTGTATTGGAAGCTTCTCGTCATTACAATTACTCATTATCTCATCATTACTTATACAGATTGAGATTCGCTTATAACAGCGCACATTGTGAGCAAAAAATTAACGAAGTTTGAAGCCTCTAATCCGAAGCTTCGTGTCATGTTAATTTACAAGTATCAAAATGCATTGTGACCCGTTAAGTATACAGAGATATTAATTTGTAAATCCCATTTGTCTGTCTTGTCTTTGTATGTTTTGAAATGAAAATATCTGCCATTGCTTGTAATTTTCAATTGTAAGTAACGATTTTTACTTCATGCAACTTTACAAGAAAAAAAATTGGCATAAAAACATTATTATTAAAGTGTAAGTGAAAATTCTAGTTTTATGTCTAAAAAACGATTTCTTTTATTATTAAATTAACATTGGCAAAAGCATGCGAGGGAAAAATTTGTTGAAATAATAAATATGATTTGAAATTTAATTACAACAATATGAAGCATTGTTACAAATTGTTTTAAAATGTAATTTTTTTAAGAAAATACATGGAATTACTAAAAATATATGGAATTAAAATTGATATAATTGAAAAGTTTCTTTTATCTTAAAGTCATGCCAAAAATTGTACGATATAATGCTTCAAAATCAATGAGAGAAAAATAGTAAAAGATCCAATTTATTTTCAAATAATTAAGACTCTAATAACAATTTAAAGAACCCTGTCTTAATGAGCATCAACTATACAAGAAAGAATTAAATGCCCAATCTAGTAGCTTTAGATCCAACGGTCTTGACAAAGTACTTTGAATGATTTTTGCATTATCCAGTTTGCAGAAAGCATGATAATTTAAAAGCATTAGCATGTTAAAAAAAGAAATTTAAGAACGATTCGAACGATTAGTTGAAAGCATTGTAGCATTATTACTCTTTAAGCTTTATAATCAAATGTAATTTTGGTTATAAAGCTTAAAGTCGGAGTAGTCACAAGTTGATTACTCCGACTCGCACTGAGGCACATGGATAAATTTGAATGACCGAACTGCCTCGATAGCATTGGCAGGAACTGAGGTTGAGCCCTAAAAGTTATCACTAGCTACAGTACAACTTCACCATGAGAAGTACGTCCCGTCATCGATAAGGGGTAGCCGACCCCACACCATTTCCGTATCTTTTAGGATGGCGAGAATCAACCACCATGCTGGAATCTTCTCATCCTCAAATCTAAGATCCCCCTCCCGGTGGAGGTTTTAAGCTTAATAGGATCATTTTTATTTCATTTTTTAAATTTATTGTTAACTCCGGCTACGTTTATACAAAAAATATATTTAATCTCGCCATAGAGAAGATATGTATATCTAGTAAAATTTGTTGGTTGAAAAGTTTTTTTTCTTTAATTCAAAAGTTATGTAAAAAGATTTGTTCGTATCTTTATGTTTCTTTATGAAAATACGTTAAATTTTTAATCTAAAATCTTATTAAAGTCTTGAAATTTTTTCCATCATAAAACCCAAGAAGAAGAAAAAAATCCCAAAATTGATAATGCTATCTTCGAAAAAACAATAACGGCCTTTTCGAAAATTATAAAAGATGTTTACATCTTACATTCTGCAAATTGCAAAGAGTAAGATATTTAAAAACATTATCAAGTTCAAAAAAAATCACAGGAAAAAATTGTGCTGCTGAACTCAGAAATGCGTAAAATCTTTTAAGAATGTATAGATCAAATTTTATTAAAAATTCCCTACTCTTTCTTTCTCTGTAAAAACGTCAACATGTTTTCTTTTCTGAATCTATAAACAGTTATTAATTTCAATAATACTTCGTCAATAATAACGAGTCTGAAGAGAGTTACGATAAGTTTTCATATCTGCTTATTTGTTGCCAACATGATGAAAGAATTTTTGGAAAAAGAGAATTCTTAAGATTATTTTCATTTTATATCTCGAAAAAAATTGTTCAATTTTGGAATTAGAAATATTTTTTTTTTTTTTTTTCCTTTCAAGTTTTTTCTGTTTTCCGCTTTTAAAAATTATTGTATTTTTCAAACGAAAACAACTTTGATAAAATAGAAATTTGGATAATTAGCATTAATTGAAATCTTTGAGTATATTTTTTTTCTGAAATGTTTTTTGTTTAGTTTATTGAAAACAAGAAATATATAATTATCACAGTTTCTTATGTACAACCAGCAGTTACGTAGTAGTTATGGTGATATATATCACACATCACTCGCTTTATATTTTGTTATTTATTCTCTAGTATTATAATTGTTTTTAAGATATGTAATAGTCAGATTTTAATATGAAAAAGTAATAGCCTAATTCTAATATGATAAAGTAATTCACTAATTCTAATGTGATAAAGTAATTCACTAATTCTAATATGATAAAGTAATTCACTAAAAGGAATTCTCTGAAACATGTTTGCTAAGATTCGTATTTAAATATTAAATAATAGTTTTGTTTTGTTTTGTAAAAAAAAGAAGAAGAAACCTTAATGGAGTCTTTACAATTGTGTGAGAATGAAGGATTAATAGATTAGGATACAAAAAAATGTATATCATTTTCAAGCATGCCTCTGATATTATTAATGGATACAATCTATACTTATAATAAAGCTCAATGTGTGTGTGTGTGTGTTTATGTTGGCACTCTACAGGCCAGACCATTCAACCTACAGCTACCAAATTTGGCACGTGTATACCTTGGAGGCCGGGAATGTGCACCTGGGAGTTATTTTTTCGAATTTTTAACTAGAATTTTATTTATTTAAAAATTAAGCGAAATTTTGACGTGTTTCTGCTATAACTTCCGAAAATATTACCGCACAAAAAAGAATTTTACATGAAGTTAAAGATCACAAATTTATCTTTTAAATGATACCAATGTTTTAACCTTAAAATTAAATTTCTATTTTTAATGAATTTTTAAATAAATATTTTAACTATGTTTTTTAATAATTTTTTTCACAAAAAATAAAAATTGAAATTTAGCACGTTTCGCATTCATGGGGAAAAATTAGCTTTTTTCAAAGTGTTGCCATCACATTCATTAAAGCTCCAATTAAAAATAAATTAAATCTTTTTGGAAATGAAATCTGCAAAAATATAATTTTCGGCACGTGTCTGTAGGAAAAGAAACAAATATGAAATATTATTTTTTCTAAAAAATAAATTCAAGAAAATTATTTTATGATCTATGAAGATATAAACAAACTTATGGAATTTATTGATGGAATAACTCATATATTTTCCTTTTCAGGTCTGAATATTTTTACTTTTGTAAATAGCGTCTGCGCGCGTGGTTAATTTCAGATAATTTCATTTTCCAGTCTAAATATCTGTACTTTTCTAAATATCGTCTGCTTATTAATTGCATTTTTCTCTCTTTTGTTTTTGGCAACTATTGAAATGCTATGTTTACTTTTGATGTGTTTGTTCTGTGTAGTACTTTTGTATGTGATGTTTTATTCGAGCAGATATTGAGGAGAATGCATACACCACAAGAAAAAGCACAGATTTTATGGTGGTCATAGAGTTAATTTCCAATCAACTAAATCACTAACTTTTAAGAGTTAATTTCCAATCACTTAAACTGACTGATTTAGGAAAATTTGAATATCACTATTCAATAAAAAAAGGATAATTTTAGATTTCCCATCGATCGCTTCAAAGAAAATACGCCAATCAGGGCGCAGGTTTCTCAAGATTAATTGGCCTAAGATTATGAAAATGTTAAGTTTTTCTAAATTTTTAACATTTAAAACTTCATAAATAAATCTTAGTTGATCGTGGAAAATAGAAACATTCATTCATTTATTTAAAATTTGGTGTGTTCAGAATATTTCTCAGAATATGATACCTTACTGCATTAAATTTAGACTTCATAATTTTTAAAATATATTTATAGGCAGGAACAAAATATTATTATTGATTTCATTTCAATCCTTTTGAAAGCAAAACTAAAAACTGAATTTTATGCTGAATCTCAGAAATGTTTATTGAATTAATGTTTGAGATATTACATAAATTATGAAAAATATTTTGTAGTTCACATAAGACTTAAATACCGAGCAATTCTGTTTGCAATACTCACATTCAATAATAATAATAATTAATAAATAACAATAAAGATGATAAATAAAATAAAACGCTTGGTTTTATTTAAAAACATCTTAATATTAATTGCAATTTCATCATTTACATTTTAAATTAAAGTTGAAGTTTTGCCGGAAATGACAACAAATTAGCAAAATATATATAGTAAATTGAACGAAACGATCTAAACAGTATAAGTTTGGTATGACTATCAAAATTTGAAGATTAAAAATGTTTTGTTTGAGAATCCTTTAAGAGACCAGTTACTTAAAATATTTAATTGAAAATAGTAGCGAGCGGTAATACTGGCGAACCGGCTGGTCGCCAAAGGCGGCTAGTATCAAATAAAAGAACAAAATTCGCACTTGTTTATTCTCTTTCTTTACTTAAAAGATGCGCGCTAATTTATAATAATTTAAAGCAAAAAAATAAATTACGATAAATGTTGACTTACAAAAGAGATATTCATCAGAATTGGTACTTGTATTTGATTAATATTGTAGCATTTTTAACAGGTTTGGTTCGCACAAGAGTGTTCTAGTGTAGATTTGAATCATTTTTGGCTAAAATTGGCCCTGTCAAACAAGCAGGTCAAAAAAAGAACAAGGGGATATAATATATTCTCTTTTGATGCTATAAGTCTAAAATGGTGAATGCAGGTAGTTTCAGTATGGCTTGATAAAAATTCAATAGTTTAAAACGTTAAGTAATTTGCGCATTTCTCTCTTATATTGAAAGGCAATTACGGAAAAAATCCTGCAAATGAACGAAGGTTGCGTTTTTTAATAAGAAATGTATCAGAATCCTTATTTTTCCATCTCTGTTGTTTCTTAAGGATAAAAATAAAACTTTGTTTAGCAGTATACTTTTTAAAACCCTAAAAATACAATTTATATAATATATTTATAATGTATATAAGTATATATATATATACATTATAATTAGATAAATATTTACTGAAAATCTCAGACGAGTTCGTAGATACGTTATCCAATTCAAAGGGGTAGGAAAAGGTGAAGTGTGGAATTTTCGCTTTCGTTTTGCTTCTTAAATATTGAGAAATGGAAATGTTTTAAAAATTAGGCGAATATTGCTTTATCACAACTTTTGCAGTAAAAGTTTTTTTTTATCTGCTATCTTTTAAAAATTCCAGAGTTCTATTTATAGAATTAAAAAGTTGTAATGTACGTAAAAGCTTTACATTTCGTTGCTAAATGTTAATAATGTCATTATCGTAGAAAGTATAGTGACCGAAGGATTTTGTGGAGGATCCATGGCATGCAAGTAATATATATATACTTTATTTAGCCAAAAAAGAATCTACCGTGCTAACATGCTTTTTTAAAATTTAATTAAATATTTATTTAATCACTCTTTAAAAATAGTATTTATTTAGAAGAATCACATAATAAAATACAAAGTATATTTCATATCCCTTTAACTAACGACTTATTTTTATTCATTTAGTAATGAGTCATCTATTACCAAAGATATCTGTATGATTTGTAGAACTCGATAGATGCGCGGAAGATAATATTTAAATTTCCATCTTGCATCTCATTAAATTTTCAAAAAGTTTAGATTTAACTTGTTGACAATATATTTTTATTGTTATTTTAGAATTGTTTTTTTTTATTTATTGTTTTTTTACATATTATAAACAATAGCAATTTATTGTTTTCTAAACATGATTGATTTTTTTAAGTATATTTACAGTGTATATATATGTAGATAAATTTACATTTGAAACTTTTATTCGTATTAAAAATAACTTTTTGCAAAATAATTTGCTTGTTTTTTTTTCTCGAAGTAGCAAACAATTTTTTAAGTCGGAAGATAAATCTTTGCCTTCCAAGGGTAAAAAAAAAAAAATGTCTTGGAAAATCTTTTGGGGATTGTTATCATTAAAATATATGATGTTTATAGTTACTAAAAGTTATAAATATCATGTAATTAAAAAATAAAATAATAATAATAATTTCTTTAAATATAAATTAATACTTTAAATATCACTTTTATTTCCAAACTTATTTACAAACTCAACTGTTTAGAGCAAGTTTTTAAAATTTTCATGTACATGTTGTTCATATTGAAATCAAAATGTAATTGTTTACGATCTTTCAAACCCACGCAGCTAATTATTATTTCCATTTTTACAAGAATGAATCATAAATATGTCCTTGAAATAGCTTCTTAGATATTTTAATTCCATAAAAGTGATATTTTTTAAAAGATTTAAAGAATAACGAGAAAAGTTCTACGAATTTCTTAAACTAATGAGGAAACTGAAATGATCCATTTCAATTAAAAGGGGAGAAATGTATAAATTTAGACATGAAAATGAAGAGAAAAATCCTGGATTGATTGAAGAAATGATTTCAACTGGCATAATTGCTTCTTTTTGGTCGATCATTAAGGAGAATTTCGCATTCGATATCATCCCCTTCCCAGAATACTCATTACTTTAAATTGAAAGATTTGCTCATTAATATTAAAACTTTTGGTGTTTTTCTACGATCTGAAAAAAATAAATAAAAATAAATGAAATATTTTAATTCCCAAATTCGTTATTTCGAGCAAATTTTCAGAAAAGCGTGTTTCTATTTAAGAGATGAATAATATTTAAAGAAAATATTTTGCTGTTGCTGGAAATTGCTTTCTTGTGAAGTGAAATGCAGGGATATTAAGTTTTTATTAACTTTTAATTTATGAATTTTCATATTTTCTTACGAATTTGATAATTCTGATGGCATTAATAACGATACTAATTAGAAATATTCCCCTTAATGAGGCTTTATTATAGTCTGTGAAGTGTGTACAACGATATTAATTACAGAAACATCTCTCGTCTCTTCTACACAAATTTGAGGGCGATAGTATTATGATTTTGCATACAGATAGTGACATGGTTTTCCGCATAGGAATTTCAGTTTATACATGAGTTTTCACATGATATAGTAGAATCTCAATAATACAGTACTTCGGTAGTAACTCAATCCATATCTTTTATATTTCGGCATCTTCAACTGTGGGAATGGGGAATTCAAAGACTTTAGTTAAATTTAAATACCTTAACAACCCATTTTAAAGCAACCCTAGAACAGTTTTAGAAAGAAAATTTCGAATCCCCATCAGATGACAAGGATGATAACTCAACTGGCAACCTCTCTCCAAACTTCTGCACTACACAAGTGGGAAGACGTTTAGCCGGCCTCGCGGAAGTTAGCAAGCACTACACTCGCTTTTATGGTGGTTCTACGGTGGCATCGGGTTTCGAATATGGCCCCTTATGGTTCCGAAGTTGAAACATTACTACAAATCCAACATAGCCAAGGGAAATTAAAATGCCAAGGGTAAAAATAACTAATATCATATAATGTCTATATCATTCTTGTTGACATTATTGTGTGAGTTCAGGGAGTAATTTATATGTAGACTTCAACATCATTTTATTTTTATAAATTCAGTATACTGTTTCTAAATAGAATTACGTAGTCATGATATATTATAAACTGATAGAAAATGTAGTAAAAAAAGATATATACATAATATTTTAAAACTCAAATTTTACATTCTGAAAGGATACGAATCCTAAATCCTTTGATAATTATTCAGATATGTTCATACTAAATAACTGACTGAGGCTAAATCTAACCCATTATGCTTTTTATTTGCGATGCATAATTTTTTTAAAAAATATTTATCTAGAATTATTATCCTATTACTCTTCAATGCTAAATTAATAATTTTTTTTATTTTATAATAAGTTGAAAAGTATTGGAATTTTATCATTAGAGTTTATTTACACTACATTTTTTTCTAACGAAATGTTCTTTTAAAAGATCATCTTTGTGGCTAATCATTTAAAAATTAATTGCTTCTGAATTTTACTTGCATTAATTTAGCTAAGAGTATTTTATGTTCTACATTAAAAAATGAAAAAAAACGAAAATAAAATTTATATTCTTCATTTTAGGCTCAGCAAATGGTGTCTGGGATATAGAACTGAGTGCTGAGCGTGAAAGCAACATACAAGTCAGGTAAAACTTTTAATAATAAATTTAAACATATAATTTTAGTAAAAATGTTAATAATAAATTTTAATAAATAATTTTAGTAAAATTTTAATAATAAATTTTAATAAATCATTTTAGTAGAAATTTTAATAATAAATTTTTATAAAGTATTTTAGTAGAAATTTCAATTATAAATTTTAATAAAGAATTTTAGTAAAAATTTTATTAATAAATTTTATTAAAGGATTTTAGTAAAAATTTTAATAATAAATTTTAATATATTATTCTAGTAAAAATTTTAATAATAGCTTTTAATGAATAATTTTAGTAAATTTTTATAATAAATTGATAAATAAATTTCTTAAAATTATTTACTGATTTATAAACGAAAATATTATAAAATATATTGTACTAATATTTTCTCAACAGCATTGCCTATCAGAATATATTAGAACATTTTTGAATTTAAAAACATTTTAGTTGACCTTCCATCTATCAATCTATTTTCTTCCATTCTGTAAGAATTAATTCTCTCGGATCTCTTACTTTTGAAGTATCCAATGAAAATGATTGGCGAATTATGTAATTGTTTTCCTCGTTTAAACTACTTTACTCCAAAATTCTGAAAGTTTCATTTACCATATTTTTAAATAATAAATCGTTTGTTGTTATCAATAATATGAAATATTCTATATAACAACTTAATAAATCAAATGAGGTTATTCTAAAAAGATAAAAAATTTTGTTTAAAACTCTTTTTCTGTTAACTCTATTCGATTCATTCATTCTGCTGAAATCATATTACACTTCTCAAATTAATTTTTATCCACATGAACGGATACATTTTCAAGATAGAAATTGGAATAAATAGACGAATTCTGTAATTCTCAATAAAAATTCATTAGCTCGAGTATCAGAAAAATTTTCATCCTTAAGAAATAAATCGTTTGCAATTACCATAAATATAAAATATTCATTTTAATAACTAACTTAACTCTTAAAAATTTAAATTATAACTTTTCGATTAAATTTTTTTCTTTTAATCTTCTACAATCTGTCTAAAAATAAAATGTACATTTCAAATTTATTTGTATTCAAATGTGAGGCATAGCTTTTCAATTTTAAATTAATAAAAAAAGAATTATCAATTCAGAAATAATGATTTTGATTTGTAGGACTAAGCTTTCAGTTTATCGTTTAAGTTATTCGTAGTTTATTTATTTAATTTTGAATTTGTATATAATAGATATTTTTTATCAAAATCTATTATTTCTCAAAACTAGTTAGCAATTTTCTATTTAGCAAAAAAAAATCTTGATTTTCAGTTTTAGATATAATTTATATTTTATACAACAATAGGGCAATTGTATCTAATCGCATTTAAAAGTGGGCAAAAACACTTTCTAAAAAAATTTAATTTCCTTCATTAAATAAGATATTTTTAGCATATTGAATGGGAGGAAACAAAATTTATAAATAGGAGCTTTTAATTAATTTAAATTAAAGCATGAATTATAACTTACTTCTTGAATGTAAATTTTAAATTAGTTTTCACGAACGTAATGCTTTCTTTTGAAATTGCATCCAATTACCTTATAATCTGTTTTTTGAATTTCAAAAAAAAAAAAAATGTCAAGAAAAATATAAAAGAAATTAGATTTAGTAATTACTGGCTTTTCTTCGGCTGATTCAGGAGGTATGTGTGGTATGATAGCTATTCTCTAAAAACAGATTTATTTTTCTGGATATTTTTATTCTTATTTTAAATTATATAATATAATTACGAAGATAAATTTTTATTTAAGAAATTTACTGCAAGATGATTTTAATGAAGGAGGATTTAAGGTTTCATAGAAAATAATTCGGAATGTTTTTTTAATAATATTTTTTGTTTCCTTTGATAAAATTGTAAATTTATTACTTTAGTTTTTATTTTGATAAATTTTGTGTAACTGTTTGCTAAAAAATTAAAAACGGTATGAAATTAAAAATATATAAAAATATACTTGCGATTATCGAGAAAAAAAGCATAAATAATATTTTTTATAAATAAATCAAAATGAAAGATATTAGCTTTTTGAAAAATGTTATAAGATTTTAAACTACCAACTTTGTTTTCAAAACATTTTTGATGTATTGATTGTTGCTTAATTTTTCTATATATTTATTAATAAGTTATTTCGTGATGATTTAAAATCATGTTAATTTCTTCATTCCTTATCGGAAGGATACAAACTGACGCATAAGTAGATATTTTTAAGTACGTAAAAATTTGCGTGAGATTGTAGTTCATCTATGCAATTAAATGTGAATAGGCCAGCAATTATCGTAACGTAGACTACAAAAATCTTATTAAAGACAGCAATAAAAATAACTTTTGTATAAAGATATGGACGGAGCATTAAAAACATATTTAAAAAATCCAATCTGTTTTTCACTAAGTTACTTCGAGGCACTTCAATTTAAATCTTATCTAATGACATGAAATTTCAACAACAAACTTTTCAGACTATGTACTATTCAGTTATTCATAAAACAATGAATGCAAAAACTGAAAAAAAAAAAAAAAACATGTAAAAAAACAAAAGAATTTTTTTAAAGGGAGGGAAACAGAATTTTCATGATAAACTTGGCCTTTTCATTAAATCTATGACCAGATGTCAAATGAAATGAAATCAGCTTAAAGAATAAATAGACCTAGTTGTTGCGAAATAACAGTAATCACCTATTCGTCTATGAAGACATGTCCAACAGGTCGAATTACAAAGAAAGATGCCCCATTTTGCATCAATATTGCATTTTGAATGCTTCGACGCTGGGGAAATTCTATGGTAACAAAATAGTTAGCAATATGGTTAGTAAAGAAGCAGGGTTGAATTCGTACAGAATACACCATTAAAAAAATAATAATAAATAACTCCTTACTTTTTTTAAACTTTTACAGAACTTCCCGTCCTTTTATGTATCTCAAGTAATTTAAAGCTTTAACGCATACACTTGCATTATTTCTTTCGCATTACTCTCTCTCTCTTTCTCTCTCTCTTTCCCCCCCCCCGAGAATTTTTTTTAATCTTTCCTTCATTTAATAATTTGCAAGCTCACCATCTGAAATATTTCTTGTTCTAATTTCACATCATTTTGATCAAATGAACACCTTCTATACCTCTCTGAATTGATGATGCTTTATTTGAAGAGTTTTTATTTACAATATTTCATAATCATGGTCAGGAGTTAATTTACAATTATATAATTATTTTTGTTAATGTCATTTCAGATAAAATTCTGCAATTTTAAAATGATAGGGTCGGAATTTTTTTTACCATACGACCAAAGTTGTTAATAATAATATATGTATTCCTTGACTATTTAAAAATGGTTAAATTCCCTATTCAATGGAAAATCACTGAAAATTGTAGTCTATAGGCTACACAGTAATGGTACACTCTGGTATAAACATGTTAAGATGTTTGTACGTTTAAGTTATAAATAGAGAAAAAAAATGATTTAAGTGATAATTTTATTTCATGCCAATTATGAGACTGTCATTTTCCTATTCATTATATGCTCACGATGGTCTAACGGAATATATCTTTTATTTCAGGTTCAATTTTACATAAATGAGCAAGGTAAGTAAATTGATTCATTCTATTTCTCAAAATATTTTGTAAAATATATCTATGTTTTATTAAAAATAACACAATTCATTTTAATATAAATGAGATAATACAAGATAGACGTTTGTTAAAAAAAAAGTCCATATGTGATCCTTTAAAGAGCAGATGGAACGAAATAAAATACTGAATGCTTTTACTGTTCAGTAAATGCTCAGGAATTATGGTAAAAAATAATCTAGTTTTTCAGAGTTACAGAACACAATTTTTAAATGGCAACATTTAATTCTTTTTGTGAAAATGGGATTTTTTACAGTAAAGAAAAACCAGCGCCATTTTTAGATTTAAAAATACTATTTCAACTCAATTTAAATTTTCTACAGGCTAGTGTTTTTGTGAGGGGGGTGGGGGGATAAATGTTGAAAATTGAGAATTTCGAAATTTTATTCATTGCAACCGTATTCTCCAAGGAATATGCAATGATCCACCTGGAGTTCCTTTTTTTTTCAAGACTTTTAACCATGCACGTCGCAATTTATAGATAGTATGCCAACCTATAAACATTATCATGTTACAAAAAACTTTTCGTATCTAAATAAAATTAGCATATCTATAAAGAAACTGATAAAGCATCTTTTTCAATCAAATGTTTACTTACAGGTTGACGACTCTCGTCCAAATACACGGTCAAGAGGTCCTGCAGGTATGAAAAGCGCTCTTTAAAAACCTTCCTCGATGATTTAATCCATTAAAACTTTCTCTTTTAATGATTGTTTGTGTCAACTTTTCTAATCATGTCTTTTTCTTTCCCCAGGCTCTTCTCAAGAAACCATTTGGTACGTATCCTGGAGATGTTTGCATATAATCTCTCTTTATTTCTTATCACCTAAATTTATTCATTTATGTTATTGGAATTTAATGTCTTCCAGGAACCCATTACCTTGAAAGCATTATGCGAAAATTTCGAACATGTAGGAAGGTTTTAAAGATGAGCCTTGTAAATATTTGATTGCTTTCGCTGCTCACTTTATTTCTAAATTTAGTTTATTTGAAGTATTAAAAACAACTTAAAGAAATCAATACTTGACTTGGCTTCGTTCTTCACATTATTTTCAATTTATTCCCGCCATTTTTTATATGATTCTTGTTCCATTCGTATGACATATTCGAAAAAAGAAAAAATGGCGGAATTAAATTCTTAAAGACATGAAAACTATTTTTTTTTTAATTCTGTAATATTCCTATTTTAGTAAATAATGTATTAAAAGTAAATGTAACTTCAAAAGGAAAATATAGTCATTTCACATATTTCAGAATTTCCTTTTCACTAAAGTTATATAAAGATTCTGTTTTAAATGCTTTTTATAATGAAATTAGTTTCGATATGAATTTCTTTCCAGCTATTAAAGCATATTTTGTGACTATCTTGCCTATTTTGCATTTGAATGGCTGTTCTAAAAGTTTAATTAGTTTTGCAAAGACATTCGATATGAAATTTTTCTATTTTGATGTTAAAAGAATAGTTCGTAATATAAAATGTATTAAAGATATTTTTGAAAATTATATTTTTAATAGGAGATATTATTCCATAATGTAACATTTATAAACAATATTTAAATATGCATAAATTAAAAACTAGCCATCTTTGGCGACTAGCTGTTTCTCAGAAAATTCTAATTGTTTATTATTTTAAATTAACTCTTTAATGCATACATTCATATTCACTGTTTCGTCATCAAACTGATATAAACTTTAATTTAAGTTAAACATTTAAGTCGTCTTATTTTCGTAACCTTACACCAGTTCTGTATAGGAACTTCCCAAAAAAAATCACATGAAAACCGTTACTATTCATGTAGTCTAATCCATGTTATCTTATGTGATATTTTAGCTTCTCGTACCCTTTCCCTGATATTAAAGCAGTAGATTTCACTATTAAAACTTCGCTTTTATTTTGTTCTTAATATATCCGCACGTTAAATAATATGGTGAATAGTTAGTTCAAAAAATATTTCAAAAAATATTAACGAGCATTTTTTTTTTGCTTTATGAATGTTATTTTTAATATCTTAGAGAATTTTGTTTATAAATTACACAAGAATGATAAAAATTAAATGAATAAATATAACTTCATCGCAGTATGAAAAACGAGTATGAAAAAAACGAAAAATAATCAATCTTTATTTTTTAAATTTTAATAATATAAGTGATTAAATGTTTGAAAAAATAATAATAATGGTTTGAATTAGAAAATATTATTGCAAATTTTACAATAAAATATTTTGAAAGCAGTGGCAACGGTGTTTCCAAAACATTCAAGCACACTTTCTAAAAAATGTAGTGCATTATTACCTGCATGCAATTGCCAAACAAAAGTTACGAACGGGCTTTATAGCGCTCGATCTTTAGGGACTTTTTGACAATAAGTCGCTAGGATTTGGCTATTACACAAGTATCTGAAGATTGAATTTGTATTTTGGATATCATTTTTTCCAATCAGTTGAAACAAAATTTGACATAGAACTACAATTGTAGTCACAAGGTCACATACCAAATTTCATATATTTAAATCACTGTGTTTTATAAATATTGCGCTCATATGCTTATGAAAGTATAGACTGTCGGTGAAACCTTTCATGCATGTGGTTCAAAATTTGATAGATACCTACACTTTATATATGTATACCAAATTTTATTCTCATAACTTTCTTTCTTTTGTAGTCATCATATTGACTTACATTCAGATAGACAGACAAGCTACTCCCTCTGAATGGTTATCGTCCAAAATTCGATAGAAATATAAAAATTCGGTAAAAATCATATACTAAATTGTATTCCCCTAGTATCTGAAAGCGCTTTTGAGCTATCGAATTCACATAGAGACAGACAGACGGGCAAACGTATTCCAGAAATCTGTTTATTAGATTAAGGAAGGTCTGAAACATTGAGATTTGCTGAAATTACAATTAGAATTTTCGGACAATTATTTTTTATTGCATACTTTGAATACAAGTAAAAATTATTGAAATTCAGGAAAGTTTCAAGTCGATTTATTGACATTATTTAAAAGATAATTTTCCAAATTTCAAGTTGATATAAAATTAACTTTTTGATGATAATATTTCTGAATGATATCGACAAAATACAACAAGATCTTGTTTAGTTTTTAATTAATTAAAATTTTTAAAAATTGGCTCATTTTTCATCATGCATATTCTCATCTTTCAAAGTAAATCCAAACTGAAATTGACAGCCTTAGACCCAACGGTTTGGCATTCAAAGCAGCAAAAGACAAATAATCACTTTTATTTTTATTCGGAATATAAACTTAAATCAAAAACTTTTTTTATGAGCCCGATCGCTTTACTTAACTTCGTTTCTGCAATATGCTCAGTTAAGCGAAAATGAAAATACTGTATTATTTATGATAATTTTTCTTCCATTTTAAAAATAATTATGAGCATTTTTTTAATGTGACAGCATTAGTGTGAGATTCTAATTTAATGTGAAATGGAAAACGAAAGGACACAATAAATGAATTCGAGAAATTGTTGCATGTCTTAAAAATTGAAGCTATACCCTTTTAACCATTGAGGAGAGAAAAAAATTATTGTCAATCATTACCAAAAAAATTAATATTTGAATCTGACTTTGTAAAGAAATCAAAACAGAAGAATTCATTATTCTAAATTTTTCTGTAATAGAAGCTTATATTCGTTATAAAAGTTAATTTATTTTTCGTTATTTAGATTTATTCATCATCTTTTTATCTTTTAGCTGTGAAATGCAATTTGTGAATAATAACCGTTATCAAAATAAAGGTTACCCCAAAATCAACTCAAGATTTGAATTTGCCACCATTCTTGCAGTAAAGTATTGGCAACCTTATTAAAAAACCCATTTGATAGCTGATAGTTTAGGGTTATTAAAAATGAAATGTTACACAATAGAACAACAGGTTTACGCAAGATTTGAATTAAATAAAAAGAAAGTTTTTTTCTTTAAACTATTATAATTTTATTAAATCGTAAATTACACATTATAGGGTTATGTATGGAATAACAGTGAGGGCAAATGGCCTCCACGGCTTTGCTGGCTCTTTGTCGCTCTTTTGTCGAAATTTTTTACGACCCTTTTACATAAATGTGACTGAATTTCGTTGATGCAAAGTTGGATTTTCTTCAGTACTTGTGGGATTGTTGGCATAAACCTTTGACTTCAAATAACCCTATAAAAAGAAATTCAATGGTTTTAAATCCCACAATTCTCAAATCTTTGAACTGTGGCCTCCAAATTTTCATTATTTTTGAAATATTGTTCAACAATGAAAACACGTTGTTCTATCGTGTAACACTCCATTTTCACTGACGCTAAACTATAAGCTGTTAAATGGTTTTTTAATAGGGTTGCCAACACTTTACAAAAATGGTGGCAAATTCAAATCTTGCGTTTATTTTGCGACTCCTTTATTTTTTACCTTCCTCTTTTAAAATGCGCAGAAAATAGAACAATATTTCTTTTAAAATCTAATTATAACTAGAATAAACCATTTTTTTTCTAAAATAAAGTCAACAACAAAGAAATTTTGCGATAGCACAAGCTAGACATCGATGCATGAATTAGACATCTTGCTTCTACTTAAACTTCTTTAAATAAGATTTTAATAAAACTCTCTGTACATGGATTTCCAAAAGCGTTATAAATTATATTTCACCAAATAGAAACAAGAACTGATCCCTAATAGAAATTTACTCTTTCATACTTACTTACCTATAAGGCTTATTTCCATTTTAATCTATGTTTGGTAAATTGAGTAAAAAAATAACAGAATAAATAAATAATAGAATGTAAAATTAAATTTTTATTATTAAGGTAGAAAATTTAATTACATCTTCTTTTTACATTCTATTTCTGAATCAACTATCATTAATCTTTTCTTCGAATTTCAGACGGGGAAAAAGAAATTACTCGACACGATTTTTTAAAGTTCCATTTTCCAATCATCAAAGCCTTTGAAAGGCAATATCTATTTCAAATTCAACATTTAATTTTATCTAGATAAAATCTCAATCAAAAGTCGCTAAAAGGTAATTTCAGCTCCTAGGATAATCGAGTCCAGGTTTCAATCAACATATCAATTCAAATTACTCGCTGAAATGAAAATAATTTGCGCTTCTCTCTACTCAACCTATTTATTCAGGAGAGATCTAATCATAGCTCTCCCTCGCCCCCTTCTCTGAATGTCCTGTCCTGTCCTGTCCTGTCTCAAGCAATACTTAAAATCGATTTTGAGAGAGGGAGAGAGAGAGAAGGGTTTTCTCAAGTACTGAAAATAAATTTAATTAGATGGTAAAATCCATTAAACACTAAACTTCTATTGATTCAGAAAGCAGCAGCGCTTTTCTCGGAAGACACTGTCAGTTTTGTTGCACTTGGGGGCGTCTTTCATAGCTCCAATTAAATGAATGCGAGTTTTATTAACTTATTAGGAATTAAAATCTAGTTCATGGATTATTTGGTAAAATTATTGAAAATTATTACTGCTCTGCTTCTGCTGTTTAACTGTGTTCACTGTTTCTGCTGTGTAAAAAAAATGGAAGATAAATTTAGTAAGCATCTATACTGAGTTAATAAATGATAGAATCAAATGTAGAAAAAGAGTTTAATAATTAATTCCAGATAAGTACAAGCACGATCTTAACTTCGAAACCGATTTTTGAACATTTTGGATACAAGTTTTGTTTTCAGTTATACATTGTATTTCCAATTATAAACTAATGGATAGAATTCAGATAGCAGCATTTTTTAAAGCTAATTGGTGACATTTTAGGTGAACGGAAACATATAGGATATTAAAAAATTCATATATTCTTTTTTAAACTATTCTGGGAGAGCATTAATGGATGTTTTTGGTATCTTTATACCCTTTAAGGATCTCGCCACAGCCGAAAAATCCAAAAATTTGTCTTTCAGATATTTTCTGGACAGCTATATTTAGTCTGTTCACATCTGCTATATCAAATCTATGGAAAAAGCACCACCTTCACTTAACAGATAAAAACTCTAAGTGATATTTATATTTAACCAGCAGCGTAGCTAAGTAGATTCAAGTGCTGCTAAATGATATTAAGGTTGATATAAATAAATATATAAAAAAAACATTCTTTACATCAAAAATTTTTTACCTTTTTAATTATTGTTACGTTTCTAAGACATGGAAAAACGAGCTTTTCACAGTGAATCGTCATAGACGTCATGTAATCTCATGAGAACTCGCGCACTCAATTGGTCAATATTGAACCATGCCAGCATTCAGACTTCGGGATTTATAAATAATATTTGTCTGTACTACGAATTAAAACAGTTAATTATTAAAATGTTTTTAACCATTTTCAAACATTTTATGATCATAAGAAAAATATTAGGTCACTCTAATAACAATTTTAATATAAATAAACGTCATTGTCTTTATCTTAATATACAAAAAACGCCATAAACAAACGTATGTATAACCCACATCGATTTCTAACAATAGATCTGACCAAATTTGTAAATAATTTAACCAAATATTGTTAACTTATTATTTAAAACAAGAGAAAAAGTACAATCAATTTTCAAAGTGCAAAAAGTTATTTAAATATTCAATTAATTAGAAGTTCATAGAAGTGTTACCATTTTTTGCCTCAGCAACTTTTGAGCATATTCTCCACAATAAACATTTTATATCATCAAGAAATTCCTTACCTTCTATTACCAATGATGTGAAAAAAATTTCCTTCCCATTGATGTGAATTTAATTTTTATGCAATTTTTCTTTCAATTTAATCACCTTTTCAAATGTTAGTAATTAAATACTAGGTTGCAAGCAAAGGTGAGATTTTGAATTCGTTTTTATTTACAGTCATGTTTTATTTTAAAAATAATTTTGGAAACATTTCTTATTAGCTTTAATACAATTCTAAGTTTATTTAATTACATAATTTGTAACTTCATCTTTTATTGTTGAAGAACAAGAAAGCATACAAAGAACTGTTGCCAATGTCAGCAGCAAAATTTTGGAAGAACATTAAAAGAAAAGTTTAAGAACAAACGACAAATAATTTATAGTTAGAATAACTATGGATTTGATTTATTTTTCATGTTTTTCATTAATGAAAGAACTATTTGTCACCAAACGTTCCTTAAAAACCCTTGTTGAAAATTTTGTTATCGGCCGTTTTTAAAAGTCGTCTGGTTCAATTGAAACTTTTATTTTAATTTAAAAAATCATTCAAAATTAATTTCAAACGACAAAATAATTTAATTTTGTACATTATAATATTTTATAAAAAAATAATTCTTACATAAAAAAAATGTTAAACATGACCTTGCAATGTCGAGTAAAAATTAAGCATAATTGGTAATCCCGAAGAAAATCTAAATATAAGGGCAAAACTCAATGTGAGAGTTTGAGTATAAAAATTAGAAAATTAGAAAATAATGCGAAAGAACGATAATAATCAGTTTTATTATCCAAAGAAACCATTTTTTAAAAACTGGTTCGTAAAAGGTGTACACACTTTGGTAAAAAAAAAAAAATTAAATAAAAGATGATGCTACAATTTAATAAAATGTATGGTCCCCTTTGACAATCAAACAACCTAATTAGAGTTTTACATAGATCTCCTAAAAAAAATCTTTTTGCATTAATGTTATTTAAATAAAAGTAATGTTCTTAAAACGTATCCTTTCAATTTTAAATATTATTATTAAATTCGATATAATAGTTGAATCTAAATTCTATATTTGTTTTATCATTTTAATTTGCCATCAGTTAGATCAGAAAATACTTATATGGTTCTGTGAAGCGGCGTCCAGGCATAGGGGTAGCGCGTCTTTCCCCTATGTCTGGGAGTCCCGGGTTCGAGTTCCGGTACCGACATGGTTGTTTTTCTGTGCTCTCTCTGTGAGGTGTGTGAATGTGCCCTCCTATAAAAATGGGTCGTGCAAGCGAATGTGACACATGAAGTAGCTACGTCGTACTCTTGGCTCTAGTTGACGCGACTGAAATGAACAAGAGACACTCACTCGGCTTAAATCATTGACAGATAATTATCAGAGGGCTTGTGCAGCGCCATAAGTTATAATAACAACGATTCGATGAATAAAAGATTTTCTTTGCACATTCTATTTAAATAGAGCTACAGAAAATTTCATTGTTTTTCGAATGTTATAAAAAAATTGATTATGAAATATAATTTCAGATTATAATCTCTATTTGTCCTGAAAAAAGAAAAAAGGATTAAATAAAAATCTTCTTTTTAAATGGATATATTGAAAGAATATTGTTTTTGAATAGTTTGTTTAAAATAGTTTGTTTCGCCGAAATACTAAAATGATATAAAGTCATCAATTCATAAATCACATACTTAAAAATTGTGCACGAAAATAATTAATTATTGCTTCGCCTCTTTTCTGATTAATTAATTCATTCTTTTGTACATCATATAAAATGATACATATTCTTTCAAAAATTGTTTTATACTAAGTTTAGTCAAACATTTATTTACAGATGAGAATTCCTTGCCTTTCCAAATGAACAAGACATGAAATCTTTTAACAGCAGACGATAATTTTTTTCATTTAATGTAATAAATACTAGAAAAAATAGATTTCAGAGAGAATAAAAGCATAGCAAATTAGTCAATAGTTTTGAAAAGAAAGGATATTTCTACTAAAAAATAATTTAAGTTTTAAGTTTTAATTAAGATAGTTTTCTTTTCTTTTTTTTTTCTTTTTTTATTTATTTTTTTATGGTTTGTAGCAATTTTAATTTCGTTTAACAATGTAGCAGATTTTTCATTTAACGTTATGGCAACTTCATAAATACTTTGTTTGTCTACAATCATAAAAAGATATAATAAAAACTAATCGTTGGATTCTAATACCTTATATATTACTGTACTTATTTATCACTCATGATTCCACTTCTTCCAAAAAAAGTTTATTCTGAAAGAGCGTTAAAAAAATGCATATCTAAGGATTTAATGCTTTTTTATAAGAATCCGAATGTTTTCCTTCTGAAAGGTAATGATTGGAAAAGTTCCATTATCTACTATTTGTTCTTTTTTTAACGTGATGTCTAAAACAAATAAATCATAAGCCGTAATTCGGTGAAGAAAGAATAACTTCTGTAAATATCAAGAAAAACTAAAAAGTTTTGCTGATAAAATAAGATGGAAAAAATTTTCATTTCCTTAAATTGATACCTAAAATATTAATCTACAATTCTTATCAATTTGCCGTTTTTAAAATATCAATATTTATTACTTCTTACAAAACAGATAAAATTATTCGATAATTTTTTTGATTTTTTTTTTTTCCCATTTTTCAACTTTTTTTATTTTTAATAATTCAATGATAATGATAATAAGTCTTTTTGATTTTCTGAATTAAGAATTTTTTTAATTATTTGTAATGTGACTTTCATTTATTTCGTTTTCATTAATGATGTTTTCGATAAACATGCAAATACTTCAATTGCATTTGACGACTTAGCTGAATGACTAAGCATGCGATGATAAATATTGTTGGATTTTAGGCAAATCATTTGTGGAACTCAAAGGAGAAATATGCTACTGCGAAAAAACTCGCCGATTTATGTTGAGAATTTACCTTATTTACCTTAGAGATTCCACAAAGATAAAGAAATCTCTTCTAAAGTTGACCGTTTTTTACTTAAATATTATCACAATACAATCGTTTTTTCCTTCAACAATTATTTACTTTTTCTTCTTTCATTCGATTCTGAAACAATTCTCAACTTGACTGAATCAGTAAAAATGCGGTCAAAGTGAAACTAAAGAACACGGTACATAATTTTCTACGATACTTTTCATATAACCATCTTTTCCAAATCTGCCATACAGTAGAAAAAAATTGCCAAACATTAATAAACAGTCCCCAAAAATTAATTAACAATCGCCAAATATTAAAAATCAAAGAAAACAGTTGCCTTTAAAAAATTACAGTTTGGCGAGTGTAAATGAATAGCAATCATCAAGTGACAGACCTTGATTTTAAAATCCATTGGGCTTTTACAGAAAAAATATGATATCAGCAATTATCACATCATTTGAACTGATCTTGTACTTGGATACAAGATATGTAAATCAACTCATTAAAGCTATGCATACTCGTTTTCTATAATAATTTTATTAATCCTGAGTCATACGTTGCAACAAGTATCATTAATAGAATTATGAGATGTTACTAAACAAGAAGGAATTATAAGTATCTGAAGTAATTTACTTCAGTTTAATGATTCAAACTGCAAAAAGAGCCAATGATATTAATTAGGTGTTAAAAAATTCCTTTTCTACTTTCTCGTGTACGTAGTATAGAAATAGTATTGTAATCATCAAAATATTCGAACTCGAGATTTTAACGAATCTCAGCGTTTTAGACCTCCCTGAGTTCGAAAAAATATTTTTTGGGGAAATATCCGTCTGCCTGTCTATGACAAAGATAACTCAAGAACATTTTGCGTTTGATGGATGAAATTTAGCATATGGTCTTTATACCAAATTTGTGGATTTCTGTCAAATTTTGAGCAAAATACGATCAGAGGAAGTCTGTCAGTCCTGCTGCTCGAATATAACTTAGCACGACAATTACAAAGCGAAGAGAGCTAAATCGATATAATTCGATACCAATAATTAATATCAATTAGTTTAGATAGTTATTTTTTTTAATATCAATTTTGAGCCAAATCCAACAAGAGATTGGTCGTCTATCAGTCTGTACTTTTAGAAACGCGATATCTCAAAGTCGCAACGGCTTAAATATATTAAATTTGATATGTGATTTTGTAACTGCAAATGTTATTTTGAGTCAGATTTTTATTTCCATCTTTTGGGAAAAATGCGTCTGAAACATAAATTCGATTTTCGGATGATACATGCCAAGAATTAATCGCCAAAAATCTCACTAAATGTGCCACAATAGATTAAATGAAAATGCTAAATTCAAGTCAAAGATTAATATTACGCAACCATTGCACGCCAATGCCTGTTAGAAGTCCTCAGTGATGACACTTTTACGAGAGAATATGCGAGAAAGTTTTGGGGAGACTAGCCCCCGAAACTGGTTTTGTTAACAAGCGCCTAGTATATATTTTCTTCTGTTAGTTAATTGACTTGGTTAAGAAATTAGTTTATATTGAATTCTTAATCTTTTATTATTTTCATTGTTATTATTATAATTCTACACGAATGTTCTTATCAGATCTAAAACCCGAATCCTTCAATTTACCACATAAAACCAAGTTAAGATATGGCAGTACAAATAGTTCAAGTTCATTTGAAGTACATCAAACGATTGAAGTAATTGATCTATCGAAAGATATTTTTTGAAAAGATCAATTTAATGTTGGGAAACAGAGCGACCATTCATAAGATAGAATGGACTCCTATAAATGTAAAAGGAATATGGCGATTTAATATAGTGAACAAACTGCTTACGAAGAATAAGCATTTTAAATGAGCTATTAATATTTAGAAGCGGGCATAGTTATATTTGTCATGTGACTAAAATATCATATGAATTGATTCCATTCAACTAAATTTGAAGAACAAAGTTGAATGTTAATATCTAATTGTGTTATCCAGTGTTGTCATAAAATGAGGGCCATGAAAATTGTTCCATCAAATGTTAGAATAAACAAAAAAATTTAATTCAATTTCCGCTGTTTCGGGAATACAAGGAGTTCAATATTTATTGAAAAATCATCCAAAAATGTACCCTTTCTTTTAATATTTATATCACTGACGTAAATATTCATCCATGTGATATTTTAGTTATTGATATCTAAATAGAAATTGGATCATTCTCTTTTTTTCTATGGATTTTCTTTTCCCCATATGGATTTAATTAATTAAGATGTATGTTACTGAGTAAGACCCGGAATGAAGATTAAAAATATTTGTTTCTATCCGAACGATGAAATATGAATGATTCTCTATTTATCTTGAATCTTTATTTATTTGTATATTTCAAATAATTACATCCAAAATAAAATGTATGCATATATATATTCAATTATACCCAGATACTATTATTAAAAGAGAAAAACATACATATTTTAAGCAGGTGTCATTTTTACATTACAGCTGCCCTACTAGAGGTTGTGATGGGTCTGGTCACATCAATGGGAAGTTTACCAAACACAGAACGTATGTAAATTTATAAATTATTATAACTATGTCATGGAATAATTTTTATTTAATTATTTGATTTTTTAAACACTTTTATTTTATTTGATTTGTTTCATGCTTATACTCATTTTCTGATACGTTAAATTATGCTAGCTAATTTTAATTAAAGTTTGATTCCATAAAAGTGTCGCCATCTTCTAGTGAATTAGAAAAGAAATTTATTTCAGTAAATCATAATAGGTATAGTTATAAATTATAAATCAAAATGAGAAAAATGATTAAAATAAGAAGAATATGCTTTTTAGTTCACTAATAAAAGTTTTGTTTAATAACTACTATTATTTTTTACTACTATTAATACGACTATTAAATTTTCTGAATAATTATTAATAAATTTAAATAAAACATTCAAAGGCTTTATATAAATGATTTTCCACAACTTTAAAACACATCTCGAAAATTGGCATACTTTACTACAGTAGAACGTATCTTTTTACAAAAGTTTGTTCTTTGGTCTGAAAAGCAAACGACATAAAAAAAAAAGTAATCGGTATAGTTGCTTAGCAACTGTCCCAATTAAGACCAATCACCATTTTGTGCAGTTCTTATTTACAACTTTAAACTGTAGTTAAGAAATTTATCAATTAACTCAGAAATTTTAATAACTCGATATAATAACATAATTTGATATAACAGGAGTTGTTATATAAAATTGAATTAATTTCACGGGTATGTAACCGAAGATATATGACGCAGTGACTAATTTGTGAACATTGTATCCTTTAAAATACTCCTCAAAATTTCACAAGCATAATTATCTCATGGTGCGAGTATTGGATTATTTTTTAATTGCAGCCTCTTTTTTGCAAAAGTAAAATTTTGTAATAAAATAAAACTTAATAAAAAGAACTTAAAATGAATTTTCCTTTTCTTTTTTTTTCTGGAATAAAAGGCATTTTTAAATTACTTTCTGCTTTTTTTAATCTTTAATTTTTTAATCACTTTAAATAATTTTGAGTTTTAAAAATCACTATCAGGTAGCGCAACTTGCATGGAAAATTTTGTTTAACTAATTAATTGCCTAACCGATTCATCCTTTACAAGCATGAAACTAGTCAAGTTAATTAAAAGTATCTGAAAACTATTTAAATCACAGAATAATGTTAATTGTCGAATGAGTCAGACAATTCTTTAAATAAATTTATTTTTAATTATTCTTATTTAATCGATTTAAACAAATTTGAACTAAGTAATGATCGACAAATTAAAATTTAAAGCTTAAAAACTTTTTAAAGAAATATAATACCTTCTTATCTTTTTAAAAATTACGAAGATTTAATATCTAAACAGGGTGGCCGGGTGTCCCGTGGCGGCCAAAAAAAGGAAGTTGCTGGACACCTCGGGCCCCGAATATTCGGTGGCGAAGACCAGGAGGTCGGAACAAAAAAGAACAACCCCCGCCGAGCCTTCCAAAATCAATCAAGAAACAGAGAAAAGGACATCAAACGGCCACAACCAGTCAGGAACCAAAGTGACCGCAGGAACACGGAAGGGAAGCCAAGAGTCCACCGCCAAGGCATCCGTTCTCAACGGGGGATTGATAAACAAGGCCAAAGACAGCCCTTCGGACACGCCAAAAGCAGAAAGGAATCATAGGAAAGCGGCGGACAATAAAAGTAATTGTCATTTTTTTTAACCCTCCATTCATCACCAGAATGAAAAAAATTTGTAAAGGTGTAAGCAAATAACGTTCGTCATATCAAACCTAGCTAATCGCACCAAATAAATACTTAATTTAATATTTTATGTCATGCAACAATCATCCATGCTTAGTTGATTTTTAGAAGGAATTACTAACCTTCGGATATTATATATAAGTAATGGGTCTGTAGCTGAAGTTATTGGATTAATATAAACAAAGCTAAAGATTCAAGAGGCAGAAAGGTACCATAGCAGAGCAAAATAAATTGCCATTTTTAAAAGTTGTTCTAATATTCGTACAAAATATCATAGCATGATAATGTTTAGGTTAAAACGTCTATTTTTTTTAATATGTACTCTTAAAATATGTACTTAATACGAAAACAGTACAAAAGGTACCACTTAAATCTGAAAACTTTATATCAATTCGCAATTATTAAATTCTTTTTCAAAGCTTATTGCAATAAATCTTGGAAATTTCCCATCATTTAACTTTGTTTTAATAGTATCATTGTGTAGTACCTCACAAAAGTTTTTGTCTTCAAGATGTTGTAGCTTATTTTACATTTTTCAGGTTCTGGAAACAATACTCCAAAGGAAAATGCGGAGAAACGCTCCCGAAAAGGCCAAGAGACGGTGTCCGCTTCACGATCCATGGGTTCCCCGGTGGTGAACTCCAGAAAAACGCAGAATTCCATCGCCAAGACAGATGAAGACAGCAGGTGCTCGCCAAAACTCAAAGACAGCAGTCCGAATAACTCAAACCGTAAAAATGCAAGCTCACCACTAGGGAAATCGAAAGAGAACGATACAAAGAACTTCCAAAAGAAGTCGAACGTTGTGCAAAATGAGAAGCGGCAAAAATGTGGTGCTAACAGCAGTAGCTCAGCTCTCTCTATTCCTAAGGGCATCAAGTATGAAATGGAGGATGCCGAGAGTGATTCGAGCGAGAATCTTGAATCTAAATCGGACGTAATGCCAAAAAATGGTGAACATAAAGTCAGATCAGATTCTTCTCCTTCCAAACCTAAAAGTGACGATAACTTAAGCGCACAAAAGAAAAATAAAACAAAGTTGGAAAGTGAAGGAGAACCAGTTTCTAAGAACATAAAAGAAGAGACAATCGCGAATGAGGATGAAAAACGACCACCCACAGCCACTACTAGTCCGCCAAGTGACGCCAAACAACAAAAAGATCCCAAAACCGAACCGTTGTCACAAAATGCAACAAAAAAGAAAGAAATCTCATTTAAAAGTGACACTTCGCCGAAAGAATGTGAAAAGAAACCATCTTTTGATAATAAAACAAGCATACTGAATAGTGGAGAATCGTGTAAAAGCGTATGTCAAGATTCTCAAAATTGTGAAAAAGAGAAACAGCTTGTGAATAATATTCCACAAGAACCAGCATTATCAAGGATAGAATATAAAAAAGAAAATACAACAGTAATTCATTCCGAACCAATTCAAATCATACCCCAAAGTACATTTTCTGGGATATCTGTAAGCAGTACAACATGCTTTACTACTGTCTCGCAAAGAGAAAACTTCCAATTTAAGCAGCTAGGAAATGATTTATGTACCCAGCAAAACAATGTCAGAAATAATCAGAATGTGACGAACTTTACTGAAGCAAGATTAAATAGCAATCAAACATTCATTCACAGCAAACTGCCTGGCAATCCTACTATTTTCCATACCACTGAAGTGGTGGCCACTAAATTACCAGAGCAGAAAGTTTTCGTTCCAGCAAATATTCAACCAAACAACAGTCTGTTGCTGAATCGAACAGGTAACCTGAAACAAACAAATAAAAAGCAGCCAATTCCAAGATATTTCTCAATGTCGAAACAAGTCAATTTTCCAAACAATCAAATATGCAATCGCGATGAAAGCTTTCAGGTCAACAACTTCAGTATCCAAAATTATGACAGTACTAAGTTTAGTGCATATCGTCTGAGCCAAATAAATACTCCATCTTCAGAGTACAAACCTATCTGCAGCCAGTTTACCGTGCATAAAGTTAAGACAGGACAGTTTAATAATATAGATTTCAATTTCAATGACGATGCCAAACGCGTTCAAGATGCACAAGAAGCTTTAAGAAATTTGGCGGCAGGTTTCCCCAAAGATAATTCCGTCATAGAAAATTCTACAGAGAAGTCCGTAGTTGTTAGTCGATGCGAAAATACTACTCCTGAAAGTAAAGTGCCGCACTGTTTGCCAAAAGATCAAGGGAATTTATACACTAGACCATTTCAACCTCAGCCTATCAAGTTTGAAACTAAAAGCGATGTCAAACCTTTCAACTTGAACTTCAACACGTCTCAGCAACAAACAACTAACTTTAACAACGTCAAGTATATAACAGAAAACAAAGATAATGGTAAATGTATAATCTATTGACATATGTTTTAGGTGTTATTGTTATCATTAAACTTAAAAGACATGTAAATGGGAATTTATATCAAATATTTATTTAATTCTGCGGTATCAGAATTAAAAATTGGAAAATGATTCTTTTTTAATATACATAATGTAATTTCCGTGGTTTTCTATCAATTGTTGATGTAGGCACTTTTATTCCGTGTGCATATTGTCAATTCTATAGTATGATCATCTTTTTAATTTTATGACAAGTAATTCCCTTTGTGTATCTAACCAATTCAGAAATAATCAAATTTTACTTCCAATCTTTAGTTAGTTCCTTAATTTTTAAGGAAATAATTTGCAATGCAATAAAAATAAAAAAGTAACTTCACTGCCTTAAAATAGCATAATTTTTTTTTTCATTCTTATTTTCTGCTTCGGTCTTTTTATATACTTTCGTATGGATAAGGCAGCTGAAAAATACAAAAATTTTGAAAAATAAGGATTTTGCATTCAATATTCGCATGTAATTTGCACCAGTCAAAATTGCTCATCTATATCAAATTTCGTACTTTTTTAAAAAATATATTATATATCTATTCATTTGCGTTTGAGCAAGATAACTCAAAATTGCAAATATCTAAACAAATTAAATCTGATGCACCATTATCATAAAATTGTAAAAAATTTTTGGGTGAAGTCTGTCAACAGAACTAATCCAAACCAAATGTCCAAAACGCATAATGCAATTTCCTGAAATTTCATGTTAGGTAATACAAATGAAAACTACTCAAATCTCAGAAGTGTAAGTCGAGTTATAACTTTGTTTATAGTTAGATGCAAACTTTACTTATTTTAGTGGTAATGGCTAAGAACATGATTGTGTGGCACAAATATCACAAAAAAAAAATTTCCTTGTATATTGGTGTAAAATAGGGCATATTAAAATATGTCTTATGCTAGGCGAAATTATTTTACTTCCATTCTCTTCACTTTTTCATTTTTCATAAAATTCCTTTATTGTAAATTAATTATGTCTTTTTTAATCCTTTGACTTATAGCTAGAATACATTTCTCATTAAAACCTATCGTCTGCAAAATTTGTATCTTGTCTTCAGTTGAGCCAAGATACTCTATCGACCTTATGATTATCGTTTGTCTTTCGAATGGATCTAGCTTCGATATGCCGATTTTTATAGTAACGGTTTGTTCATGCATCGACATAAAGTCATTTGTCAGATATTTGGTATTATTAGCTAATAATTCTCTAACATCATTATTATCAACTTTCTTTGTTACTCAAAATTGTCCATTTCCTCGATTACATTAGCAATTTCTTCAGTTTCTAGCATTCTTTCGAGCTCATTTTGGCAAAGAAATGCTACTTTTTTATTTCCATTAATTGTTTTTCTCTAAGATTTGCATTTTCTTTAATGCCAAGTGACAACCAACTCAATATGAAGAGTTCGACACATATGTCTCTTCGGGTAGACTTTAAGAATAAGAAAGGCCAATGAAGCATCCTCGGTCCCAACTTGAAGAGCATTTAAACTTTCAATTGTTGCATATTAAATATTTTTTATATACTGGAAACAATGCAGAATATGATATAAAAACGATACACAAAATGCGTAACATAAAAAAAATCAAGGCGACGATTATACAAATCACCAAACAAATATAAAATAAAGCGCTGGGTTTCATTATCAATTTAGGAATCTAACTGTAAGCCTAATAAAAAACAATAAATCTAATTAAAAAAAATTGCATTACTTAGAATAAAATTCACAACATGTAAATAAAAATTATGCAATTTATCAAAATGTCAGTTATATTCAAAATTTTAACAAGCAGCGCTATTCATAAAGCCAAAAATGTAACTCAAATATATAAAGGTTACCAACCACAGAAATAAATTATAACCAACTATCAGTAAAAGTGGTGCTCTCAAACAAAAATAAAATAAAAACAGTTAATTTTTGAGTTGAAAGAATTTGCATTTATGTCATTGTGTAAAATAGCAAATATTAAATACAGGAAACATAAAAACAGGAAAAGAAGCCACATTTCTATGTTTGTGCCGTACTGGGCTAGCAGAAGTCCTAATATTACTGTATTTTCTTTGCTACAATATGTCAAAAATAATATAAGAGAAAGCTGAATGGATAGTTTTTTGATTTATTAAGATCAATTTTCGAAAAAAGTTTTTTTCTGGTCCATGCTAGTTTTTGACGCCTTTGACTAAGTAATCATCAGTATATTCTTTGCACTACAGGTCCTTCCAAGGAAGAATCGAAACCTACGAAAGAATATGATATGGAGAACCTTTTGAAGATTGAAGCTGAATGCGCCAACATTCTAGCCGCATCTTTCGGAACTCAACCTCTGACGCAGGAAGTGATCTGCTATCGAAGACCAGTAAGTATTTGCATGAAATTTGTCAAAAATCTTCATTAAAAACAAGAATTTTCACAAAATGCATATTAAAACAGCCATTGCATTAACGAATTCAATGAACCAAAATCATGCAAAAGTAGATTTTTCCCCTTAAAACACTCATTTTTTGGTCCCTGTTAATGTTTGAGTTTCAAAAATCTATATCTATATCTATACTTATAAATAAAGCTCAGTGTGTGTGTGTGTGTGTGTGTGTGTGTGTGTGTGTGTGTGTGTGTGTGTG
>JAPMOR010083426.1:142193-159402 GCA_026543865.1 Argiope aurantia
GTGTGTGTGTGTGTGTGTGTGTGTGTGTGTGTGTGTGTGTGTGTGTGCTCTACAGGCTAGGTCATTTGACCTACAGCTACCAAATTTGGTACATATATACCTTGGAGGTCGGGAATGTGCACCTGGGGTCCCTTTTTTTGAACTTTTAATTAGAATTTTAATTATTAATTAACTTTCCCGCCAATAAAATCTTCCATTTTCCCCACCGCCAAATGAGTAAGGCTTCAGGTTTTGTTTTCCCAACGGTAGTGAGGCTAGGGTTAACATTTTTCGGCCGTATATTTCAAACGATTCTGTTTATTTTCTTAATGTTTTATGCATTTAAAATTAAACATTGTTAATTAATTGAATTTTCAGATTCATTCTGAAGTACTTTTGAATTAAAATAACACATAATAAAGGAAATTAAAAATGTCTAATCTACATAGCGTTACCCCAACTGGCGTTGAAAATTCATGCATGCGCATTGTGTTCTGATTGTTGACAATATTATCAACGGATGATTCTTGATTTAAATTATTTTTAGGTTAGTTGCATGCTTTTGTAATTAAATTGTATTTATGTTAGTTATATATATTTTTTTGTATATGCTTATAGTTTTAACTACATCGTCTTTTAAGTAGTTTTTTAAACCTGTTTTCGACCGATTATTTTAAACGATTCATTTTATTTTCTTAGTGTTTGATGCATTTAAAATTAAACCTTGTTAATTAATCAATCTGTTCATGATGAATCTGAGAAAATTTTGTTGACAAATTTTTGAGATATTACATAAATTAAGAAAGATATTCTTTAGTGCCCATAAAGTTTAAACGCTCAGTGACTCTGCTATCAGTAATCATATTATAAAAAAATGCTTTGTTTCAGTAAAAAATATTATTATATTAATTGCAGATTAATTCTTTCCACTTCAATTTAAACCATAAATTCTACGAGAGCTAACAGAAAATTAGAGAGATACATATTACATTATGACTTAAGGCCTTTATAATATTATGAGTGAATTATATGACTATCAAAATTTCAAGTTTTAAAATATTTTGATGAAGAATCTATTAAAGCAGGAATTGCGTAAAACATTTAATTATTAAAATTTAAACGAACCCTAAGATTGGCGAACCGGCTGGTCGCCAAAGGTGGCTAGTAATTAAATAAGATTTAAATCGCATTTAACGTTTTAAAACAAAATTATAGTTACCAAAAAAATTTTCATAAGTCTAAGTTTATTTGTGTGGGTAAATTCTTCGACAGTATTTTGTAACGGTAAGTTTTTTATTTCACCATTCTACCTCCATCAAAAGTATCAAACATAAATGATAGCATAGTAAGTCTAAGTTAACTAGATCTCAAAAAAGGAAAATTTTCAATTTTTCTTAGAGACTCAGCTTTATTTTAGCAATATCATATATAAAAAAAAGTAAAAACACCTGTAGAGTTGATGTTCTTTTAACATTTGGCATCTTTTCTATACTACCCTTTTTCCTTCTTAGAAAATTATTTTCTTAACATTTGCTACTTTCCACATTAACCCAAAGTGAATTTTAATAATCGTTGATTTGGCAAGTGATAGCACCTTTCATAATTGAAAGTAATTAATCGCACCAGTAAGTTTTTTTTCAAAGGTATGAGCAATTTATACGCCCATTTTCAAACATTTTCAAACCAGACTGTGAAATATTTTTAAAATTCTGGAACTGCAAATTTTTTCCTGATTTCCCTGAATTTTACAAAATTTAACAACTTGGATCTCTTTTACCTTTGTCTGCACATAGTTTGGTACAACTTTTGCTTTTAAGGATAAAATCAACAACAAAGAATTAACTAATGCTATTATGTCTCGTATTAATAATTATTAATTTCAAAAACTAAATAATTTAATTCTTAATTTTCTAAATAAGGAATTAAAAATTTTTTTAAATATCTTTATGTAGGTTGTCCCAATACCTAAAACATAAGTACTAAATGCAGTAAGCTTCTAAATTATGCTGTTAACCCAAGTTTAAGATTTAAAATTCATTATTACTTTTTCAGAGCGATGTTTAAGACATTTGAAAGCAATCATGAAAATGAAAGCTATGAAAATAAATAAAAAATTTGTGTTGTTATTGAAGTTGCCTTTATCTATTGAAAAGATATTTTCTCTTTTAATGATTTCTCCAGAATAAAACAGTTCTTTGTCAAACGTTTGATCCGATGTACCGGCTTTGATAAAAAAAATTTCCGGACAAGTTAAAAACTTTGGGACAAACGTTATAGTATTAATGTGATTTTAGGATGATAAAAAATTCTTGCATTTAAAATAATGTCAATTTTGTAATACAAGAAGAAAATATCGAAATACTTTGGAGTACTGTGTTACTTCTATCTAATATTTTTACTTATGCTTAATTGTCTGATAAATATTTCAGCATCTTTCAGTGTGGATATTTAATAGAGTAAAACAATTATATAAATTTTCAAATAAGAATTGGTACTAAAGGATGAATGTTACTAAGCAACTGCAAGATAAAGAATTCTAAAAAGTTGTTGATGATGACGATTACAATAAATCTACAGGGTTAGATGTTTTCGTTCCGTGATTGAAAACATGTGCAAAAGTTCTCATTATAAAAGCTTTGATTCCAACAATTTATCAATTTTTCATTAATTTTCAAAAAAGAAATATTTAATGCCGTTTATGATATTTACCTAGTTTTTGAAATGTCTACAATATACAATATTTGATATCATTTTAAGCACTTTTATTGAGAAAGAAAAAAAATGCAAATAATACAATTTCTGGTTGTTATTTTATTTTTACATTCACTCTTTGCAGGAATTTATTTTTTAAGCAAGTTATTATACATCATATTATTTGCATTTACTTTAAAAAATATTAATTTTCAGTAACCGTTAATAATAAAAATTCACTTTCTTTCGCAAAACCTTGATGTTCACAACAAAGCGGCGGTCTAATCATGAATTTTTGTAGCTTAATCATAATATATCCTCCCCCATTTTCACTTCCACAAAGTATGATTTACAACAGATGATACGCCTGCTGATTTCCCGCCAAACACCTATTAATTCTCCATTTGTCTCAGCAGTGCTCGCCGGAGGAAGAGGACAAGTACAATTCCGCAGATTCCTCACCCTCGCCGGCTTCCTCCCCTTCCAGATCCTCAGCTTCTCGCTCCCCTTCTCCCCTTTCCTCTCCTGCATCCTCCCCTCCCCCCAGCGGCAGTCAAGGGGGGAAGCCGACGGCCGTGGACGTAGCAGTGGGGGACTCCTTTCCCCCCCAGCAAGAGGAGGAGGAGGAAGAGCTGCTATTGGTCGAGGGAGTGAGAGAAGTTTCCACAACTTCCACCAACACTGACTTCACCTCGTCCGAAAGCACGCAGGTGTCGGCCATGTCACCCTCCGCGACGCACGGTAAGGAAAGCTTCCTCTTTCGCATCTTTTCTATGTTTTCTCTCCTCGTTTCTCTTACACTCTTTTATTCATCTTCGGCTTTTCTTAATGTTTTCCCTCCCTTTACTTCTTTATGGTCTTTTAGTAGTTTTCTCTGATTCTTAATGCCCAGTTTTCCCGTTTGCTCTCTCAATGTTCTTTTTTTAACCTACTTCTGTCATCTTTATATTTTCTTAATGCTGTCTCCTTTATCTGCTTTTTGTTGTTGTTGTTATTTATATCAAAAATGTTCTCCGATTCATCCGTTTCTCTCTTTCAGAATTTTATTCACCATTTTATTTATTTCTGTATTCAAAACTTGATTTTTGTACTTTTTTTTTTCTCCTAGAACTCTAACTTTCTGCAGTTTCTTTTCTCAAATTCGTTATTTTGTTCTTTCTTTTACTTACTCATTTTCTGTTTAATCTATATTCTTTGCGGTTATTTTCTTAGTTATCTTAAGTTGTTTTCTCTTCTTTTTCTCTTTCTCTTTATCTTTGTCAATTTTTCTCTTTCTATTTACTCAATTTCGATTTTATCTATACTCTCTACGGCTATATTCTTCTAGCTGTCATCTTTCTCCATCTTTTATTCTCTCTCTTGCTGTTTTCTTTCATTTTTCTCTCCTTATTTACTCAATTTCTGTTTTATCTATACTATCTAGAATTATTTTTTCTAGCTGTCATCTTTGCTTTCTCCTTGAGCTCTAGCTCTAGTTCTGTCTAATTTTAAATTCTCCGCAAATGCTTTCTGTACTTCGGTTTTCTTAATGTTTCTCCTTCTTTAACTCTTTATGGTCCTTTAAGAATTTTCTCTGACTCTTAATACTTAGTTTTTCCCCATTTTCTCTCTCAATGTTTTATTCTTTGTTCCATTTTTTCTTCTTTTTTTCCATAATTTATTTTTTTAACCAACTTCTGTCATCTTTATATTTTCTTAATATTTTCTCCTTTATCTGCATTTTTTTACTGTTGCTGTTTATTTCCAAAATTTTCTCTGATTCTTCCGTTTCTCTCTGAGAATTTTAGTCTTCATTTTATTTATTTATTTATTAAAAACTTGCTCATTTATTTTGCTATTTTTTTTCTAGAACTCTAACTTTCTTCAGTTTCTTTTCTCAACTTCGTTATTTTTTCTTTCTTTTACCTACTCAACTTCTGTTTAATCTATATTCTTTGCGGTAATTTTTTTAGTTGTTTCCTTCTTTTCTTGACCCTACCATTGTCAATTTTTTTTCTTTAATCAATTTACTCAGTTTCCATTTTATCTATACTCTCCACAGTTATTCTTTTTATCGTTTATTTTCTTACTTGCTATCTTCGTTCATTTCCCTCTCTTTATTTGCTAATTTTTGCATTAAAACTTGTTCTTTTATTTATTTATTTATTTTATTTTATTTTACTCTTTTTTCCATAACTCTAACTTTCTTCACTTTCTTTTCTCAACTCTTTTATTCTTTTCTTTCTTTTACACATTTTCTGTTTAATTTATATTCTCTGCAGTTATTTTCATTAATTATTTTTAGTTGTTTCCCTTTTTTTCTATTTTTATCCACGTCAATTTTTCTCTTTCTATTTTATCTATACTCTATACAACTTGTTTCTTGCTCTTATCTTTCTGTATTTTTTTTCTCTCTCTTGCTGTTTTCGTTCATTTTTCTCTCCTTTTTTACTCAATTTTTATTTTATCTATTTTATCCGCAATTGTTTTCTCTTTCTCTTTTAACTCTAGCTCTATCTAGTTTTTTTCTCTGTAAATGTTTGTGCAATGCTTTCGTTTTCATACTCTGTTTATCTAGCTTTCACAATTATGCTCTTTTCTTTCTCTTTTTTCTGTCTTTCTGCTTCAACTCTATCTTTTCTCTGTATCTTCAATTTCTTCTTTTCTACTGCAATGAAATAATGTTTAATGTTTCTTCCTCATCTCAACATTTATCTCTTCTCTTTTGCCATCATTATCTTTATTATTTGTTTCCTCATTTATTACTTTCATTTTCTCTCCAGCTTTTTTTATAACTTTTAATGTTATATTTATATTATATATTCCCGTCGTCTGCCTTCAATTATAAAGTGATCTCATTTTTAGAGTTTTCCTTTATTATTCTTTTTTCCTCTGAATCTTTCATATTTCTTTTATCTTTCCATGCCCTTTTCTTTCGTTTCAATTGAGATGCCTTTTTTTTTTTGTCTTTGATTTCATGATAAGATTGATATTTCTCTTTTCCATACTTTCAAATCAGATTTATATTTTTATATTCCTAAACATTTTTTTTTCCTTTACTTCACTAATAATTCTCTCTTTTTATATTTTCTGTGCTCGGTTTTTTTTTTCGCGGTTTAATTTTTTTAATCATTTATCACATTTCCTTTTAGAGTTTACTATTTTGATTTCATTTACTTCATGATTTACTCTCTATTAAATCGTTTCTTCTCGCTTTTATATTTTCTCTCTATATCTTAATTAGCTTTTATATCAGCGCATTTTAAGCATTAAAATCACAATGCATAACTTTTTTTCTTGTCTATTACCTGCATTAATTGATTGATATAGGATGATTTGGATTCAGTTCTTTAAAATTCTTCCAATACAAAAATTTATAAAGCTTTTAATTTTTTTTAAGATGTAAGACAAGTATCTACAAATTATTTATCTACGAATATATCAAAACTGGATCGAGATATTTATCCTTCATTTCCTTAATAAAAAAAAACTTTGTGAAGCGAAGAATTGCCCTTTTAATTAGAAGAATTACCCACGTGGAAAAACTTGAAGCATTTGACATACAGGAAAGATAGATTCACGCATACATCTGTCAAACTTTGAGTAAACTTAGTAAAGGGTTGATTGTCTGTCTATCTATACTTTCAGAAACATGAAGTCGTAATAATTCAAAAAACAATCATTTGAATATATCCAATCTGATGTGGGATTTTGTGACTACAAGTGCAGTTTTCTGTCAAATCTTTATTTCAATCGGTTGAAAATCACGTGTCTAAAGCACAAATTCAATTTTCGGATTAATCCCCAAAATAAAATCTACCAAAAATTACACAATAGATTCAGTAAAAATGCTAAATTTATGGCAAAAGTGAACATATCGTACGCCAGTACCGTGCAAGAACGTTCTCTGGCATGACATATTTATTAAAGAGGATGCGAGAAAATTCTGAGGAAACTACTCTCACTGATATTTATCTACTTTTAAATTTTTGGCCCCCTTTCCAGGCACCTATAATTACTAATTAATTGTAACATTCGAATTAACCTAAAAGGATATTTTCCCACTTTAGGTTCCAAATTGATTTTTCTTTCTTATTAATTAAGTTTGTTAATTCTATTTTCTTATCAGTCAATCATGCTTTCAGTGATTTTTTTTCCTTTAGCTTGCTCTAACTTTACATTATTATAAAATAAATAGTAAATCCTTAACCATCTTATAATCATTGCAAAATAAATAAGTAATACTTTTATATTATTACCTTTATATAATTTTGGTCTTTTTTTATTAATATCCCAATTTAAAATCAGATTTGTTTTTTTAATTCCACTTTATTATATCATGAATGATTGGTCAATCACCTTTATCATAAAATACCTCTTACGTTCTTTTTCCGCAAGAATGTAAACCAAACTTTGTTTGCTCACCTTATTAATTTCATGGCATTTCATTACACATTAATTTATCCTTTCGTCGCCTTTTAATTATTCATTTTTTAATTACAAATTGGTTTTTCGGAGCAATCAAATATTTATTTTATCATTTATTTCCTTACAAAGTATTGATCACATTTTGTGAGGGATTTTTCCCTCTCGGCTCAAAGGTAATTCTTGGTTTTCTTTACTCACAAATTACATGCATAATTTATTGCATATTTAATCTCAGAATTCTTTTTTTACTAATTTGCATCTTCTCGTAAATTCAACAAAGATTATTTTCTATTCTTTTTCTTTTAAATTCGTTTTAAATTTCTAATTCACAGAAGATGATATTTTCTACTTCATATGAGCCTTCCTAAATTTTAAATGTAGTCGGGGAAATGATTTTAAATTTTCAATCTCTTCTATAAAGTCAATTTTTATTTTGGAACTCTAGATTTTTTTTCCCTTGTTTATCTCTTCAAATGTTAAAGAAAATTAAAAATTTTTACTTTCTCGAACATATTTTTCCCTCTCACGTGAATCAATTTTAATAATAAATTTTCTACTAATGAAATATCGATTTGCATTAACTCTTCATAAAACTATTTCAGAAAATCGGAATTTGCTAATGCAGTAGAATTCTAACTATACAGATAAATTCGATCCAAATAAAAGGTTACTTCATAGACGCAGTAGAGGAAAAAATGAAATTTATAACATATTAATTTAATGATAATAAAAACGATGCTGTATACATATTTTACATTTATTACATGAATTAAATTGCCATTGCTTAAATATATTTTTCAATTAGTGTTATTAGCAGACTTTACTCGGGGGATTATTTTGCTTGTTTATTTCTTTTTTTTTTTTTCTTCTTTTTTTTTTTTTACCTAAAAATGATATAGATAACTGGAGTTAAGAGCGATACAGATATTAGGATCGTACTGCGCTCTTTTATCAGAATTGTGGAATTTATTTTTAATTTCGGTAAAAGAAGATTCATAAGTCTCATAAACAGCATTTATGTTTCTGTTGCAATCATTATATAGAAAGTTTTTCTTGCAAACTACTCGTGATATTTATATGCAGACAGGGATTCTTTGTCAAAGTGAAATAATTTATTGATGTAAAAAAATATCAGAAGAAAAAAAATATACCGAATAATTAATATAAATTCTATTTTTGCAATATATATATATAATTGTTTTAATTTATTGAAAGGCCTTGTGTTTCTATTAATTTGAGAGCTATTTAATTTAATTTCAAATGTCTATTATATTGTCTAGTGTTAAGTGTGAATATATATACTCAAATCCCGTTACGTTTTTCAGCTTTCAAAATTTTTCTACCTCAGGTACTCAGTCAGTTTCACGTTTAGAAGATTCTCTTTTATACAATTTTCAGTTCTATACCTCGTCATCTAAAGTCCTCAAGTCCAAACTACTTTGTTCACTTTTAATGAAAAGTAATAATTGGTGGCTATTCTTAAAATTTGCTTTTAAAAAATGTCAACTCATATGTTTAAACCAATATTATACATTAATGTCAATGTATTGGTTTCCACTTTAATTCTATAAAGTTAGATCTTTTTAGATGAACCTGTAAGAAAGCATTTTATTGGTGTATTATCAGAGTCGATTCACGTGATTTCAGAGACATGTGAGAAATTGCACTGTTTTTCATTAAACTGTGAAATCATGTCTTCTTTTCCTTCAACGGAATGCGTATTGGATTCCCAAATTAATTCCGCACACCTGACATATATCACGTAGAAAATAAGTAATAGCAGCTGACATAAAGTATTACTATCGTTTCATATAAAAAATATATATATCGCCGGAGAAAAATTATAACTGGGTAACTGGACGTTAGCAAATGGAAGTCATTTGGCTAGCTCTTGACCTCAGAGGATATCTGTTGTAGGTGGTCCCAAGGAGCTGCTGCATGGCACCTTATGCAAAGTTTTCAAATTTACAAACTTAAAGGGTATAAGAGTCATATAAAAACAAACCAACAAACCGATTCTACAACTGAGTTGGTACTGCAAAAATAAAAAGTGTCTGCTTACGGAGATACCTTTGCCAGTGAATTAAGTAAATATCAGCGGGAGTGTTCTCAAAACTTTCTTATACTGTCTAATAAATTATTCATGCCAGAAAACGACTTGCATGGCAGTGGCGTACACTAGTTACGAAATATTAACTTTTAGCATGAATTTAGCAGTTTCATTGAATCTATCGTATCATCCTCGGCGATTAAGCCCTGACATACGATTAGTAGTATAGGAAAACTGAATTTGTGTTTAGATGTGTTATTTTCAACCGATTGAAACAAATATTTAATACAAAACTACATTTGTAGTCACAAAATTCCATATCAAATTTCATATGTTTAAGTCATTGCCTTTTCGAATGATAGCGTTTGCATGTTTCTGGAAGTACTGTTCAAGAGATAGTCAGCCCATTGTTGGATTTAGCTGAAAATTTGACAGGTATGTATCTACACTATAGATGTTAAATTTGTGTACCGAATTTTATTTATCTTTCTCTCTTTGTTTTGTACTTACCGTGTTAACTTACATCCGAACAATCGGACAAATGGACTTCCTCAGAGTAAAGTTTACTCAAAATTCGATATAAATCTGAAAATGTGGTGTAAAGTACATGCACCAAATTTCAATAGTCTAGATGAAAGTGATTTTGAATTATTTTTATCACACACAGGGAGGCGGAACATTTTCCAAAAATGTGCTTTTCGTACTCAGGAAGGTCTAAAACGTGCAGATTCGTCAAATGCATTCGAATTTTTTCCAAGATTACTTTACTTTTTCGATACTATATATACGAAAAAGTAAAAAGAATGCACAACATAGATATCATGGTATATAAATTCCTATGTGTCGTTGATGATATTTCTCCTTTCTTGCCATTACATATATCACGCTGCATAATGACTTTTAATATTATTATGTAATTGTATTGTATTATTATTGAATATTGCATAATTACAAAAAAGATGCAATATCAACTAAATAAACTTCTGGAGTATATAAAGAAATCGTTCAAGGGACTTGCCTTTTGCAAATATACGCACTTCTAATATTGTTATTCTAATGTTATGCAGTTATTTGTAATTGTATTGCTATTCTAAAATTAATTTGTATCCATTGAACCTGTGTTTTGCACATTATCTTGTTTATCCTCTTCTTTGACTTAATTCATTGAAAAAAGATCCCTGAAGCGATCACCTTTTGCGTTTGTGATAGCATGTTCGATAGTAAAAATGACTTTTTTTGTAAGTCTGATCTTCCTTTAAAATTTGAAAAAGACTATTTCTCAAATTTTTATTTTTTTTATTCAACTGATGGTATTATTATAAAAATAACATTCATTTCTATCTTTTTAAAACAATATATTTATATTTACTTAGTTAGAACATTTGCTCACAATATGATTAATATCTAATTTTGGCATAAGGAAGAACTTTTTTCAATTCACTTAAAACGGGAAATAAAAATGGTGTCGGGTTTTTTTTTGTTTTGCTTTACAGCGACCAGTAGCACGCCTCGTCGTTTCAGTATGTTGGAGGATCGACCCCTGACGTATGAAGACCACCTACTGCCTCTACCGGACGATGACAACCCTTTGGTGATAGACGAAGGAGGTGATGAAGCCACTAAGGATTCAGAATCTCACCTAGGGTAAGTTTGCATAGTATAATTGTAATTCTCAAAATATTAATGCAAAGAGTAAATTTGTCTAGTATTACAAATGTTAAACTGAAAGGAAATGTTAAAAAACAGATAAAATTTTGTCCTCAATCTGATTTATATTTGAAAACTTAAAAGCTTTTCTTCTGTAGCTTATTTGATAAATAGATTTTTGAAAACTTTCTTGAATATTTTTTAATAATTCAACACAAGCATCTAATATATAAAGTACTTTGAGAGCGAAATTTCAAAACATATTAACTACAACACCATAAAAGAAGATATAAATTCGTTCATAAGATATGATTAGAATCTTTTTTATTGAATAGAATACACTCCCGAGTGTCCGTATTAAAACAGTGAGTTTTGGTATAACAACTTTGTTTCCTGGCATTGGTGGGCAAAGAAATGAGTTCATAGAACTCCGTCACATCCTGTTTTTAATTATCCGGCCTGCTCTTCCGCCACAATAGGCCGGACACTTGGGAGTGTACTGTATGCAGTTTTAGCTAGATAAGGTAATATAAAAGATATAATAGTATAGAGAAGCGAAGATTATTATAAGAAAAAGGAGCCATACGTTTTTAAAATTGTATAAAGGAAAAATATTTTATTATACGATATTCTTAATCATTAGAAAGCAGCTAAAAATGACAAAGTCAAATGAGAAGGGAAAACTATATATATATATATATATATATATATATATATATATATATATATACAAAAGTATAAAAATCAAGTTAATAGGAAAAACAAATAAACCCAATAAAAAATATGAAATAAAAGAATCCGGTCTGAAGACTTTTTCAAGGGTCACCCTCAGGCAGGGATTCAAAAAAAGGGATTTTTTCTGTTAAGGAAAATTAGACAATTAAGTCTAATAATGATTCCTTCGTGACCCGAAAATCCCCTGAAATTAGGCCCAAATTCAGGGATTTTGGAAAGCCATTTCGCGAATTGGCCGGCCAAAGCCCGAAAATGTTTTGGGGAAGTAATAAGTAACTGAAGGGAGCAAGAATACCCCAAAACAAACGGTGACAATGGGTTGAACTTACACAGAAATGAAATTACTAACTGAAAAGGGGAAAAAAGGAAAAATGGATAAATAGCATTGTAAACATCTATATAACTTATATAAACATATAAACAAACATTGTAAAATCAATAATCTGTAGCATCCGTCTGGGTACTGTGGTTTTAATTTCTATTGTGATAACGTGATTCATTGGTTCTGTAGGGTATTACAGTTATGAGGGAATAATTTAGGCTGATTTTAACGGGTGACATTTTGGTCTTAGATATTGTGTGGTCTTGAAGAGGTTTTGGTATTTATGATTTTCTATAGCGTGAATCTTGTGGCATGAAAGTTTATTCGGTGCAACTCTCCTGTACCATTCTTCCTCGATACTTATTTCTGGCTATCTCGTGTACCATAAGAGGTTCAGTAAGCAGTCAGAGGCATAGTAAATTGGGGATCCTAACTCCCCACAGCTAAAGCAAGGAGAGTTGGCCAGATGGAATCTGTGTAGGTATGTCCGGAATGGACCGTGCCCAGTGAAGAAAAGGACATCCGCTCTGTTCCAGTTGGCCGGAGAAAAACTTTTGGTTTTATGCTAAATGGGTACCGGCCTGTTTCGCCTTCTTCCAATTTCTTCTGCCATCTTGTTATCATCTCGGTTTGGTGGATGTTCTTTAGATGACATCTTGGAAGCTTCATTACATTCCGATCTTGATTAGCACTTGCCGCTGTTTTGGCTAGTTTGTCCGCCGCTACAATCCCGTCATAGCCTACATGTGCCTTTATCCATGAGATTTTAATGTGGAAATTTACTATTCATTAGATAGATTCACTAAAAAATATTGGCGAGTTTCAAATTTTAATTAGTCGTTTGTAAATACGCCATACCGTTACGAATAAAGAAAACAGTGTCAGAAAACGTGAAACGTCCCTCGAGCTCATAATATTTGGATAAAAGAACACTACAATAAAGATGGGAATTTAAATATTTCTTTTTTCTGGTTCTTCTGAAGCAGTAGGAGAAGGAGAAAAAATTTCAGAAAAATAATCTTAGTTCTTAATTTCCACTGAATGAACCAAAAAATAATCGTGACCTTCAAATTATAGTCTACTGGTTTTAAAGAAGCAGGTTCGATGACAGTAAAGGAGAGATTTTTAGAAAAAATAATATCCAAATGGCAGAATGCGACAATAATGACGGGATTTATGTTGCTTTTGTCTAATTAATCGGAAATGTTCCCATTGTGAATGAAGGAGAGAAAAAAACATATCAAAGAAAACTCCGAAGTTTTTAAGAACAGCATGAATGGACACAAAAATAACGACAGCTTTCGTATATTTTTTTAGCCGGTTGCAAGTCTTAGGCACTATACAAAAAGGGGAAGACTGTTAGAGCACATCCTGTGTATAAGCCGTATTTTACCATATAGATAAACCAAACAATAATGATGTGTTCAATATTTTATTTAGCTCATTGCAATGATGTGCTAGCTTTACAAATAAAGGACATAAAATGTGAGAAAATATTGAAAACACATAACATTCCCTAAAAAGAGCACGGCAATAATCAAGTTCTGTTTGTATCATTACTAAGAAGAGCACTCGTTGCAATCGAAGGTGAAAGAAGATCACAAAAAAGCAATCCAAAGCCCCTTGATTCATCAGAAATAATAAACAGAATTTTCTGTCTCTTTGAAATCGATATGACTTTTCTCCTACCTAAAATGCGAATTTTGAAGTTAAAATGAAAATAATGAATTTTAACTAATTCATCAGCACATTCACGAAACAGAAAAATGCTAATAAAAGCAAAGAAATTTAAATAACAACGATCGACATCGCAGCTGTATGATGAATTGTGTTTATAATTTATTAAATATTTCATAGATAAGATTATATGAAAATTGCATTATATTTATTTGCTTATAAATTAAACAAAAAAGTGTAATGCAATAAAATTCAAAAGTTTCATGCAAAATAAAATAAGATAATTTTATACGTCATATTATGTTGCAAATATGAACAAAAATATTTACCAAAAGAAACTATATTGAGATTTATCTCAACCTTGTTTCTAATTTCAACATCGTCAGAAAATATTCAAATAATGAACAGTAAATCTGTGTTTTAGTTTTTAAAAATTAATATAGAATAATAAGAATAATTTCATTTTAATTTCAGCACTAAATAAAAAAAATTATTATGAATTATACTTTAAAGTGTTTTTGAAAATTCTCCATATTTATGAAAAATTACGCACCACAACTTAGCTGAAATCATTAAAAAGATAATTTTCAGTAGTTTCCGATAGTATTAAAATTGTTTTCGCGCAATAACATAAGTTATTACACGAATAATAAGTCATCTCCAAGAAACAACATAGTTCCATCTAATCTTTAATTAACTAAAATTTCGAAACAATCTCGGCAATGAGCACTTTACCATCATCCAAATTAAATCTTTACCGAGTTAGTTGCCCTAAATCCAACTGCTTTTCTCTCAGAGAAATAATATATATATACCCATACCCTTTTTTATTATTACAAATAATAATTTGTCTATTATTCGTGTAATCTTCTTACATTCTTTTTATATCTTCATGCAGCTGTCACCAACATGCTTTTGCCAGACAATCGCCCGCCTTCATTGAAAGAAATCCAAAGAACGGTTAAAGACACCCACGTCAAAATCAATATCAAAATCCTAATCTAATATTCTCAGTTGCCAAATAATATAGATAAATCAATGAATTAGAAGGCATTAAACTATCAAATAATTTCTTTGTTAAATTCATCAATTGATTATAATAGAGATACATTTTAATTAATCTTCATATCAAAAGAAATTTCCCGTAAAAATAAAATATCGTATACTAAGACTCAGATTTCTATGGCTCTAAATTTATGATTAATCAATTCTTTACTAAATAAGTATCTTAAAGGTAAATGGCAAAGTGATTATTCTTCTAAGCTTATGTTTGCATTTTATGGGGAATATATTAATTTCCTCATTTACCAAAATATCCTAATTAAAGCTAATGCGATTAATCAAAAGAAACTCAGTAAGTTTGCAGACTTAAATTTGATCCAAATTATCTCCTAATCAGTATTATTTCTCCGGCCATAATTACGGAAATAATTAGGAATTGCAACGAAAAACTTTTATTTACCAAATATATTAATTACTATAATTTTTATTGCGCATTGAATATATTTGAATGCAAACAGAACTCGCACAGGCGTAATTAATATTTAATTGTGTAAAAATTCAGTTTATTGCTAATGGAAATAATATTGGTTTGGGAAATAATTTATATCAAATTTAAATCTGAAAACTTAATGGAATTTCTTTTAGAGTATGGTGAATCAAGAAATAAAATAATTATCTTCATAAAAATGTTATTTATTGAAATCAACTTGCAGCATACTAGAAACTGTTTACAATTATAACTATCAAAAAAATATATATAAAACTGAACGCAGATCTGAAATTTAAAACTCGAAGAAGTTACTGTTTCTTTCAAAAATTAATTGATCGAAATGAATTGGAAAAGATAATTTGCATGAGCTAAAATTTAATAAATTATTAAATTATTTAATAATTTAATAAACAAATCAGATTTAAAATTCAACAATTCAGCATTTCTCATTTTACCTGTATATATTCCGGGTATGTAATATTGAAATTTAAACTCGAAAGAAATTTTCGTTCATAAAAAAATTAGTTTATTATAAATACATTGAAATCAATCGTTCAATAAGAGGTAAAAGTTAAAAACTGATGAAATAAACTATAACGTCTACTAAGTTGTGAAGCCCAGGTAGCACATCCTATTGCACAATATTATACAATATTGTGCAATATTATATTATTCATTTAATATTCAACAATATCATACAGTATTGCGAATATTGTTTAATATCGTACTATCTTGTACAATACCTATGTGCTACTAGGAATAAATAAGGTTTAAGAATATTGACTTTTTATCATTTCCCATTCCACCTGCATTCTTTTTTTATTTTTATTTTTTTCGTTCCAGGCCCACGAGTTCTCAAGAAGACAACACCTGCTCCTCTTTGATGATGAATGCGGGTTGCATAGAAGCAATGGGCGACGACATTTCCATGGGCAGCCATTCAGATGGCTCCTTAAAAGGTATGATGACCCCACTTCAATGAGATTCAGTGAACATTTAGACAAGCCTAGAATAATTTTTAACGATTAACTCTCCAAAAAGGATACAATTTTATAATTTGGGTTTGAAATAAATTCAAACATAAATTATAAAATTACCTATGAACAATTTAGCAATCATTTGAATGAGTATAATTTAAAAATGTGCAATAAAGACTTGTAAAAATTGCAAAATTGAGTTTGTATTGTAAAAAATTTAAAATTTTAATGTTGAGCAAAAAAATGTAATGCACTTTTGTTAGTGTATCAAAAAGTAGACAATTTTTTTATTATTATTATGGCTGACAAAACAAAATGTTAAAAGCGAGAATCACAGACAGAAATACTAAAGTAATTTGGAATTTAAATCAGATTTTTAATATTTTCTAAATTTTAAAGAATATATAAGAATTTTCCTTTTTATGTTATTCAGTGTAGTTTTAATTTCACCACAATAAAGATAATCACACCTAAAACTTTAATACTTTTTTGTATCCTACATCCTTACTAATATAGTTTATTTTCTGCTTTTAGCATTTTTATAAAAGCATGTTTTTAAAATCAATTTTCATTTTTATTATTTTGTTCTTCATGCTCTTTGATTCGTTTCATAATTTTCGTTACAAATATTAGCGAATCTTAAAACCGATTTTTTTTTCAAATTTATTACCAAATGACGTAACTTAGGTTCAATAATAATTTAATAAAAATCAATCAATAACTAATTATTAAGTTATAAAATGTTAAAAGCTTATTTCTTTATCAGAAAAATCCAATAATACAAGTTTGCATGTAATACAGACATACATGAAAACGTATAAAGACACAAACGAAATTTAAGTGACTTAATATGCCAATAGCCAAATAACTAAAAAAAAGTTTCAAGTGAAACTTTTAAAAAAAAATTCGCTTTACAAATATACAGTTAATTTTAATAACAGACTGAAAAAATGGCATACTTTATAACATTTTTTATTTGAAGTATTTAAATAATTGAATATTTATTTCGTAACATAAAAAATCTTAAAAAATCATTTTCAACGGCTTCTGAATTTTTATCAGACTAGGTGTAAGTTAATGAGTTAAATAATTTAATATAACAACTTACAAAGTGCATCTTAATATTTATTTAAACTGATGTGAGTATCGTGTCGCTTTGTTTGTTGATGACGCACTCGGCAATTTCAATTTTGGTGCACAAGGAACTACGATGCTCTTGCTTTTAAATTAAT
>JAPMOR010083426.1:159412-173268 GCA_026543865.1 Argiope aurantia
GCAGAGATTGGAATTCATCCACAGTACAGTCTCCTATAATAGATGCAACAGTGCATCTGACATCATTTTACTTTGAATTTTTTCTTCCAAAAAGATGCTCTGTGATCCATGGATCTAATCAACAATTCGAACTATCTGTTTGTCCTCTGAAATTGCATCGAATCCACGGCTGAAAAGGGACAATTATCCATTTTACATGCGAAATTAGTTTCGTTAGATAAATATTGGTTTTGCTGCCTGTAGTAAAGGAATGACTTTTTGTCTTGTTACAGATAGCAAATGTCCAACTCCTGGTTGCAATGGAATTGGTCATTCAACTGGCCTCTACTCGCATCATAGGAGGTAAGAGATGAATAAGAGCCCCCTACTTCCTCTTTTTTCTACTAACTGCAATTAACTACCGGCTAACTTCATTCTTCTCTCTTTTTTCCTCGATCTTAGCTTATCTGGCTGTCCAAGGAAAGATAAAATTACTCCAGAAAGTAAGTTTATCTTGTTCTTTCTTCATCTCGCACTATCGAATAAAGCATGTTTTCCCATCTGCAGAGATTTTCTGCTTAATAACTGAGCTAATATTCTCTTTTTCTGTTTATTCATTCTTAGTATTAATTACTGCACATAACAGAGCTAATGTCCTTTTCTTTTTAATTCATTCTTGTTGTTAAATATTGCACAATTTCTAATTATTTTTTTTGAAAATGGTTAATCTTGATATCATATTGGTGGCCGAAATTATGGGCTTCTATTGAAATTTTCAGATGTTCTGTTCAAATTTGAGTGTTGTATATATTCTTATTCATTATTTCATAAATAATTTCATAAAAATTGAATTTTAAAAAATTATAGAACTTTATTTATCAGAAGAACAATAGAGGTCTTTGAAGACATTTATAAATAGAGCATTTAAGGCAAATACAGTCTAAAATTTAGGTGGAATTGCAAATAATTTTTAACCTAACTAGATTTAACTTCAGATGCCGTGAAAATCCCGCATTACTAAACTCAGATTTTAAATTCACTATAAATCGTTGATCTTGGTCATAATTTCAATAAATCTTAATCTCGACAAATCGATGTCTAATCTCATTGTTTCATTCAAGTTTTGTTTTAATGCTACGTTCGACGAATAATTGTATTGAATACTTTAAATAAAACTAATGAAAAAATGTCTATAATGTTAAATTCTAGATTGTAATGCAAGGGGGTGTTCAAATGAAAAGGTACGAAACGACACTGTGGGTATAAATGAAGACTTTATTCAAAGTATACACCATAGGCATGAGCACAACGATCCCATTGATTAATGAGCCGAAGGATTCCTTTTTCCCAGAATTCCAGTGGCCGTGACGAGACCCAGTCCTTCGCAGCGTTCTTCAGTTCTCCGTCCGAGTTGAAGCGCTTACCTTTCAGATTTTTTTAGTGGACTAAACACATGAAAATCGCAGGGAGACATGTCCGGGCTATAGGGCAGATGGTCGATCTGCTCCTTCTCCTATTTGGCCAGTTACGCGTGTGTGATCTTGGAGACATGTGGACGCGCGTTATTATGGAGCAGAATCACACCCACCATGAGTAGCCCCGGTCTTTTGTTCTTGATGGACCTGCGCAGTCTTCGGAGTGTCTCACCGTACACATCGGAGTTAATGGTTCTTCTGTGCTAGAGGAATTCAACAAGTAGCGAACCTTGGATGGCGAACTCAAGGACGCTGTGAAGGACTGTGTCTCGTCACGGTCACAGGAATTCTGGGAATAAGGAATCCTTGAGCTCGTTAATCAATGGAATCGTTGTGCTTTGACCTATGTTGTGTACTTTGAATAAAGTCTTCATTTATACCCACAGTGCCGTTTCATACCTTTTCATTTAAACATCCTTTGTAAATAGGCGAAACATTTGCATTGTTTTTAGAGCCCTGCCCTTCCCTAAGAGGTTATATCATTTTCTTTAGTAATAAATGATACCCCTACAAGACACAAATAGGGATTCAAGCAATTATTTCAGTTGCAGGTTTTAATATGCAATTTGAAACGGATATCCTTATTTCAAACATGGAAGATTTCAAATATTTGAGAATAATATGATATGTTTCACTGAATAACATAATGTAAAATTCATTTTAATGTTTTTGTAGTGAATTCATGATAATAAATTGGAACTTGCAATTTATTTCATGTATATCAAGTTTGTGATTTACGAATCATTATATTATTTTTCGAAAATAGCGCATAATGTGTACCAATAAAAGCAAAGTGAGAAAATAGAAACCCGGCTTACATGGAATACATTATTGAATTTCTTTTACTGGTTCCACATTTTAAAGGAATTTACAAAAATAAACTAGCTAAATGAACGATTTTAGTGTGTCAAAACAAAGTAGGAACCTGAATCGAAGATCACAGAGGAGAAAATGTTTTATTGCATGTATATATGTAATGTTCTTGGAGTTGACGACTTTTTAAAGAGAAATATTGTTTCTGATCAATATCATGATAGTTAATTTTAAATTTTGCATTATTTTTAAAAATAAAAAATATTTTATAAAACTTTTTAAATGAAAATTCTATTTTTTTCCAATCTATGTCCATTTTGGTAATTACGACGCGATTTTTTAATAATATCTAATTGTGGAAACCTGTATTTGGAATCAAAGAGGTAAGAAATTGTTGCTTTGGAATTTTAGAGAGGTTTGCGAAGCTCAGTGAAAAAAAGTGATGGTGCTAAGATATTGAATGCTGCCGTTGATTTGAGGATGACACGCCTATCATTTTTGGTTGATTTTAAGGATGATAAAAATGTCATAAGGATGACATTCAGTGGATAAAAAAGAAGTGCTTCCAGAACACCCAAATACAAATGTTTATACATATAGAAAAATTTATAATATTTTAATCTAAATTTATTGAAAATTAATGAATGTAAATAAAAGATTTCTAGATAAATTCTGAGTAATAAGTTTCATTTCGCTTCTACTATGATGCAACCAAAATCGAATAGGTGAATGAAACCAAATTAAATTTGGCAAAAACTCAAAGAAGTTCCATTTTTCAAACAGATAGAGTAGTAGTTTTTACACTGCAAAGCACAATTTAAAACGGATTTATTATATGCGGATGATTATAATCCCAATTTAATCTTATCAATGCTTTTATCAGTTTGATTTTATACTGATATATTTTTTATTTAATTTATTGTGCTTTTAATATCATACATATAAGATATCGCATTCTTTCGTTTCAGTTCTTGCTATGCACGAGACAATATTAAAGTAAGTTAGCTTATTTTAATTAGACATCTAAATTTCTTATTAAAATGAATTATAAATATGAAACATTAGATATTTTTATTAGGCTCTAGTGTCTATTTTCACAAATAGTATTAAAATTTTCACTAATAGTTTTGTTTCTTTGTCTTTTGCAGGTGCCCAACTCCAGGTTGCACAGGAAAAGGCCATGTAAATAGCAGCAGAAATTCTCACAGAAGGTAAATGAATTCACACAGTTTATAAATCTGCTTCTTTCTTTGTTCGGAATCTCTTCTTCATTCATTATTATACATATTTATAATACTTCGATTGATTTTTAGTCTCTCAGGATGTCCCATCGCAGCTATGGAAAAAATGGTGAACAAAGAACACAAGCTGTCACATAAAACGGCATCAACAACAACTACCACACAATGCCAGTGTAAGAAGAATTAATCTGCTATTTTTATAACATTTTTTCCATTAACTGTCATATAGAATTATTATTATTATTATTTTGATAAAAGCAGCTCAGTTTGTAAAATAGGTTTTATGTGAATATTTTGCAGAACTCATCTAATTTATTCAGCAAATCGAGATTGTTGGCGATAGGTTTAACAAAGATTCTTATCATGAAATCGAAAATTTACCAACCCAATTATTTAGTCTGGTTAGGAAACTAGGAAAAAATAACTGTGCATAGATGATTTATTCGAATTCTTTAGATTGTGATTTTAATAATAAATTACAATATTATCAGTTTATTAGTTGATAGGTAGCAGCAGAAGTGGCTCCAATAAAGAAGCAATTAACTCTCTTTGCATAAAACCACTTGGAAATTAAATATTCTCTGATTTGCAAATGCTGTAAGTCGAGAATATTCGTCAGATGTTGAATTTAATAAAAAATTATAGAATTTCAGCTTATTAGTTGATAGGTAACAGCAGAAATGTCTCCAATAAATGAATAATTATACACATGCTGTCAGTCGAGAATATTCAACAGATTGTGAATTTTTAATGAATTTAGAGAATTATCAGTTTATTAGTTGATAGGTAACAGCTGAAATGTCACCAATAAATGAGTAATTAACTCACTGTGCATAAAACCACTTGGAAAATAAATATTCTTTAACTGATTTGCACATGCTTTCAGCGAGAATATTCGTCAGATGGGTATTTTAATAAGAAATTATAGAATTATCAGTTTATTTGTTGATAGGTAACAGCAGAAATGTCTCCAATAAATGAACATTTAAATTTTTGTGCGTTAAACCTCTTGAAAAATAAATATTCTCTTACTGATTTGAGAGAAAAGAATATTCTCCAAATGGCGATTTTAATAAGAAATTATAGAATTATTAGTCGATAGGTAACAGGAGAAGTGTCTCCATTGAATCAGCAATTACCTGAAAGAAGAGGATTTCTGTACATAAAACCTCTTAGGGGGAAAATAAATATTCTCTAACTGATTTACACACGCTGTGAGTCCACAATACTAATAGCACGTATAAAAAAGAATTTATCATATTCCTAACACTATCTTGTTTCGATCCAAATTTTAATTTAATTATTTGGCATTTTAAGAATAGAATTAAGTTTTAAATAACTTCTTGTTTAACGCTTTAATTTTACTTTCAGACTTTAAAAAATGCTAAGATGTAAACGAAAAGTAACTGAAAGAAATTTGTTCACTGATCATCGTTCTGAAACTTCTAAAAGAAATAATAAACATTATCAGCTATGTTAAAAATTGTTAAAAATAAGATACAGCAACAATAGCTACGTCATTCAAACTCTTCTTCTGTTCTTTATTTGAATCTCAAAGAAATAACACCACATAATGATATACGAGATATGCACATAAATAGTATGCATCCGAATATAATGTGGATAATTATTCAGAATGTTTTTTTTACTGTAATCTTTCAGATTTTTCAAATACAATAAAAACTTAAGACATTTTTCCAGAATACTTTTCTTAAAAATAAATTTTTAAATTAAAATATCAAATATATATTTTTTTTAATTCTCGTTTTCAGCTACTGTGTCCACCGAACGTGTTCTGAGACCTATGTGCTACGTAAAACAACTGGAATTGCAAGACTACAAGTTTCCAAGTTTCGTCAATACTCAAACACCCCGCACAAATTTGACGAAAGAGTTGGAGAAATACAGTAAGCCGCAAGCAGAATTTTCCTTCGATGTATACCGCCCTATTGCACCTAAGCCCAAAATCACCCCAAAGACGGAGCAGGAAGTAGATCAACCCCAGAGGCCCACGCCCATTGTTGTCAAACCCAAGCCCCAGCCAGGAACTGCCTTCAAGTAAGTTTGGGATTAATAGATTTTTCAATATTTATAGCTTGAATCCGAACAAAATTTGGATTTAGACTTATGGTTCTGCTTGAAATTGTTGAGGCAGATTCTCTATAGGCATAAATTATTCTCATGACTTCGGAATATTTACTAAGTAATTGGAGTAAGTACCGTGACACATCGGCAAGTCGATTTAGGGAAAGTTTTCTGGCCATTTTTTCTGATCAAAACTCCCTTTCATATTCTTGCGAAATCCATAATTAGAATAATTTTGATTATAGTTCAATACACTCCCGAGTATCCGATTTGGTTTGCGATTAACCGTCCTAGTTTATTTTATCATAATTAATTGAGAAGGCAAGGCGCTACATTGTTAACATTGCCAAGGAATTGGAAGCGGTGTTTGGGTGTGTATGTATGTGTGTGTTAACTTTCTAAAAGGCAGACATCGGCATATCAGGAAATCTTGGTTCGAATTTTAATTAATCATTATAATTACCAAAATATTACAAGGCAAAAATAACTTGTACATCATCTTAAAATTTAAAAAAAAATTATCTTTTCGATTATATTAATTTTTAACATATAATTTTTTTTATTTCTAATAAATTTTTAAAAAATATTTTAAGAGAGTTTTTCAGTAATTATTTATAAGAAATAAAAATAAAATTTAACCTGCACGTGCACGTTACACGCGAAGGAGAAAAATAATTAGCTATTATCAGAGTGTTGCCATCACATTGACAAAAACTCAAATTGAAAGATTAAGTTAATGGAAACTGAACTTAGTTAAAAATGGTAATTTTCAGCACATATTTGTAAGGAAACAAACATGAAATATGATATTTCTAAAAAATAAATGCAACAAAACGATTTCTGTGATATTCAGTTATTCAGTTTGAATTATATGACTATAAAATAGGATTGTAAAAACTATTTTACTGAAAACGTTATTAAGATACCAAGCTATTTAAAATGCTTAAAGGACGATATTAGCAAGATTAAGAAGCGAGTATGAAATATTCAAAGAAAAGGTACTGTAATCATCAAAACAAAAATCAATCTCCAGATTTTGGCGTATTTGCATATTGCAGACATCCCTAAATCTGCACCACATTTTTGAAATTCCGTCTGTCTATCAATCTTAAATATCAGAACTCAAAAATGCTTTAAACTTAAATGGAGAAAGTTTGATATATGGCCCAAATCTTTGTCAAATTATGAGCGAAATCCACTCACATTAAATATGTCTGTCTGTCCGAGTTTAACAAGTGAATACAATAACTATAGAATACAAAAAGCAAAGTAAATAAAATTAGTTACAAAGTTTTAGCATTTAAAGTGTAAACACGTATCAAATTTTGAAACAAATCTAAATTGACCATCTGTCGATCTGTACATTCATATACACGCAAATGCAATAACTCAAAAATGAATTAAAATTTGGTATGTGATCCAATTTCTAAAAATATTTTCTATGGCAAATTTCAGCTTCAATTCCTCTACAAAAAGACATATTCGGATTTCTTCATTTTACTACGAAGCACAAATCTCTCACGTATGAAAATAAAAAGTTGAACATTTGTAACGCCTTACCAATTTTTGGGCGGGAGGTAGGGGAGATAACATTATCAGGGAATATGCAAGAAAGTTTCAAGGTGAAATCTGAGCACAGAATCATTACAACAATGCATTGGCTGATTTTTTCAATTCTCAAAGCCATTTCTTAGCACTATAAACAAATAAATATTTTTTTGAATTCGAAATTCTGCAGAATCGGTGAATTTGATCTCAATATTTTGCAGGCAGTTCTCCCTGGAGCCAGCTTCAGCCATCAACCTCTCCACCAAGAGCAATGGCGACAACGTAATGGACCTGTCCTCATCTAGTTCTCGAACCCTCCATACTCTTGATTTGAGTGCCAACACACGATGCCCTACAGGCATATGCGCCAGGTGAAAATGATTATTTAACTCCATTCTAAAAGTAATCGGGAAAAATAATCTTATTATGACATTTTGAAAAAAATAAACATATTTGGTTGGAAAACTGGGAAAGCAGTTAATCTATTGTTTTTATCTTTTGCAGATTTTAAAAATCCTGATAAGATTATAAATATTTTAAGGGATTTATTTTTAAAAAATTATTATAATTGAGAGAGAAACCGTGAAAAGGCTTAATTCATTTTTAAAAAAGTATTTTATAGATTTTAAAAATCCTCCTATCTGTTTCTTAACTATTATTTTATGTTATTCACTGCCGGCAGAAAAATTTATTTGCTTAATAAAGTGGGAAACTAGAAGAATTATCTTTATTTTCTGGGGGTTATTTTCCTTGCATGCACAAGTGATAACGTTTATTTAAGATGCGCAGTTTTCTTATAATAAGTAAATTTACCAGTTTTTAAAAATAAATATTGGAATGATAAGTGATTTAATAAAGCATAAACATTTAACAGACCTTTTTTCTCTGATATATATAATCATATGATAATCATTACTCAAATAAAGAGCACTCTTGCCACTAATCTGGAACACAAAAAAAAAATCATCTTTATTCGATATTTTTGCCCCACTTTTATTTAAAACTTGTGCTTTTGGACAGCAATCAAGAAATACAAATAGTACAATAACTATAAGTCTAGCTAATAAGTTTCCTAACTAAATAGTTAGGAAATTTAACATTCCGAGATCCACAGTACCAAGAATGTGCATTGATTACCTAATTTCAGGCCTAAACTCCAACCAACGCAGTGACCCACTGCCTACACTTAATGACCGAGGCCAGCTAAGTGTGCATAGAATTGCCAGTATCAACAGGCATGCAATTACTGCGTGAAGTAACTGCAGGAATCAATGTGAGACGTATGACGAACATGCTCGTAAGAACAATGCGGTAAAATTTGGCTTTAATGGGTTGTGGCAGCAGGAAACCGACTCGATAACCTTTACTAACAGCACGACATTACCTACAGCATCCATCACGAACACGTGACCACATCGTTGGACCCCAGACGATTGGAAGGCTGTGACTTGATCAGATAAGTCTCGATTTCATTTGATGGAATCTGATAGTAGGGTGAACGAAGACATGGACCCAAGTTGCCAATAAGGCACTGTGCAAGCTGGCGATGACTCCATAATAGTGTGGGCTGTTTCTACTTGGAATTGACTTCTTCCCTAGTTCAACTGAACTGAACATTGACTGGGTATGGTACGTTTCACTACTTGGAGAACACTTGCAGCCATTCAAGCACTTCATTTACTCAAACAACAGGGGAGTCTTTATGGATGATAATGCGCCATTCCATAAGGCCACAACTGTTCTCGATTGATTTGAAGAAATTTTGGGCAATTCCAGCAAATCATTTGGCCATCTACATCTCCTGGCGTGAATCCCATCTAACATTCATGGGACACAATCGAGAATTCATGGGACACAATCGAATCAGTTCTGATACAAAATACTTCACCGACAACGCTCTAGAAATTAGGGATATCTATAGAGGCTCCATGGCTCAATATTTCTGCAGGAAATTTCCAAAGACATATTGAGTCCATGACATGTCGAGTTGCTGCACTTCGCCGGAAAAAAGAAAGTCCGACATGTTGTTAGAAGATATCTCATAACTTTTGTCACCTCAGTGTATGAATATATATGTGTGTATATATATCCCTCTAATATTTATTATGTTATTAATCTTCATCTTTTCTTCTGCAGTCCTCTTTCAGGAAGCACTACTATTCTTCACCCAACGCCACAACGTCCGACAGTTCTCGTCACACCAAAACCCATCTTTGGAGCAGCTACACCCATTGAACAGACCGAACCTGTCGACTTCTCCACTGGGACTGCAGCAACGGGACCACCTCGAGTTGGGGTCATTGCCGGATCCCTGACCCCTCTGACAGTACAGCCCATCCCTGCAGATCCTCTGCCAATGTCACCACCTCCAGCGATCGTGCCTCATCCCTCACCGATCAGATCACCCTTCTCCCAGATCCAGAGCCCAATTACTTTGCAAGCATCTCTACCTTCTCAGCATCCCTCCTCACTCTCGGCCTCCCTCCCATCTACACTTTCAGCATCTCTACCCCCCACTTCGGGACATCCAGTCACAGTGTCCTTAGCTGGCGGACATCACACCCTGGCAATACCAGCCCAACCGCAACAGGTCTGTCCAGGAAGGATGATGGTATCCAGTACGAACCAAGTACAAAATGCACCATCGACTATACAGGTGAAACATCTATAAAGTTGCATCAGTATTTTATTTATATCTTAATGATATTGTGTTTATGGTACTTGAATAGAAACAGACAATGTTGAATATAAAAGAAGAAAAAGATAGTAATTCGATGCTGCTGTTGTTGTTTTTGAGTAAATTCATTAGGTATATCTTAAATAGCAAAGTCCGTAATAAATAAAGAAATTAGCTATTCATGATAAAAGAAAAATGAGACAGCTTTTGCTAATTCAAGTGACTTGGGAAACCTATGTAATGCATGAAGTAAAATTCTGATTTAAATTTTATAGAAACAGAAATAGATTGTCTTCCTGGGAAAACTGGTTTCAGGGAGAACTTTTCAATATTTGTATTTCTCTTGGCGAAAAATCGGGACAGTTTTTGAAAACTAGAAAACTTATATAAAGAAGTAAAGAATCACTTATTAGCTTTTATTTGAAAAAATGCTAGATATATGAAAGAAAAGAAATATGCGAAAACATTTTTCCATCTCTAAGAAAACAAATATCGAATTCGTTCCCTACTTCAAACTGCTAATTCACATGTCAATTTGTCGCCCCGTTGCTGCACACAGTTGCTGAGCAATGGCGCTTGCTGACTGGTTTCGGGTTCTTTTCGCCTGCAGGACGATATGTCGCTCATACACTGCAGTTGTTTTCCTGGGGCGGCCACCACCAACCTTTCTCACAGCTGTACCTGGGTTTGGAAGGCTTTCCAAGCGCGCGAAACGACACTTTTGTTGATTCCGAACTCTTCAGCTACACTGGTCACACTACACCCCTCCTCCAGCTTTCCGATCATTCTTCTACGTGTGAAATTGTCCAGGGGATTTCTGCTAGCCATATTTCACGAATTAACTCACGTACACTTGCATCGTATGTCTTTAATTGCATCTCCGTCCTTCCTTTTATTGTAGTGTTGAGCTGTGCGCGCCTTCCGCACTTGTTTTGCGTACGCTCACGTCGCCTGTGACGTTTTGTTCCTGACATTTGCATACGCATGAGCTTTCTCTTGAATTACGTGTTCATTGTACTGATCTCAAGAACTCCTTTTCTGCAATTTCATGGCTATCTGCTTAAAATTTGCATTGTTGTTTAAGTTTTGCACACCAGTGTAGTAATAAGAACATTTTAGATTCTCTAATTTTACAAAGGCAGAAAGAATCCTTCGAGCTTACATAAAAATCATAGAAAGTAATGCTTATTAAAGCTGAACACTAAATTGCTATAAAAATTATGCATTTCAAAAGCAGCGAAAACTAGATTGAGCGACAAACATATTTCTGAAAATTACCAATTTTTTTATAAAAACAATCGTTATGTTTTTTGTTTTGTTTTTCGATAAACACCTTAACAAGGAAATAGACTGTGAAGAAAAAGTCTTAGGTTTATCAATAATTTAAAAATAAATTAATTTCGTATTTGAACCCTTTTGTGTTGGAAACGTTGTACTATATACAAAAAACATAGAAATCATATGGTAGCGAATTTATCTTTTTAATGCAATTTCTGAAATATAAACAAGTTTTGTATCTTCGTTTTTGATTAATTTCTATTTCCTTTCTAGGTGTTGTCTTCCACTCCGACCGTCAGTCTACCCTTGTCCTCCGTGAGCTTGCCCTCTACATCTCCGTCTTCTTTCACAATCGCTTCTCTGTCCACTTCGCATGTCCCTTCCATCCTGGCGTCCTTGGCTCAGACTCTGGTGGTCACGGCGCATCCACAGACGCCTTCCCTACCACTCATCAGGTACGTCACTTATTTTTTAGTGAATCGAGCAGTCAAACTAAAATTCAATTGCATTTCCACCAAAAAAATACAATAAATCATTGTCTTATATTACAATTTCAAAACTATCCGGAAATTGTTTTATTAGAAAAAAATATGTGCGAATAGAAATTGCTTACTATCATGTGAGAACTTCATGTTGTTTTGATTTGAGGTTTTTGAAGCCAATGTAAAAGCAGAAAATTGTCAATTTATCGCTTTTGAGGCATCAATTTTTCGCTTTCAGCGTTATTAGAAAATTATAAAGATGTCACAAGAAGTTACAACTTGGCGTGAATGTACGCCATGTACCCGATTCTCCTGTCTGGCCAATAAAGAGCAGGGTTCACCTTCCAATGCCTTCACGTACATTAGCTCATGGAACTAGAATATCCTTGTTATGACAAGAATTTCTGATGATAGTTTCATTTTTGTATGTATAGAAGTGATGGCTGCTTCACTGTTATGCTCTTGTCTAAATTGATGCTATGTACCATTTTTAGAAGAAATGCACAAGCATTTTTTTCTTTTTCAAATTGCCTGTTTTTAATGCAGTTAAATTCTTTTTGCGATAGACCAGAATGTAGACAATGGCGATTTTGAAAGAGCACTTAAATACATTCGATTGTGAAGAGCACTTAAATATATAATTATTTCTAGTATATTAATGGAAGAAAATAATTTTCTAATAAACTTCTCAGACGAACAACTCTCAAAAAACTGAAGCAATAAAATAACTGAAATCAAAATTAATTCAATAAAAGAAAATTTATGTTGCACCCAAAAAAAACTCTAAAGCAAATTATTGTTATACTGTTCAACTCCGATTCAATAGTTTTTCCGAAAGAACCCATTCAATTGACGGATACCTTAAGTGATGCTAGCTTTCAGTCCAAGAAGAATTGTAACTATTAATATTAATTCTTCTATTGTGCCTTAACTAACTTCTAACGCGATTTACGCATTTACTGTCATCACAATGCATGAATTCTTTCATATTTGTCAATTAATGCCGTATATCAAAAGCAAAATCCAGAAAATAACTTATAAGAATAGATTTTAGTTCCAGTTAATTCGTATTGTTGGGACTTTTTGAGTATATTATTTGGATCTCAAAAAATACGTGCTTGAACATCGAATTCCTTCATTTCAGAATACATAAACTTCTTAAACAGCATTAAATGATATAATATACTATTTCCACAGAGCTCCTTCGACCACAACAACTCCTACCAGCATGACTGCAGCTGCCTGTCTGACACTTTCTGTAACTGCTGTTCTCACACCCACGACAACGGGGTCAAACCAGTGCATCACGACATGCGGCAACACTCGGCAGCTGACTTTGGTCACACCTTCTCATGATTACACCGGCGATAAGGATAGGTAAGGGATTCCTTATTCTATTTCTTTTAATACCGTACAAACATGAAACCAAATGGCTAATGATGGCAATTTCAACAATGCTTTAATAGTAAAAGAAACTTCAGCGTGAATCGTATATAAACTGTCTGCCTACAATTTTAGAAACTGATAAACAAAAAGTATCATGCCTAACTCTAAATATTATGATGAAAAGTTATATGAATATAAAAAAATATTTTTAAATGTACCTGCTACATAATTTAACTAAAACAAAAAAAAATGATTAATGAATTTAGCACCTCTAGTTAAAGTTCATGACTCTAAATATATATTCAAAATTTTAAGTAATTTCGGAATAGAACTGAAAATTTTCATTACCTATTCCAAATGAACAAGCATCTGAAAGTTTTATATTTTACAAAGACACATATCAATATTTTTGTTTAGGTAAAGTTTTAAAAAAAAACATCTCGCACTTATTCACTGCCAATCTAATAACTTCGGGAATATATTTTAATAGTATTTTTATTGATTTAGAGATTTTTCTTTGAATACTTAGAAGTAGCTTTTCATGGTTTTCGCCCTGTCAATCTTTTCTTCAGTTTTCATCCTTTTTTTTTCTTTTTTTGATGTAAAAGAAGAAGTAGGTTGTACAAAATTGTTGATTCAGCCAATGCTTCGAAGTTATTCTGAGAAAATTTTAAAATTAGGGTATTTCTTTAAAAAAATTCAATCTAAAATTTTGAAAAATCCTTTCTTAACGAACATTTTCTACTCAAGAAATAACCACCTGCAGAATTTTAATCGTCTAGTACCAGTAGTTTGAAATATATCTTAATCAGTAAGTCAGTGACTGAATATGTGGATTTGCTTTTCATATATATATATATATATATATATATATATATATATATATATATAT
>JAPMOR010083426.1:173368-252809 GCA_026543865.1 Argiope aurantia
ATATACTTGTTTATTATTGCAGAGCACCCTCCCCAAAGCTACTGAAAAATGCTTTGACTGCTGCTAAAATCCGGGAAAGCAGAGAACCCGTCCATTGCCCCACCCCCGGATGTGATGGAATGGGTCATGTGTCAGGAAACTACGCCACGCACAGAAGGTAATGTTTTATTAGATCATGAAGAATCGTCAGGAATAATCTACTTCATGTCAGTATGGTAATTATTAAGGTGTAAGTAGACCAGCCATATGAAAAAGTGTGAATGGATTCAATATGTCATGGTCTGTTTCTTGGTGGGAAAAATTTTAGGCCAAGGAAACAATGGTGTACTCTTCTTCTTGATTACAGCCGATCACCACGCCACCACTGAACGTAGCAATGTCGACAGGATTTGTTGTGACCGACTACTATCTTCAGAATAGTCCGTCCATAATACTGACTGATTCACCAAACTTCTAGGCAATTGGTCCCTAGACACAAAGTGGTCATCACTGACTTTCCTCCTCCTCTTCCCGTTCATCTATCTTCTCATTAACAAGGAACAGGCCATCACTTAAAGAAAGCCTCCTCGAAATTCTCAATATTCCTCCAAATTCTCATTTTACAACAACAGAAATCCAGACACTTTCAAACAATTGATAAAAAAGTGACAATTTTTAACATCGTACTGACGGGTATCTAAGGGTGTGGTCTCCAGTTTTAGAGCCTGACAAAGGAGAAAAAAAACTTGTTTTGTTACCATTTAAAACCAAACATTAGCAGGGATCTAATATGTAATACCATATCCCGAGTATTATCTGCATTTTTTTTTAGCCACCAATGACCAACTAGGAGCGCAATAATCAAATTATACTCAAAGTGCTACTTCTCGTTATTCATCACTGCAAGGTAAGATTCTAAAATCCCAAAAATCTCTGCTGTTCTTTTACAAATTCTGTAGTTGTGGCTGCAAATAGGTCTAAACTGCGAGACAGTAGATGCTTTGTCCTGTAAAGGAATTTGCAAATATATTTAGAGCAGAAAACATTTCCTTGAACTGAAATATAGAAACCAAGCTTACAAAAAAAGATTTCAAATTTCAAATTATAAACAATCACACAGCAGGGTGATAAGAAAATACCAAGAATGCGTTAATATATATATATATATATATAAATTTATTTCGCTTATTATTGAAATGGCTCTAACGATATGGATCAAATTTTATATTTAGATAAGGTTGCTTCTTAAGTTTATCTATATAAGTGTCTTTCCTGAAAAAACATGATTTTATGTCAAGAAACATATTTTTTTTAACTAAATATTGCCATGTGGTTACACGTGACCTGCATACGAGTGCCAGAGATGGAAATTGTGGTTAGGGCTTCGCACTTCCAAGCATTTTTTTCATGTTCGATCCCGCATTTGCAATTCAATTAGATTTCGCTTATAACTTTAAACGAGCTCATAGGATAGGATTTTATTTACTATTTTACAAAAAAAAGAAGGAAAAAACGAGTGAAGCTTGGTTTCTCACGTACTTTATATAAATAGGTAATTATACTTACAATCTTCATTCCCTATAGGCAAAAGATATAGTATGATATCTTCTCGATATTTCCCAACATTCTGAATAGCGGCCAACATCACGTAACAATGCTGTTGAACATTTTATGATAATATGGATGCTGTTAAAAAAATTGATGAAAAGTTATAACTAATAGTTTATATGAATAGGTAATTCTACTTTCAATCTTCAATCCCTATTGACAAAAGATAATTGTACGATATCTGTACGATGTTTTCCCACATTCTAAATGCCGGTCAGCATCATGTAGATACCATCACAATGTTCTTGGACATTTTGTGCTAATAGAGATGTCATCTACTACTTCTCAACAATCTTCGGAATGAAAATTGGCATCTCGTCTTATTTGTATAATATTCTGTTTGAAAAAATAAGTTTTTAATCATAAGCTTTCCATCTCGGAAAAACTATGAAAGTTATTTCCTTGATTCCAAATGAGTAGTTTATATTATTCTCTCTTTTTAATGGCTTCTTTTATTTTATTTATAATATAAATTATTTGAAAAATCGCCATAAAACAGAAAGAAGCATTCTTAATTTCAAAGGTAATATTCAATTTCAATTTTGTTAGTTTCATATCCTAAAAATTTATAAATAGGATTTGGAAAAGATCTGTAAAGAAATTTATTTCTATTTTCAGATATAATCTTTATAAATAATCAAACGGTAAATAAAGCATTAAGTATTGTAAAAATTTAAAAATTTAAAATTAGATATAAATTTAGTAATGAGTGTAAAAGTTGAACTTGAATCGAGGAACTAAAATTAAAGTATTTTAGATATCCTTTAATAGCTCGTAATAATGCTGAGAGCCATATGTGTTTGCACAAATACCATTTAACGTACATCCCCTGTTATTACTGATTCGGTAATTTTCACATTAGTTCAGCTATGTCTGACAGATCAAAATAGACTATTACGATATATTATCAGTTACATATATCACGTCATAAAACAAAATAGCATTTTAAGATTGTGAACATTCTTTGCTCTTTATTCTATTTTAATTATTTTTAATTTTCTAAGATGTTAAGAGAATACTTGCTTTTCAGCTTATCGGGATGTCCCCATGCGGACCGGTGCAATATGCAAGCTCAGCATCAAGATCTTAAGTAAGTTGCAAGCATTTAAAAGGTAGTCAAAATTTAAACACCCTTACTCTGAGCTCTCTATACAGCGAACTATTCAGTGTAAAGGCTCCTAAATTGGAGAACATACTATTGAAGACTCGATGAACATACTATTCAAGACACAAGATAGATTAAACGGGGGAAAAATTAGTTCCAGAAACACCGATAGATAGCACTGTACAAAGTGAATATGCTAAAAAGGCTCAAAATACACATTTGTAACACATTTTATTCGAATTTATCAAACATTCAATCACAAGGACTTTATCGATGCAAGGGAAACTACTCAATATGGTTCCCTTCTTCCAGATGTAAAATCTGCATTCTGTAGACAGCTTGTTCAACTGCCGATTGTAATTGGTTGATTTAGATGCTTCTTGTATGCAGAGTGATACTGTCTTTCAAATCTGCCAAAGTTACCGGACGTCCTCGATAAGCAAGATTTTTTAAGTATCCCCAAAGCCAAAAATCGCAGGGATTAAGATGTGTACAACGAGATGATTAAACTGCCGGCAACGCAAGACTAATTAATTATTCTATCTTTAATAAAATGTTGCCGAAGAAACTGCTATACAGAGTCCAATGTATGGAGACGCTTCATCTTGCAAAAAGGCAATTGAATCAAAACATTGCGCTGTTGCATTTGGGATACATCAAAAGTTTCGAACATTCTTTGGTACCTAGATACTGGTTCTTTGCGTAAATTCAAAGTCGACGACGTTCTAAAAGTGCGGCTGCAGCATTTCCTTTGTTTTCATAAAACAACTTCACAAGAAAAGCGCGAAGCCATCACTGATAAGAATGACATTTTCCCAAATTAATCTTTTTATGCCTAGAACAGTAGCAAGAAAACAGGGACTTATGCACATTTTTGTGCTTAGTTTAGTGTTCAGTTTCTTCACTTTTTTCCCCCCATTTTAGCAATAGAAACTAGAAAGAAAAAATCCCATACCGCATGTGTGTGTGTGTGTGTGTGTGTGATTATTTGTGTCTTTTTAGCATGTTTTCTGTTGTACAGCTCCATTTATCGGTGTTTCTGGAACTAAATTTTTTTTTTCTCTCAATCCGTCTCCCTGTGTCTTGAATAGTATGTTCACCAATTTTGGAGCCTTTACACTGAGTAGTTCGCTGTATAGAGAACTCAGAGTAAGGGCGTTTTAATTATCACCTTGTATATAAAATATTATCTTTCATTAGCAAAAAAAAATGGATATTTTTTTCATATAAAAGTTTTTTGCTTGTAGATGTTTTATATATTTTATCATTGCTATGTTTATCAAACCCTTCCGGTAGTCTGAAAACAGAAAGATGAAATTTTTGTGCATGCAAAGATCTTTTACTATTTACCTTCATAGAATATTTAGGTAAATTAATAAATTCGTATTATTTAATATATTAGGTTGAATAACTTTGACCAGTTCTGTGTCTCGATAATTAGGCTATATATTTTGACAATTGTCGACGACAATTGTCGACCACCTACTTTGAGGAAATTAAAAATTTAACTATTTAATTCTTGAAGAAATGCAAAATATCTCCCCTAGCAAAATATTGGCATAGAATTCATTACTTTTATGATCAAATATCCCTATTCTTTGCTCATAAGTCATTTCCTCTGTCATGATTTAACGGCAATAAATGATTTAATTACACTGGTACTAAATTTAAATTTGGTTTTATCTTCATACTCAGTATCAGTCCAGAACATAAATTTTTGACCATGCGGACATATTTAATTTGCAGTTATTAGTATCTAGTTGCCTCAATACAGATACTGAAACAGAAAAAAATAGACATCTTAAATTATTATTAAAATATGTAATTTGAATATGATAAATGCCAATGAAATCAGAACCACAAAAATATAAAATAAAGCCAGAAAAAAGAAAATAATAATAATTTTGATTTGGAACGCTGATTTATTTATTTATTATATCACTGATATCTCCAAATGAGCAAACGATAAAAAGAAATAACTGAAAATGAAAACGCTCTAAAACACGAGAGAGAAATAAAGAAAGAAAATGAAATCCTAAAGTTTTCTACAAAAATTTTAATAGAATCTAAATTATATAAAGTTTATCTTCATAGTTCTAGATTTTTTAATTTGGTTTTTTACAAAATCAAACAGAAGTAAAGCTTCTACTCACACATCAGAGAAAGATATCTATGAATTCCTCAGAAAAATAATTAATTAAAAATCAATAAAAAACAGGCATTTTGATTGTTTTGACTTCTAAACAGAAAGAAATGTTCGAATAATGATCTCGAAATATTTTAAAGAAACCACAAAATCAAAATGCTAATGTAAGAATTTCAATATTAATTCTTAAAATTTTTCAGGAAAAAGTAATTGTTTTCTTTTTAAAAATCTCAAAATTCAATAAATTAAGCTGAGGGTGCGATAAAATTTTTAGAATAACAGTTACTTATTCTCTTTAGCATTTTTTTATAATCATTAGAAACCTTACTACGGGCAATATTTGAGAAAACCATTTAAAACAGAACAAAAGATTAAAAAGAAGTCACGGAATTAAATGTCAATGTAAGATTTTTAATATTTATTCTTAAGATTTTTCTGAAAAAGTGATTTTTTCTTTTTAAAAAAATCTCAAAATTTAGTAAATTAAGCAAAAGAGGCGATAATTTTTTAGAATGACTGTTATTTGTTCTCATCAATGTTTTTATTTTTGCAATCATTAGAAATGTTTTTGCCAACAATATGTGAGAAAATCATCTAAAACAAAGCAAAAGATAACATAACATTTTTAGATTAAATTTTAAAATCCAACTTTCGATGCGCATTAAATCAGTATTACAACTTCTTTTGTGCCAAGTTTTATGGTTTAAATGAGGTAAATTTATCTTGTTCCAGCAAAATACATGCACATACATAAACATTTCCTTTTATAAATATAGATAAGTAACTGCCTGTTGCAGATTCCTTTTCTTTTATTTAATCGATCGCATGACCAAACTTTTTGAAAATTCATCCAATTTAAAACATTAACCAAAGGTAGAAAAGGAAAAATAATTAGAAGTTCCAATTTGCATAATTATAAAATCTTAAGGAAAAGGTTTTTCCTCATAAAAGCGCCCAGCAAAATGATTGATGGTCGGCATTTCAATTGCATTCTTCATTTTTTATAGCTTGTTTTTGAAAATTAAATTATTAGATGTAAAATATAAATTACTGAGTACTTTTGATAATATATTATATTTGCAATTAAAAGAGTGCAAATGCATAGTAGGAGAAAATGAAGCTAAATTCATACTCCGCCCACAATAGTTATATGCGAGAATTTATTTTTAAAAAATGGCAGCATTTAAAAAGTAAATGCAATAAACTTGATTAAACTTGTAGTGAGAAATGACAATAAATTTTTAAAACTGGCTTTGATACATTTTTAATCTTCGAATTTTGTGGAAAATGGTGATTTTAAAACAATGAAAAATATAGTTGTAAAGTATAAACAAAAATATTTTTAAAATTTATTAAAATTAGGGGAATAATATTGATATCCTTCAAAAGAATTTTTTTAATTAAATAGAGTAAAAATGGTTTTTGTATAATAAAATACTCCGTGTATGTTAAAAGTGTAAAAGAGGTTCAATTGGTTTTTAATTAAAAATTAATTTAATTTTTTCTTAGTGAGTACTTGCGATCCAAAAATAACTAGAATCAAATTTGATTGAATGTTTTTCGAAACGTGCATGCCACGATTTACAGATAGTGTGCAAGTTGTACAATTTTTTCTGATGTTAGGGCGATTTCATTCAAAAATTTAAATTATTTTTATTTAGAGATAAAAACAAATCACTGTCACAGGGTTTTTTTTTTATTATTATTATTTTCGTGTGCAATATTCTTATAATGCAAATTCGCTGGCAAGGTTAGTTGTTTTTATTTCCTTTAAATCTCTTATATATAACTTGATGTTCATAATTCTCCTCACAAATTATTTGTTTGTGTCAGTTTCTTGATTTTTTTAAGTACTGAAACTTTACTCTCAAACTCTTCTCTTGAACTAAGCAGAAAATCAATAGAATCTTTAATATTTTTAATTAATCAATCAGCATTTTTAATTTTCAATAATCGAAGGAAATCACGCGATTTAATATTTAAAAAAACAATGAATATGATTTCAATTATTTTAGTCAAATCGCCTGCATTCACTAATTAAACACTTTCAGTTTCCTTTCTTTCAGGTTTATCAATAAAAATTTGTAAAAATTCAAAACAAACTTCAAAGTGATTTAAAAGCATTCTTGTTCATACTTAACATCCTAATTTCTCGTGAAATAAGCTACAGAATAGATTCAATTTTCTGCTCTACATATTCCATAATAATATTAGGAATAGTGTATGGGTCCCAATTCTGGGGCTCTACATCAACCGTTATATGAATAAGTTACAAGCTTTTCGAAATAGATGCGCATAGTTGAGGCTCCCTAATATGATAAGCAAAAAATCTTGTCCAATTACCTCAAAAGGAAATTTATTTCAGAACTTCTCAAAGAACCTCAGAAAAGTTCTTCGATTACTAAACTAGATTCGTCGCAAGAAACTTCTGCCTTAACTAATATATGATCCTGTTATTCTTAGTTCGAAGAAATAATCGAAAGTTATGTCGGATAATAAGTGCAAAGCTTTCCTTTCTTGAAATAAAAGGAGAAGAATTCCACCTGTACAATAACAATTTTTAAATTGTTCCCTGTTAGGCTTAGATAACTGATGAACTAAATGCATTGTTTTCCCAAATTCCGTCAATTTTTATTACAGGATCTCTGTCAGTTCTAATTAAACTTCTTTATCCCCCCCCAATAAAATTATTATTAATATCTTAAAATATTAGTAATTATTCTTCACGAAAATTTTTAAGAACGTATTGCTCTCTTCAACTGAATTGATCAAATTACACTATTTTGATTGTGAATCAAATTATCCTCTTCCAAATTATAATGTGGAAGTGTTAGTAAAAAATTCTGACATTGCGGAACACCGGAAAATGCATTCGTTGCCGTTGTCAATTTTTTTCATGTAAGTTCTTATACTTAGAAGTGTTGTTCTATGTGAATATTTAAGGAGTGAATTTTAGTATGTTCGATGGATTAATTGCAAATTCATTAGAATCAGACTTCTTGTACACAACTCAACATTACAGACGTGGTGGTTTATTTTATAGCTCCTGAATTATATGAATTCTCATAAATTAAGACTTATAAATGGTCCCTTATTTTATTTTATCTGGTTTCGTATTTAATGAAAAGTTAAATCAAAATATATTTGAAAGCATCTTTGAAAAGATGTGTTTTCATCAAAATATTTTTATTTATTTATTTTTATTTTGTACATAATAATATCTCCAACAGATGGCGCTGTAATCTCAGTACTTATTCTGTGAGAGACGAAGAGCGATGAACAAGCGCCAATGGAAACTTCGATATATTTGGCGACTTATCAGCTAACTTGATATACGAAATCAGTTCATTCGATTATTTTTACAAACGTAAATAATTTTATAAGAAATTTAGTGGATAATTTTCAGAAAGTGAGATGTTGTTTACAAAACATTTTAATAAAGAAATCGGTAATGGCAGTTGTTATATAAAATGCGAAAACTGGAGCAGCCTGCTAAAATTTGGGGTCAAAATATAGCAAAAATAGTTATATATATCCATTACATTGGATCCAATGATTTATTATTACTTTTATAATTATTCCCAAATTATTTATTGCATTTTTCTAATAAAAAAAGCCAATTCATCACTATCAACAGATGCGGTAAAAGGGGACTCAAGGGTTGCTTGAACTGGTTTAGTTACAAATTGAGGGTGATCAAAATGCTCAGCAGGAACTGCACACTACCATTTTTTTCGTGCATGTCAGAAAACGTTATTTGAAAATCGTTAGATATTTATCCTCGTGAAGAAATCTGTATTATTCAGTATTATTTATTATTTTATATTAATTACCATGCTTAGTTTAAGAAGATCCCAACGCAAGTATGCCATTTATATTTTAAATATTTCAGATTTTATTTACGATTAATGTAATTTTGTAATATTATATCGTTAGTGTTAGTGTTCTTGAAAAATTTTTATTATTATTTTGATCATCCTACTATTTTTGAGTATTTTTTATCTTTACAACTATGTTAATTCTTTTCTATCGAAATTTATATATATTTTCTTTTTATTATTAAAAAAGTGCAAAAGCTATAATAAGAGTCTGCAAATAATATGCATTATATAAGAAATTTAAATTTTCCAAAGGGTTTGTTTATTATTTAATTTTATCAATCTTCTTGCATGGGCGTGATCATTTAAAACTTGCAATAAAAAATTCTTGCATGTATTGATTTTTATATATAATATGTTACAAATTTCTTAATAATATTAAATTCATTTAAAATTTGAATCGTGCTTTGTTTGAAAGTATTTCGTAAATTACAGAATTAAGCATCCCTCAGTTTAGCATTTAATTTTTATTAATAAAGTAGAAAATTTCTTAAGTGCTCAAATTAAAAGTTTTATTTAACTGTACAAAAATATGAAGTATTTATTGAGTAGTTTTTGTTTTATCATAATATAAAAGAATCAACGATACGTGCTTAATAAACCAAGAACTGCTGATTTATAATTCAGTGAAAACGTTCACAAATTTGTTGAAAGAAAACCATATTTTTGTAGGATTTTTTTTTTTTAATTCTAGCAGCACTTTTTGTATAAAATTAAGTATTATGAAATAAAAGATATACATATAATGATACAAATTTTTATGCTGATATCTAAAAAAAATTGTTGAAGAAGTAAAAATTTGTATTAACTTTAATTATTTGAAAGAAATTATGGCAAAGCAAATGCATTATCTTTAAAATTTTGTAACTGCTATCAAAGAATCAGTATTAATTCCCGAAATTAACTCATTTAAATTAATTTCTTAATAAATTTATTGCTTTATTGCATTCTTTATTAATTTTTATCAAGATTTTAAGACTTTAAAGAAATTTCTATTTAATAATACTGGTAAGATCATCCTATTAAAGGAAAATCATGAATATTTCATAATTTTTTTTCTTTATATTGTTTTTTTAATAGGTGTCCAACCCCTGGATGTGACGGTTCTGGACATATCACAGGAAATTATTCATCACACAGAAGTCGATCTGGATGTCCACGTGCAAATAAAACAAAGAAATCTATGCCTTCAGAGAAGATGGAAAGTGAACCATTACGGTAAGTTTCAGAACTTTTTTTAACTTATCAAGCATCAACTCAGACAGCTTATAAGTGAACTAACTTATTATAAAAATATAAATTTGGCCAGTTTTTTTTAAATATTGTATACATGTATGTATTGATACTCTACAATATTTATATGATATGATATTTATTTCTTTGAATGCCTCACGATTTTGTGAGGCATTCAAAGTATCGAACAACATCGTGGGGGTAATGTAGAAATATCTTATACTAATAAAATATACGACTTGCAAGTTATATGGACAGTAAAAATAAGAACTCTGAGTTATGACTGCAAATTCGTCAGTGTGCAATTAGATTTAATTTTTTTATAATATAAATTTATTTATACTTAAAAGCTGTCTGAAATATAAAATTCCGTGTTGTTCTTATAAAAAAATGCTTTAATTACAATTTGATGGTGATTGATTCATAAATTTTCATTTATTTATCGCTTTTATCACTATCAAACATAGATAAGAAAAATGTCGAAACAGATTATTTTTTCTGGTAAAAGATGCTTTTAATGTATTGCGAAATTTTTCAATTAAGCTTCTATTGACTTTAATTACTATGCAAAAGCTTAGATGCATTTCATTCACATAAAGCATGAAAGTTTGTTTTATTATACAGCTAATGTAGAAATTCCTTTTATACTTTCATTTAATAACAAACTATTAAAAATGTTTCCAAGCATTGCATAAATTACAAATTATTTCATGGAAACGTGTAATGTAATTTTCATTTACATATTCCGTATAAAGCGAATGGATATATTATAAGCAGCAATTTTTTAAATATGATTTAAATACTAGTTTGTATACAAAATACTTCCATCAATAAAGTAAAATTTTCCACTGAAAGTTTTGAGTAATCTTATGATTTAAGAAGATATGTGAGCAGTTTTTCCCCTATTCTGACTTGAACATGTTTAAAGCAAAGAAAACTAAACATTCCTCCTCCCTCTTTAAGTTCTTTATATTATAAAAACTACTCAGTCTTTCAAATTAGGCAATCAAACATTTTAATCACACACAAAAAATTGGGAAAAACTGAATAAAAATAATATGTGCATGTATTTAGTAACTAAATCGAATTCCATTCAGTCAAAATAAAAAAAAATTAAAAGATATCACTGGAATCTACTCATCAAAATTTTTATAACATATTTATTTGAGATATGTTTTATTCAAATGTTAACTTAATTTTTTTAAAAAATTGTCTTACACCTTGTTTTTTAAGTCTGTCAAATTTCAGATTCCTATTTTATATCTAATGTGTTATTAAGTGTGTTTTAAACAAAAGTCAAGCATTTTTTAAACGATTTGATATTTTCTGTAAGTTTTTTTGAGCAGATAAGATGTAATTATTGATTTAAAAAAATTATTAATATTAAGTTTTTCTACTGTGAAAAAATAAATGAAATCATTTTATTTTATTTTATTGAAAAATTTTGATGTACAAGTTAAAACAGTTTCATGTGAAAATCCTATTAATAATAACAAAAGAAATAAATCACAGAAGAGGAACGTTCGTCTTTACAACTTTCTGCTATTATTTTTATTCAAAGGTGTAAAAAAAATTGCTTTCTCATTGACAAAGTTAAATATGTTTCCCTATGTTTCTATTATTTGAAATTAAAATTAGCAATTTAAGAAAACAAATTCCAATGTCTTTTATTATTGTTATTTTAATTACAAAGGCTTTAGGATATAGAAAATTGATCAAGGATTGAAAATGAAATCAATGATTTTATTTTCAACATACAGCATTTAAAATTGCTTCATTTAATTGATTGTAACAATCAATTGATTTGTTTTAAGTATTATTAAAGTATTCGACGACATTCAGATGACGTTTTATTTAATTATGAGATTTGAAGAAATTTTTTATGATGACATTTATGTAAAAATGAAATATGTCGTAAGTAAAAACTTATAATTAAGACATCTTCTTCAAATATTTCAAAAAACTTAGGGGCTTTTTTTTTTTTGAGATAATGTTTTTTCTAATACTCTCGATCAAAAACAAATGGCCGGATTGTGTATTCTTTATAATATATATACATTGAATTGTTGGTTAGAGACTTAAAGAAAAGTAATGATTCAATGATTAAAGAAATTTAATGATTCAAAATTGTTATAAATTACAATTTTGAATAATCTCAGTGCAAAATCATAAATTTTTTGGAATTTTGGCATTTTTAAAAAAAAATTTAAAAGCTATATAACTATTACCATTGTACTTATATTTTGATTCAAATCACAGACAATACTCTTAGCATACTGTATTCGAAATTTCAGATTGCTATTTTAAATAGTATTTTAATAAGCATGTTTAAAACATAAAAAAAATTCATGGGAAAACCACATTTCGAGAAAAACGAGTTTAAAGTTTATATTTTTAATTTTGAATGAGATGAAAAAAGGATTTTTCTTTAAAACTTCTTAAATTTATAAGTTATAACTTCGTTTTCCTAGTGCAATTCCTTTTTTTAAATTCATAATTAAAAATATTTTTTTCTTTGTCATTTTCTTGAGTCTAATGAGTATCTTTTTTGATCAGCTATGAAAATGATATCGGAATTTTTTATGTTTCTTCCATCATTTCATTTGAAAATACATACTAACTGACAGGGAGATATTTTTATCAATTCATATTTGCCTGCAGTTCTATTTAAATTTTTCCATGCGTTTATTGTCAGAAATTACAGTATATACTTACATACTTATATCATGATATTTCAGGGATTCGGGATTAACTAAATTTTCAACAATACCCTTAACAAAATAATATATAATATATAATTTTTTTAAATAACGTCTAATAAATGGTTTAAACAAAAGAAAAGGAAAAACACACTTCTTTATAGTATTGTTTACAGTTTCATTTTCAGCTGTCAAGTTCTATTAAAAAAGGATTTTTGATCATTCATGTATTCATAGATATAAAGCTTTTAATTTCATGTCTAATTATCGTAGGGATGAAATGAAAACAGTTTTGAAAATATAAAAATGCGGGTTTTCAAATAAAACATTAAAAAATTGTGATGATTTGGTGAAAAATAGGTTTTTAAAATAGGGCGATGGTTTAATTTTACCCAACCCCCTTCAAAAAATATATATCGCATGATTTCCTTAACGCATATACAAATAAAGAATATAATGTTATTCGCTGAATTACCTTTAGAAAAAGTTAGTAATATTTTTCTTTTATTTTTCATTTAATAAGATTTTTTTCACTTTACCTTTACCATTTGACTTATTGCCACTTTATGACGTATATAGTATAGTTGTATGACAATCTTTTTCCTAATAAACCGTTTGCACTCAATTTTTTAATGCCAATTTCTTTTAATTGAGTGCCAGTATACAAAAGCTCTTTTTCAGAATTTTCATAATAATTTCAAAATATTTTGGGCATAGAAGAAAGCATTGAACACATTTCCTGAAACATTCATGTATTCATAGATATAAAACTCTAATTCATAGAAGCAGAATTTCGTACAGATTTTGAAATATTTTTCAGAAAAATATTTAAGCAAAATTTCATAAAATGTAAAGAGAAAAAAAATGTACATTTGAGAACACGTCTTTTTTTTTTTTTTTTTTCCACAAAACTATTTTTGTTTTGGCTACATTCTTGTTTTGCCGTTTGTTTGTTTACCTTTAAGTTATTGTTTTCTGCTGAAATACTTTTATAAAGACAGAATCGTTTTATACTTAGTAAATAGTTATTAAAAAATTAATTTTATATATTGCGTACATTTTTTTTCATAATTTGAATCATTCCTCTGTACGAATTGAAATGCCCTAATTAATTTTCGCAAAAATATTTTTCAGAAACAGTTTTTTTTTTTTTTTTTTCTCTTCCCCTTTCTATTCTGTGCAACTGAATATTAAAAAATAAATCATAAGGGTAATCTTAGATGAATATTTTGTTCTAACATGTAATTATTCATTTTGTTTTCCTTCACAATATTATAGCACTTGGCAGATATATTTTACAAATCTTTATTTTATTCATTCTTAAAACTTGTAGCCAAAAATACCTCATTGTATAATAGCAAGGGAGAATAAAATATGTTAATCTTTCGTTTGCTTGTATGTTTCGAATATAATTTTCTGTGTTCAAGTCATTTGTTTTTGTTGATGTTCCTGTTAGATGTTTATAGTTCTCAAGTACTGCATTTCTGTCAAATGAATACTTATTTCATAACTGTTTTCCTTCCCTAAATGGTTATAATTGTTTTGTATGATGACTGTGTAAAAAGTAGAGTGATCGTAGGATTCCTTTATTTTTTTATCATTATTCACAACTTTCTGCTGACTTTACGTACTCTCAACATTTAAGTTACTTTAGTTCATTCTGAATAATTAATATGCTTAAAATATATAAGAGTTGTGAATTGTTAAGCTTGAATTTGCATTAATTGTTCTTTGTATTGTTTTGAATGTTGGAAGTGTATAAAAGCTTTTGAAAGGAAGTTAGAAATTCTTGTCATGCATCTACTTCTCTGAACAAAAACTTTGAAATTTAAATGTTCACTTTTTTAATCAGATATTTGATTAATTAAAGTTAATAAAGAATTAAATACTTATTGCATTCTATTATAATTGATTAGAAAATAAATAATCTTAATTTTTTTTCCTTTATTTTATCTTAAAGTAATCTAAATTTTGAATTCATTATTTTTAAATTAGTCATTGTATTATGCTCTTTTCCATTATCCATTGTTAATAAATAATAAAGTATTTGAATAAAGTAAAAATTTGTAATGAATATTTCAACTTAAAATGAAATCCCCCCCTCTCCCACTTCCTGCATATATATTTACTTTAGTGTGCTTTTATGTTATGTTTTGTACTTTTATTTTGCTAATTGCTGTTAATGATGCATTTAATAAATTGATGGATTAGATGTAGATGTATTATATATATAAATTGAGTTATTAAATAAATATATCTTAAATCATGTCTTTTTAAAATAACAGATTCTCATCCTGCATGTGTGCGCAGGGAAGGGATCATGGGCATGAATTTTCATTTTAAAAAATACATAATAACTAAATTTAAATACCTTATCTAAAATAAGCATTTTGATTTCAAACATTTCATTAAAACTCTTTAATGAATAAAATTAATTTTAACTGATTCTTTATTCCTTTTTCTGATAAAAAAAAATCTCAAATAAGAAGCATTTAAAATAAATTTGCTGTATGTTAGAATTTGATAATTATTCCTCTTATATGCAAAGTAATCTATAAAGCTCTAATTATTTGTTTAATTTTTATGATAGATTTAATTTTTTAAAAAATATCTTCTTTCTTTAACTTTCTAACTAAATATTGACTTTAAGATTAAACTTGTGCCGTTTTAATTTTTTCTTCCATAAAGTAAAAAATAGTGCAATAATTTATAAAATTGATTTGTTGTATAAGAAAAAATAAGCTACATAATATTTAAAAATGTCTTGAAATAAAAAAGAAATTGAAAAAAAATAGTTTAAAAATTTAATAAAAAAATAAATATTTTCTTCAATAAGATTAATTATATTTCAACTTGAAAAAAGCTACATCATGTAAAATACAGTGAAATTCCCCTAATAATTAATATGAGTTCTTCAATAATTTGTATTTTTCTATGGTTCCTTGAATTTTCTTATTATCAGAGTGTTAACAGATTTCTTTTTTGTGTATTTTAATTTTTTTTTTTTTATTTTGATTCTGTCTGCATCAAATTATTGAAATGGCTTCTGGAATTTTCAGAAGCCAATTATTTATTATTTTTAAAATAGATTCTTTTTGCCAGAAAGCATTTTTGAGGTTATTCTTAATGAATTATTTAATGAGTTCTGCATAAAGAATCAACTTCATTCCTTACTTACAGATAAATATTTCTAAGAAAGCATGTACAAATTATTACATTTGTATTATATGATCTTAAATCATACTAATATTTAATGTCATTTTGTTTAAAAAAGAAACTTGTTGAATAAAACATGATTTTTATTGATAGGTTATTTATTTTATTAAATGTTAAGTCTCAAAATTTGGATTATTGCTTTTTTTTTTTTTTTTTTTTTTTTTGCTCTAAAACTTTTAAATATATTTAAATGTAATAGAAAAAACTTTGTTGTTTCTTATATGTATTTATTATTTTGATATTAATAATCTGTGTATTGATTTAGAAATCTTTAAATTATTTTTTAAGCCTGTCGAACATGAAATCTAAAATTATATAATCCAGGTACTGCAAATTTAACTTCTGTTTGTAGATGTATGACAAGAAATGTTTGGTTCAATCAAATATACATCATCAAAGCATTTAATGCTATGATATAGGGTCTCCATAAAGTATCTTTGCACTTTAAAAAAATCATTAAAAAAATAACAAAGATATGCATTTCCATTTTTTTAATTCAATAAATGAAATATCAAAGTTTTTTATTGAAATAAATTCTAAATAACATCAAATCTTTTAAATTTCATCTTTTCTATATTGCATTATTGTATGAAGTTATATAAATTATTACAATATTTGATTAATTGAAATCTATATTGTAAATATAGTTTAAATTTCTGATTATTTACCATCAAAATCCATAATTAAGGCTGACATATTTTGTGTTAAATCACACCAATCAACAAGACTATTAATTTCATAAGAATTTGAAATTTCTTACCAACTTGATGCATTACATGCAGCAAATGTTATGTATATTAAAAGTTTTTAACAGTTTTTGAAAAAATTTTGATACTTTTTTACTGAATAAAAAAATTGTAAGTGTATGTTTTTGTTTCTCATCCTTTAATAATTTTGAGAAGTGTTAAGATTCTTTTCTTTTACTTGGAAATTATTAAATTTTTGCTCAAAGGCACAAAAAAAAACATTAAGAAAGGGGTAAAAATTAAGGTAAAGCTGCCTTTGTAATTGCTTGCAGTAATTACCTGCTAATAGCTACCATTCCCCACATAGCTGCCCAGTACCTGGATGCGATGGTAGTGGACATATTACAAGAAAATTTCAATCTCATCGAAGGTATTTCTAATAAGAATTGGCTCATGTTGTTTCCCATCTTTCCATTTTTATCTTGCATCTTACTTTCAATTTTATTCTAATGTTTTGTTCGCATGCTTTGTGTTCCTTACATGATGATCCTTTAAATATTCCAGACATTTTTTACACTTATTTTTGTTTCATATTCTTTAATTATTATAAGTGTGTTTAGTTCTGGAATTAAGTTACACAATGAATATACCTCACATCTGTCACCTTTTTTTATTTTTTCATATCTAAAAATTTTGAAAAAAACCCCATCATTTTGAAGTTTCCTGCCCCTTTTTTTTTTCTTGTATAATGTCACATACACATGTGAAAATATTTTTGGAATCACTTTTTATATGTCCTTTTATAAACAAATATTGCAATATGTAATTGTATCTTTTTATTTTATGTATAAACAGCTTTAAAAGTTTATTAAATGGTATTATTTAATTAAGTTTCTGAAATCAGCTAAATTTATAGAACTTTTATCTATTTTTAAGGAAAAAAAGGATAATTTGAAATTGCTGCACAAACTCTTATGTTCAGGAAATCCAAATATTAAAAAGTAATTAATGATGAATATTCAATATTGCAACAGCATAAATACTTTTCATAATTGATTCTCTGTTGTTAAATTTTTTATGCAAATTATATATTGCAGAAAAATTAATCTATGAAAAGGCAGAAGATTAATCAAATGAATTTTAAAAAATGTAAAATTCTATTTATTAAAATATTATAATGCTAAGCAGCAAAACAAAAAAAAAAGTTATATACAAAACACAATACAAATTCTTTACTATTTTTAAATATTCATTTTATATTTAGGCTATTAATTCCAATTTACTTTTAGTATCATAGCTTTGATATTTGAACTCATGATTTTCATTTCTTAAGCATAAGCATATTAACTCAAACTATTATTTGAAAGTTTAGCTTTATTTGATTCAAATTGCTTTCAGATAAGATGAAATTAAATCAAAAAAATGAAATTTTTCTCTGTTATGGGATAAATCAGATATTAATTATCCCTTTGAACCTCTAGATGAGAGAATTCTTATGCTAGATTTGAAAGAAAAAAAAGGTATTATTTAGGAATATAAATACTTGGAAGGAAATAGTAACAATGCTTCATTTAAAATAAAAATGTCTTATCTGTCGAAAAGCATTTCTTTGATGAAATACCTTAGTTTGAAATAGTGCTTTAACATCCTTCCTTTCTCTTTAAATTCTATTATTTATTCAAATATTGAATTAATAAGACAGTTATTACTTCATTACTGAGGCACAGACAATTCTTTTTCTTACATTCCTTCTCAGAATTTTAAGGCAGATATCAAACTTTCAATTATTTTATTTCTTATTCATCTATTCAGTATGTTAGTTTATAATAACTATTTCTTTCTAATTAAAGTTAGAATTTTTGCCATTTTAACAGCAAAAATGCTCTAAACAAAAGGCAATCACTTACAGTATACATTTGTTCCATTCCATTCATGTTTATGCAATGCATTATTGTAGTAATGCATTAATTCCTTTGCTAGTTTGGGTAAATTTTTCTTATTTTACAAATTTGGTTGTTAATGAAACATATATTCCTTTTAATATGTTTCTAATTGTTTGTGAATACAAGCAATATGACCTTCTTCACTTTCCATCAATTTATTCCCCTCCCTTTTTTTATAAACTTTTTTGCATGCTCTTTTTTATGTATAACAATGGGAATTATATTTTGCTTGCTTTAAATGTAGCTATCTGTGTCTTTGATGATTCATGGAATAATTAATATCTTCCCTTTTGATGTTTCCTTGTAAAAATATTGTTATATTTTCTTTTTCAAATTTATTTCACCTTCATGAAAAATTAAGATTTCAAAACAGACCAATTTCAGAAATCCCTCTAATGTTGTTTAAAGTGTTTCTCATTTTTCATATCTATGTTTTATGTGTTACTGTGTGATTTTAAACATTCAATTATGTCTGCATGTCTTTTATTAATTATTTTTCTTTCCTTCTTCCCATTGATGTATTTTTAAATTTTAATTTTTATTGCATTACTATATAATAATGTTTATTATTTTAAAATAGTTTAATTAACAGGAATGCATTTAAATTGCAATTTCTATGATTTTGGATTTAATTTTTTTTAATTATTGATTTAAATTAATTTAGGATAAATGGTTTATTTTTAATCATTAGAAAAGCATTATACATATAATGCTGGCCATCTTTGACATCTTATTTTGTGTCTTTATAAGTGAGAAATAGCACTCTGGAAATTAGAGGAACAACTTAAGCATCATATTAGTTACTATAAATAGGTGGGAAAATGAGAATATAAACAGTTATATAAGCAAAGATATCTAATTGTTTATTTATGGCAGTATATAAAAATTATAACATGAACCAATTTTCTTTAATCTATAAAAATGTGGGTTTGCAGTCTTTTATTCTCCTTGGAATATATCAGTATTTAAAATTACATAAAATTTAACTTATTTATTTTTTTAAATATTATATTAGTTCAATTTGCAAATATATTTATTGTATGTAATGTTTCAGGGTCAAAATGCTATATGAAACAGTTATCAGTGCTTACGATGTTAGGATGACTTGTAGAGGAGAAGAAAAATGAAAAATTCAAAATAATTTTTTAACATAATTAATACAAATAATTTTTAAGAGGATAAATATTTATATTTTCACAATAAAAAAAAGAATGTTTAAAAAGATTCTTTTATATTTGTCAAAATTCATGTTATAGCAGTAAATTTATAAAAAATCTGAAACAGTTTTAAAATTTAAATAAATTTTAATTTTTTATATTAAGATATTCATTTCTAAATTATATGCAAACATTAAAAAAATACATCATTTATAACCTGTTTTCACAATGTATTGTTTTTGAAACTAGTATGAAAGGGCAAAGCAGAAATAAGATAAAATTGAAATTTTCATCTTAATCAAATAATTCATCCCATAAAAGCCAGAATTAAAAACCGATGCTACTTAATTATATAATTCAAAATTATATGACATTTCTATATTCAGAAATGGATGAACGAATATTTTCCTTTTGAATTCTGATTTGGAATGAAAAATAAACATATTTAAAATTGCCTACCATTCAAAAACAAAACAAACATCCAAACCTGTATTATCTATCAAATTTATATTATCATAAATGTTGCTTGTTTTTATTAACATAACAAAAAATATTATTACATGTAAATTTTTAAAATTAGACAAAAATCGCATGGCAATAAAACCAGTATTATTTTAAAATCTTACTTTTTAGAATTTGGAAATGTTAATTCTCTCAAAATATTTTTCAAAAATATGTTTTTGTTTTTTTCCAAAAAAAATTAGAAAACTTGAATAAAGAAATTTTTTAAAAAATCACTTGAATGTATTCAATTAAAATATTCTTGGAATATATGGCATTTACAGATACATACTTCTCCCCCCCCCCCTTAATTGCTAAACTGTTAGATATTTTTTCTTAGAATTTTTTCCCCTCATATCTCCAAAGAAATTTACTTTTGTTTCAAAACAATTATATTTATATTTTAGTGCTTCAGGATGTCCTATAGCTAATAAAGGAAAAGTGAGATATGAAGTAATGGCATTTGATGGCCGACCTATAAAAATTGAACCTAATGCGTAAGTGACAATAAATCTATAGTTTTTCTTCTTACTTTATACTTATATAAAGTTAAGGCTCCATTAGCTCTTCTCATTTTTTTACGCATCATCATCATGACTGGTTCATTTATTAGTCAGTATTTGGTTCTTGTATATTAATTGCATGTCAGTGATAAATTTTGGCTTGATTTGATAAACATAGTCAATAGACTAATATGATATTTGCTGGTTTTCTTTTTGGGCTTGATTTCTGTATGTATTTAATGCAAAAATAGTCCATATATTAATATTACATGTTTTGTTCTGTTTTGGAGATTATTTGATTACAATAAACATGACATCTTTGGTAATTTTTTTTAATTAATTTTTGCCTTGTGGCTAAATACTGATGCAAAATAAATAAATAATCCAAAAATACTGATTATTTTAAAGGTGTTAATTATTTGAAAGGTAATATAAATTTTTCAAATATTAATATTTAGTATTTTTTTTTTTTTTTTTCCCCAGCTCTTCATCATCTAATGATGGTAGTCCTGTGAACAATGGGAATTATGTTAGTTTTCCAACTGGATCAAAAGCAGCTAAGATTTTCCAACCTGTGAAAAGGCAAAGATTATCTACTGAGGAACCAGAAAAAAATGGTAACTTTTCAATTAGCATGTTATCTGCTATAAGAACTTGAATCATAATCAGATGTTAGTGTCCTGTGTGTGTGCGTGTGTGTGTGTAAAAGCATTTAGACATAGGTAAATAACCTAAAAGTAGATATTTTTTTAAAAAATGAGGGATGAATGGTTGATTCATTTTTATCTTAGATTTAAACATATTTAAATTATAGATTAAAACAAATATAGACATTGAAAATAAAAATAAATATATTTAATTGATTTATTAATGTTGTTAAGGTGCTAATGAAATATTCTAGAATTAATAATATAGTTTGCATTTTCTAGTTTAAAGCTGTGGCATTTGTAAGTGAACTTTAATTTTTATCATGTTAAAAAAATAGTTAGCTCTTTGGAAGCAATAATATATTTAATTTATACATTAAGTTAACTGATGCAGAAATTAATCTACTCCGTAAATAATTTATATAATGCCTTATAGCAGCTTCTGGTATCATTTTTATAAAGTACTGAGGATATTAGATAATTTTGAGAAATCGACAAATTTATAATTAATCTATATCACCCTTGCAGTAGATATTTCAAATCCAATAATGCAAGGAAGTTAAGTTAGATTAAATGTTGAGCATTAAATGAAGTTAGATAATATTCAACTCAAGACACCTCTTGTTCATTACAGGGGAAAAGATAGGTTTTGAAAAATCAAAGTATTGTAGGAACAATTAAGAGAGTTTAAATCTTCTGTTTGTGGATGAATATGTGATGCCTGTTTAATAGTTGAAGTGGCTTTGCACATTTAAAGTAATCCTGTTACAACTGAAAGATTGCAAAACACTCCTATATTCGCAGTAAAAGAAAGAAAAGAATCATTTTTACATCTTAAAAGGCAGCTAGGTTCACATATCTATAATTTCTAGTTTCTATATTATGAAAAAGAGAGAAAATGAAATAAATGAAAATTAGACTTAATAAATGAAAAAAATGTCAAATCATTTATTGGTGAAAAAAAATGTTATAGAAAAAGTTAATTTATGTTTTTCATTCGAGAATGTATTATTTATTTTTCATAATTCAAGAAGAATGATAAGCAATTTTGTACCTTTAACTTAAGTTTCCATCATCAATTTTTTATCAATTTTAAATCAAATAATATTTTTGTTCTTTATTTAGTTAAAATTACAAAAAAAATTATTTTAAAAAATTCAAAAATGCAATATAATTTATTTACTCATAATAATTCAAAGAGGTTGGAATTTGAATGAAATGCTTTAAGTAAAATACATATTGTATTATTGAGTTTTTCTGTTTTCTTAGTTTTGAATTTTAAATGTTTTGAATTTTTCGTTATTTTAATTTATATTATTATCATTTTCTATGATATTCTTCCTTAAAACATGATATTTTGTTATTAGATATTTAGTCATTAGTTAAAGATTCAATTTTTAAAAAAAATTTCCTGTGTGTGTGTGCGTGTGTGTGTGTTTATATATAAACTAGTTTGAAGTTTTTATTTTTGAATATCAAAATGTGAAAGTGATATTGCATAAATTGATCAATTTTATTTTAATTCAATTGTTTTTCTTTATTTTAAATGATATCATCTAAATGGTTTTTAAATTATAGATTAGATTTTTTTTCCAAGTCTGTTAACTATTTTTTTTTTAAATCTTGTATACCACAAATATAGTACAATATATTAATGAAGCTTCGGACAATAACATGCCATATCTGAGTTGAAAAACTAGAATGGTTTCAACGTTTCAGCTTAATAATTGTTTATACTCCATTAATGAAATGCTACCCAAATATAAATATATAGCTACTGTTAAGTAAAAATCCAGCCTTCTAATTAATTAAAGAATTTTACCAATTCATTTTTATTACATTTAAAAACTAAATTAGTAATGATTTAAAGCTAAGATATTGAATTGCTCTTAAATACCATCTCTTACTCTTGAAAGTAATAAATAAATTTAAGATTTCAAATTTATGTGATCCTTTCCCAGTAATTCATTTTTTAATTTTTAGGTATCCTAAACATATAGAATGTTTATTTGAATGAAAAAAATGATTGCTTATATTATTGGATTTATTAAAAGTCAAAAAAATAGAAAAATCAATTTGTAGAATGTAAAATTTGTTTTTAGGAGATGTAGATAACGATGAAGAGATCCGTGGCTTGGAAGAAGAGATCTTGGAGCTCCAAGAGTACAATGCTAAAGTTGAATCAGAAATGATAAAATTGAGGACTGATATTTCTCAAATGGAACAACTAGTCCGCATAACTGAAAGAGTAAGTTATTCTCTTTTTAGATTAAGATTTCTTTAATTTTAAGATATTCTATTTCATTTTTGTAGCTTATTTCCCCCTCTTCAAAATAAATAACAATCACAAGGGAAATATTTATTAATTGGTATGAATCTCAAATGTAATTCAGCTGTTAAATATACCTTTTTTAATACTAAACAAAAATAAGCACTACTTTAGTATTCCACATATTCATATAAATAACTTAAAGTAGATATTCATTTCAATAATTCATTTCATGAAGCTTAAAATCCTATTCATATTTTCAGTTGTTAATCTATAATTCAGTATCAGTATTCTTCAATAATGTTAGAACCATTTTCTTCCTAAATGAGACTTCTGTTCATTATTAAAATGATAAATAAATAAATATTTGAGTTGGTGGTGATGTCACTAATTACATATACCTTTGTATTCCAAAAAAATTTTTATATATCATGTGAATAGTTTCAGATTAGATTTTATTTATGATTGCCTTTAAAGGATGTTTAATGAATATCCATTCCTGTTTACATATATATCTATGGTACGAATTGTATTTCAGTTTCCCTCCTCCTTGAATTTTTTTTTCTTTTTGTTTCTCAGTAGTTAGTAGTTTTAAACTTAAAACATTGTTTGTAGGATTCTAAATAGTTTTATTTCAATTGAAAATCAATTTTCCATTTATTTACTGAGTCATTTACAATCTAATAACATGAAAATTATGTATGTTTATTTTATTAGATTTCCTTCCTAATAATATTTAATAAGTATATAATACTTTTATTAAAAGTTATGCATACTGAGTGAAATTCTTTTGCAATTTTAAACATCCACATAATCATCATCCATCAACCAACCTAAATAAATAGCACTTATTAAAGTATGTATCAATATCCTTGCAAATTGTTTATGATTGCCTTTAAAATTGTTTATGATTGCCATTTCTATGAATTGCCATTTCTTTAATAGAATACTTTGTATTTTTCTTCCTATGCATTGAGAAACAATTTTGAATATTGAAACATTTTAAATAAATGACTTAATTTTGTGACATAAGTTATACAATATATATAAAAATATTTTAGTTAGTTATTTCCATAGAAAGCCCCTTCCTCCCATTTTTTGTAGCATTTTTTTTCATACATTTTTATTGAAGCTGCTTATTTTATTTTTTATTTTTTTATGATTGAAAATAGTATAAGAAACATTTTGGCAAATAAAGGCAGGGCATTCCAAAATTGGTTATCAGTCTAAATATAATAAAAGTAAAATGTGGGTTGAAAAATTATTAGAGTTCATATCAGGCTTTTTTTTAAGTATATAACACATACCTATTTTTTCACAATTATTACTATGCTATATTTGAAATATTCATTGACTATTAAATTAAATTACACTAAATTCTGTTATTTAGTGAGACATTACTCATTATATTATTACTAAACACATTTCCTCGCACATTTGCATTAATTAACTTTCTTGCACACTCTCTAATAAAGGTATTAGCCCCACCCCACTCACCCTGCCTAAAATCATGAACCATGGATAAGGCCACCAATGCCTTACATGACATTGGCAGTTATGACATATTAATCCTTATTGTGAATCTAGCATTTTTGCTGAATCTTTCTAGTGATCTTTGGTATTTAATCTTTGGCATATAATTGGTAATATCTAAAAACTGAATTTGTGTTGTAGATGTGTTTTTCCCACTTCGTCAAAACCAAAATTTGACACAGAACTAAACTATAAGTGTTGTCACAAAATTATGTACCAAATTTCATGTATTTAAGTTATTACACCTTTGAGTTATCGCATTTACATACTTATGGAAGGGCATATTGACAGACGGTCCCTTAGCGGATTTTATTCAAAATTTAATAGGTATCTGTACTTTAGAACTTAAATCTGTGTAATTATTGTGTTGACTTATATTCAGACATAAAGACTTCCTCTTAATGGATTTTGCTCAAAATTTGTTAGAAATCTGAAAATTTGATGTAAAGACCAGAACCAAAATTTTATTCATCTGTCTCAAATAGTTTTTGATTAATTTTTTCACCAACAGATATAATGCCAAAAATGCATTTTTCAAACTCCTGGTGGTCTAAAACATGTAGATTCATGAAAATCTTAAGTATGAATTTTTTGACAGTAACAATAATTTTTCTATTACTTCATATATATAAAAAGTAATAAATAGGTATTTGTTGATCTTTTAATGAAAAGAATTTCTCAAAATTATTCTTCTTCTTTGTATTACACTGTATTAGTAAATTATTACCCAATTAAAAATTCAACAAAATTTAATTCCTGTTGCTTTTCTTAATATTCTAGTAATGATTATTTGTAACATATGAGTTCAGAAAAGGCATTAGGTATATCATTTTTATAATAGTTATATGCTGCTGAATTGATATTTATATAATAGTCATAATATTTTTTTTAATTTATATTGCAGGACAATCAGTCTCTGATGCAGAAGAATCATAATTTAACTGAACATTATGAAACTGTGCGAAATAATTTCATATCTTTGATGGATCATGTGAAGCTTCCGAATTTCGATGAAAGAATTACTCGAGAAAACTTTGATGCCTGTTTGAAACAAATAGAAGCACTTTGTGAGGAAAGTTTCCATGTAGAAAACAGAGCTGCTTTGACTGTTATCAAACAAGCTTTACGAGATTTCAACTTTCCTACGTAAGTGTTGTTTTGAATATTGAACTATATATTCTTAAACATTAAATTTTATTTTATAATATTTATTTAAAGAAAAAATGATAGGCCCATATTATTTTTATTGTATTAAAGTTGCAAATTCTAGTGAATCTTTCTGAGATGTATTACAACCCATACTAATTTTCAAAGTTTTCTGCTATTAATTCTCACAGTAACTATTTACTAATAATTTCTTAGGTTTTTTTTAATTAAAAAAATTAAATTTTCTTTTCAAAGGTGTTAAAGAAAAATAAATATTTTGTTTAAAATTAATATTTTAACATATTAACTTTAATATCTTCAGTATGTGTAATAACTGTTTAGATAATGAAATTCAGTTCCTCATATGGAATACAATCCATCATTCTTTAAAAGTTTTATAAAAAATTCAAAAAGTAAAACTAAGGAAGATATTTTTGTTTTATTTGTATTAGTTAAGTTGCTACTCTGTTTACCTTACATCCACTAAAAAAAATTGAAAAACTATAATTAATTAATAATTGAAAATATACCATAATTAAGAATAAAAGTTATTAATATCAAATTTTTATGCTAAACATTTATATCTCTAAACTTTTAATTTGTGTACTAATTTTTATTAATATTAATTCCATTAATACTAAATCTTAGTGGATTTATTTTTTTAATATTATTTATTATACTTTTTTATGTTTATTGCAATGGTATATGGAATATTTTATATCTTTTCAAGGTTATCTTTTACTTTTCTTTTTTATTAACATCATTCTGGCAGCAGTCTTAGTAAATAACATTTTATTAATTATAGAAAATTAATTAAAGTTAATTTATTTTGTCTTAAAAATTATTTTTACTTCATTAATATTTGGTTGGTAATTGAAAAAAAAACACCCTCTTTCAATTGTGGTATTTAATCAATTCACAAAACTTCAAAATAAATAAATGTTAAAAATCACCAATTATTGTATCTGTTCTGAAAACTAAATAGTCGAATATTCATTTTTGTTATCATTCAGTACTTGGAATGAGCTTTTAAATATGAAAAATAGCTATATAATTCTTAGTATTAGCTCAAATTCAGTTTGAAAAAAATTATTTCTCTTATTCATTATTAATACTTATTATGGACTGGTTGCTTTTGAAAACCATCTCTTTCACTAAGATATTGGTTGTGTTTAATTTCAATTAAATCTGCCATGCATGAAGCTCATGATTAATCCTCTTGACAATGTCTTTTAAAAATCCAACTGCAGTAGACATAAAAGAAATGTTATTTTAATGATCTGACATTTGTTCTATTTATTGTGTAAGAAACAATCCTGATGAGTTACAATCCCAAGACATCATTGTGTCATTAAAAATTTAAATGTTCTAGTTTTCTTTCTTCCTTGGCTTTTAGTAACAAGAAAATCATGCAGTTGAATATTTGACAAATCAATATTAATATCTTTCCAACCATTTAAAGTATTATTGTAATTATCCAAAAAAATATTGTAATTGTTAAAATGCTCGAAAAAGTACATGATAACTAAATTGATATCATTAATAATAGGGGTTTAATGATAATTTTAATTAAAGTTAAAGTTAATTTTAAAGTTAGGTAAAAGTCATTTTGTTTGCTATTATTTTCAAAAGTAAAATGATGTAATCTCACTTAATTTTTAATTAATTGAATTTTTAAAAATTACTTACAGTTTACATATCTCTGTCCTCCAAAATAAATTTGTTCCAAATTTGACAGGTTTAAGTTAAACAATGAAGCCTCAAGTGAAACAATTTTTTTTAAATTAGGTTGTTAATAGAGGGCCAAAAGGCACTTTTTTTTTTTACATTTACTATTAATAATGTTTTTAAATTTTTTTATATATTTATTTTAACTGCATTAGTTGTTATATTACTCCTTAATCACTTATTATATACAATATATTCCTCAGAAGATCATTCAGCAGTTTTTATTGGAAGGTCAGAATTCCTAATTTGTTGAATATTTGCTATGTTTTGCATAATTGATTTACTCATACAACCTACTAGTCACATTTTTCACTGGGGATATTATTTATATTTAATTTTATTCAAATCATTTAGATGTCCATGATTCCATAAAATCTTCAGACATTAAAGCTAAGAATCTCTTGTAGGCTCTATTAATGACTATATCCATTGTGTACATTGAAAACCAGTCTCATAACATTATAGCAGTATCAAAAATATAAATGTTTGGTTCATATATTATCTAACTCTTGTTGATTGTAGCTTTTTTTGTTTGTTTGTTTGTGTAAACAACACAGATAGTAAACAGAATATTTTTTTCTTAGCTTCCAACAATAGAAGAAAATCCATCAATTAAGTATTTTATTAATTATATATAATCTAACAATGAAAGTGATTTGAAAATCAAATCAACTATATTATCTTGTTGGAAATAAGGTGTAAAATATTTTTAAAGAATTTTCAATGATCAGGAAGAATTAGTATGACTACTGACTTTAGTGATATCATTAAAAAAATAATTTTTTGGATTTTGAAATGATGTAAAACCCAATTTTTGAGTAAAAATAATTTTTTTAAAATTATCATAGAAATATCTTAAAACTCAACTTGATTTTTAATTATTTAAAATTTCAAAAATTATCGCCCAATGCTCATTTCCAATCAGCAAAATACATATGTACCGTTTAGTAGTTATCTGTCAAACATTCTGCTCTGTAGAGCTCTAACACATACACACAAGCATACATTTATCTTTATTATTAATAAAAATATATGCAATTTAATAAATTTGTATGTTATTTTCAATTTGTTTTATGTATTTAAATATTGGAAAAGATAAACAATATTTAAATATGAAAGAGATTATGATTTCAAGCAAATTTTTGTAATTAAAATAAATTATATATCTGTATTTTATATATAAAATTACTGTTACAGTAAGCTTGTTGATAAATTGCAAAATCAATCATTAAATGTTTAATCATATTAATCTTTTTCCCCCCTTTTACTAGAAATGCTACAAATGGCTGGCTGAGGTCTTGAAGAAAAGTTTCAAAGCAAAATGATTTTGTGATATATTTATTGATTGCTACAATTTAGCCTCCTTTGTGATCCATAAGTCAACTCTACTCATTTTAGTCAAAACCAGATGTGATGACCCTCTAGTGTACAAAATGTGTTCTTTGTTTCATTGAAATGTATACAAAATCTTTGTGTTGTTTTTACTGATGTACTAAGAGAAGTTGTTTCTTTTCAGTCATATGTTTAATAGCATTGAACTAATTTGCTGATATATTTGATTGCACTCATGAAGAGCATTTTAATTTATTTTCTGTCTCAGTAATTGTAAATGTAATAGTACCTGATTATTGTAAAAAAATGATCTTAATGTGGGGTAACAAAAAAAAGAGTTTCAGTGTATATACTTATTTATTTTTCATTTGTTTTGAATGTTTAATTTTTATGGAGAAGAAGAATCATTGAATTATTTTTCTTATAATTGTACCATAAATTTTAAGTTAACATTTTAAAATTTGAATTAATTATTTATCAATATTGACAAATAAACTCAAAAATACTTCAGTGCAATTTTTATCAAAGCATCTCTCTCTTAATGTTTCCAAAATCAAAAAGCATTCTGTAGCTATATTTTGATTATTATATTTACCTGATTCAGTGCTGAAAATTCTTAATATTTGCGCATGAATTATTTCTATAAATGCCATTGTAATGAATGTAATCCATAAGCTTAAAAAATTTTATTTTATTGATTATCAATTTGAAATATAAAAATTTTAAAAAGTAAAACTATTACATTTTTCAAAAAATTGTCACATTTTGTGATGTGATGTTGTGAATGTCACTAATGAATTGTTTAATTGTCTAATGAACTTTTCATTAATGACAATGTCACATTTTTTTTATTTTTAGAGATGAGGCAATACATCTACTAAATTGTTATAGAACTATATAAATATTTTTAATAATATGCCTTCATTTGGAATTTCTTCCAAGATCCAATGATATATCTTTAACATAGATTGTTTCATTCTGAATACATACTATCAAAATTTAATAGCAACTCATTATAGCCTCTTAAAATTTCAAATTACCTTTGTAATAATAAAGGAAATTTCTATTGTATATACAAATATTTTAAGTTTTAATGCTTATTTTCAAGCATTCTGGTGAAAGAAATTATCTATGTGAAAAATTCTTGATCGTGAATTAGTGAGAGTTCCATTGACAAATTCTGTGATCTTTATTTGTTTTTGTTTTATATTCTATGATCATAGGACAAACTTATTTTGTTGTATAAGACATTTTTTCAATTTTAAAACTGAATGCAACTAATGCATTTTCAATTTTTTTTCATTTAAATGTAATTAATTTTAACCAAAAAAATTCAGAGCAATTCAACTAACTTCATATTTACATTCTGTAATTTTTCAGTTTTACAATGAACTAGATATTAAATAAACTTTTTTCAGTGTCATATTCTTAAGTAGATTGATTTTACACTGGAGAAAAAAATTGTATTTTTGCTAATTATTAATTTAAAACTATTTTACATAATTGTAATTGAATGCTTGTATGTTTAAACAAACATTTTACACAGTGCATCATCTTGCTGCATGAATCATTTATGCAAATTTTTCTTATAATTTTGCACAATTCGTCATTTTTTTCATGAATTATTTATTTATCCTTTTCTTGTAACTTTGTAAAAGCTTATTGTGAATGACAACTGTGTTATATTTAGTCCTAATCACTATACAATATTATTATTCCATATTTGTAAATAAATTGATTTGAGTTTTAGCAGTCTTAGCATATAAATTTATTTCTCAGGAATCTGAATTTTATTTTCAACTTGAATTCATTAGCAATTGTTGCCATATCAGAATGCTAACTATAAAATTGATTTCTAAATAAGATAAAAATATTTTTGGTATGTGGCATTTGAGATGTTAATTTGAAGAATGAATTTTTTCATTTGAACGAAAAATGAATTTTTGTATTGGATTATACTTTCATGTATGCAAATATAAATAATATGTTGCAATAGCAAGAAAAGATAAAATTTATGTATTTATATAATATTTAGTTAAGTAATTACATTATTACTTAACTAATTCATTTATTTTCATCAAAAAAAGTGTTAAATCATACAGTAATTTAGTTTAATTTTGAAATGTAAGCTTTAATCTCATTATATTTTTTTCTCTAATCTCCTATCTGATGTAAGAAAAAAAAATTAACATTGAAAATACTAAAACATATTTTTATATTAATTGTTAGCTCAGATTCTGTATATTTTTAAAAATTGCTATAAATTTGTCAAAAAACTCAAATAATCCAATAGATTTATTTTTGAAAATATATTTTTGTCTCTGCCTTTAATTTTAAAAATAATGAAATCTTTTATCTCTTTAAAAAAATCTTTTTATATAATTTAAGAATACATATAAGTAGTAGAATTAATATAGAATAAGTAGTACATAAATTTTAACTGACAAATTGAATGACAAAAATCATTTGCTATTTTATTCTACCTTGATTATTATTGTAATGCAAATTCTGTGTTTGTATATTTTTGGAAAACTAGAATTGTGTGGCATTTAAAAATATTATCAATATTGAGATGATTCTCTTTTTATTTCACTTATCAGTAAAATCTTCTGCATTTTGTATTTAACTCTTCTTCAATTATGACACTAATATAGTCCAGTTATACATAATAATTTAGTAATTCTTATCCTTTATTCCTTTAAACATTTAACAAATTGTTACTTTTATAACACCAAGAATGTAAAACAGCAATTATTTTTTTTAACATTGTTATAATAAAAACTAGCATGTAAAACCCAAAATTTAAAAAAAAAAATGAATTTGTGGCCAGTTACAGGAATGATCTATTTTCAGTTTCAAATTGCAAAATTTTTGTTATTATGTTTTAGATAGAATATGTTTTTAATATGATGTTTCTACAAGAATTGCAGACTGTTAATATTTCTAAAATAAGATCCCGTCCCACTTTATGAAATGTTTATGTAAAATAAGTTTAATGGTTATCTAGTAAAATGAACCAAAATAATAAATAAGTAAAAGGTTAAACAATTTATAACAAAGAAAGTTAATTTATTATTTTTATTCATTGCATTATTTGATTTGATCATGAATTTAAAAATTGTTATAATTATAAAAAATATATGCATTTTTGATCAATGTATTACTCTTTCTGTACACAAACAGCTATTACCATTTGAATCTGATGCAATTATGGCTATATATTTAAACTACTGTATTAATATCGATCTTTAATGTCGATTTAGCAAATTGTATTTTTTAAAAATCAACATACTTCTTTACATTCTAAATATAACTTATCCGTTTTAATAATATAAAGATTACTTAAATTGGAAATTAATTTGTAGGGCATTTCAATATACATCTAATTCAAATTATAACTTAGTTTCTCACTTTGTTGAAACAAACAGTTGCCTGAATTTATACCAACTTTTAGCTATACTGAAATAGAACCTGCTCTTTTAATGTGTTTTACACTTTTATTTACTGATATTTCTTTACTATTTTTAGTATCTGATAACTTTTTGTACTATGTGGAAAATTCTTAATATTCCTATAAAAAGCACATATTTAAGATGTTAAAAATTAGTACAAAATTTCTTAAATTACCACTTAGAAAATAAATAAATGCATTTTATTTATTTCATTTTAATGTTGTATTCAATTTTAAAATATATTAATATTCAATTTGAATGAATAATAACCTTTTAAATAAAAAAAAGTCTTTATGAATAATAAAAATGAAAGAAATAGTAATAGACTACATATTTCTTGCATAAAATATCAAATTCACTTCAAGGTTAAATTTTTTTTTTATTTATTATTTTTTTTTAAATTTTAATTGGACAAGAAACAAATGTACAATATTTTCAGATTATTTATTAAAAAAAAAACTATTTTTATGGCTCTACTTCTAGTAGTAGATTAATCTAATTTTCTTTTCTTCAAAAAAAAATTAATATGTGGAAATTTCAAATGCAGATTCAAATTTCAAACTGTTGATTTTTTCCATTGTATGTTAGCATTTACCAAGAAAACTTTATAATACTTGAATACAATACTACACACATATTTATCAGTGTAGTGATCTGATATATAACTGTAATTTGATATAAAGTTTTTTTTTATCTGAAAAATGGTTATTTGAGCCATTATAACTAATTTATTGAAAACAATATTTCCTTTTTCAAATTATAATTGAGTTTTAGATTTTTATAACTTTAATACTTGCACACATTGTTGATTTTTAAAAAGTACGTTTATATAAATCAAGTCCTTAATTAGCAGAATTTTATCAATTTAACATTTATAATTATTAACTCTTGAACAATGATGAAAATATGAACAATTCATTCAAGAGTTAAATAAATAATACATTTTGAAGGAATTATTATCTACTTACTTTGCTTATTAAAATATTTTTAATTAATTTTTTTATATATAATTTTTTTAATTCCAAAATTATTTTAACTAAGAAGAAATTCAGGATGTATGGCTGTTTACTAAAATCTACTTGCTAACTTAATATAAATAATAGCAATGAATGTCATGCATGATTACTGAAATTACTTAAATACCTCTTCTCATTTGATTATAAACAATACTTTATATAAATATTCTTCTCATTGGTGGTTTAGTGATATTTCCAAAAAAAAAAAATTCTTTATATATATATATATATATATATATATTTGCATTGTGGGTGGAAAATAAATTGTACTTGAGTTATCCATTAATAGAAAACCATTTGTTCAGATTGCTATTTCTTAAAAGTATTTATTAACAATAAATATTTATAAGAACCAGTAATCTTCATATTGGTTTCTTAACTTTTTTTTTTTCAATTCAGTCTTTACATAAAAATACTTTAAAAATCCAATAACTAACATTTCAACATTATTTTTTAAAAATGATACATGGAAAAACTCTGAGAATTATAATACTTCTGTTGCCAGATTTTGATAGCTAAGTATATTTTCTTTAAGATTTCCATGTATATATTATCAGTATACCCTTATAAAAACAAATTTTTATTTTAGTAAAAGCTCTCATCTCTAAATGCATCATAATATAAATGATGAGTTATACAGAAGAAACACTTTATGATGTAGCATTTCTCCATGAAATCATCTGTTTGCTTGTTATTTTTAAACATCTTGTCATTCTACTGAAGAACATGTATAGTCTATCCATGTTTAATTTTGGAAATAATTTGTAAATCATACAGTTTCATCTCTTTCTCCTAAAAAAAACGTTTTATTGTAAGAGACTTGCTTTAATGTCTAAATGTAGCTATCTTTTTAATGAACTGTCTAGAAATGTTCAAATTTTAGTGAAATTCTCAGGCTTAAAAAAGGCCATATAAATATATATATGTATATCAATTACAAAACTATTTCTCCTGAACTTAAGAAAGATTGTAAATATTTTCTTCCTACATTTTTATAATAAAAGAATTCTGATCTTGCTAAGTTAATTCCAATATTGAATATTAAATCCTTTTAATATATATGCTTTGTAAACTACATTTTAATGTTTCTAAACTTGTTCCAATTATATGGTATGTACATATAAATATTTGTAAAAATACTTTCTTAATAAAACTTAGTACAATCAATATTTCAGTTTTTTTTAAAGATGTGTGTATATACTGTTGTTTGCCAAATAAAGAATGACTGAATATTAAATTATTTTTTTGTTTCCGATTTATTTGTCACTATACTGTCAATAGTTTTGTGTAAATAATTCATTTTTTTTTATAAAAGAATTCTTATTTGTATAAGTGTGCAATGATGCTTAATCATATGTGTTCTTCAAAATGTGTCTTATTGTAATTAAATGTTGTTGTTCAATTATTGCTTTGATCAATAAAAAAAAAATATAATTTGAATTCAAGTTTTCTGATTTTTTTCTTTCTTTTTTTTTTCCACACAGACTTTAAAATTAATGGAAATATTTTTTTTAAATAAAATAACCTTAAAAATTATTGGAATAAATACTATTTAAATTTGTCACATCTTAATAATATTGTGTCAGAAAAAGAATTGAAATAGACCAAACAGAAAATATTAATAAAAATTTCAACATCATGATATAATATTTTAATCCGTGTACAATTACTCATTTAAAATTAGAAAAATAGCTACAATATTAAAAGAATCTGAAATTTCGGAATAATACGGTATAATTACGTTGCTAAATAAATTATTATGTAAATATATTAATTTATAAATAGCTAATTAAAAATGGTGTTTCTAAACAAGATGTCCATATGGGCGATCATGAACAAAAGAAGTCGGGAACCATAGAGAAAGAGATACTTTGTGGCTCACGCTCAGGTTTTCATAGAGGGCGCTACACGCATGAAAATTTTCCCTCTTCTACCCAGCAATTCTGTATCTGTAGCTTAGTATGCTCGACAAATTTGATATCGTCGCCATACTGAATTTGTGTAATGTTTTAAGTCTCAAAGCTTGAAATTGGAACCAATCCTGAAGCATTCCGTAATTCAAGTAAGTTTTTGATGCGTTTTTTCATTACGAAAACTCTTTTATTGTTTTTACATTAATATGTAGAGTTCTGATTAAGCGGCGTTTGTACGATTAAGCGTCATTGGTCGGATACGGAGGGTGCCTTGCCATTCGTTGGTCAGAAATATCCAATCCGATTGGCGTCCATTGCTGGAAAACTTTGGTCTGTGTCGTCATTGTACCTTACTCTATCAGAAAGCTTAGTAGATTGGCTATAATATTGTGTTTATATAGTTTAATTATCAGTTACAATAGCTTCGAAATATTTTGTTTTTGTTAGGATTCTGCTTCGCGTCATGGTTTTGATTGAAAAAGACTTACATTCTTTCAGTCGATGCATTGTATTCGATAGTTTGGGCATGTGTTGGTGATCAACATGTGACAGTACTATCTACTATCATCTGTGTGTGTTTTAAATTTACAAAGCGAGCATACTTGTGTTTCATCGAATTATTTGTTTTTATTTACATGATTTCCGGAGCTGTGGCACAATTTCCAATGGATACTCGTGTGTCCCTGCGGTCTCTGAACCCTTATATTTCCTGCTTCATCTGCAATGGATATTTAATTGATGCTACTGCAATTACAGAGTGTTTGCACACTTTTTGCAAAAGTTGCATAGTTAAACATCTGGATTCAAAAAAGGGCAATACCTGCCCGAAATGTGATGTGGTTATTCACAGAAGTAATCCTTTGCAAGGCATCAGATTGGACCGTAAAATGCAAGACATTGTTTACAAATTGGTTCCTAACTTGCAGCATAATGAAATGCTAAGAGAAGAACGATTTTGCAGGGACAGAAAGATTCCTTTTGAAAAAAGCAATGCCCTGACGAGTAAAGAAAGCCGCATGGACGATACTAAATATCAAGGTAAAACTATTGGAGCGATATGTGAAGATCGAGTTTGTATACAGTTAGAATCAAAAACAAAAGATCTGAAGCCTCTTGCAAAAAAATTTGTATGTTGCTCTTCGCGCACAACTGTTAATCATGTAAAAAAACTAATCGCCAAGAAATTGTTCTGTGACCTAGAAAAATATTGCACTGTGGACATCTTGTGCAATGATGAAATATTAGGGAAAGATCATACATTGAAATTCATCTATGTAACAAGGTGGAGATGTAAAGAACCACCTCTTCTATTATATTATCAACCACGTGTGGATGTTTTAAATTTTAGCCATGATGTGTAAAAACCAGAAATCTTAAACAAATCAAAATTTTGTATTCAGTTTTATACTGATACTTTAAGTTAATTGGATATTTTTGTCTGTATTCTGGTTATATAAAAAAATTGTGAATAGTAATTGCTCAGAAATTCTGAGTATGTATTGCGAGCTTATTGTTATATCTTGGCAATCTGTCCTTTGATATAAAAATTATGATACTGGATGTTAGTTGTATAATGTATCTTAAGTTATTTAAAAGCCAGTTATTACAAAGTAGTGCATGTGTACTTGGGGATCTTTAATATCTGTGGCTACACATACAGGTTTTTATTTAGTCTGACCTTCTTTTAAAACCAAAATGAAAAAATTTCCAATTTGTGCATAATATAATTTATTATGTACAAAATTATTATATGCATAATAACTTTGGTAATAAATCCACTGTTTTGAAGTTTCTTGAGATTGAAAACAAGCTCTATGAGAAATGCATGTATTTGTGTTAGCTTGAACAAGAATCATTGATTTGTTGACATTAATATTTGTACTTGGTCATAGAATATTGTACTTGGTAATAGACTAGTATTGCCTAAACTTCAATTAAAAATCATCTTTGGTGACTTAACTATGTGTATATCTGAATGAATTATAGTATGTGCAAGCAAAATATATTGCAGATTGTTTTAAAAATATTTATTCATTTTGATGAATAATAGTAGTTAGAAATTATATCAATATTTTGTCTTAAACTGATTTTTTAAGGTGTCCTTCTTACAATTCATAGTTAAAAAAGATTTTTTTGTAACAGATTGTTTGTTCTAGACTGTCAGTTGCATCAAAAGACAAACAAAAATTTAAAGTACATAAGCAGTAATATTAAAAGGTTTTTTTCTTCCTTAAATTGGCACACTTTTTATAAAAGACACAGCTTGTCTCTGAATGAGAAAGCATTCAGAAAACAAAACATTCTGTACTAATATGTTTTTTTAATTGAAATAGTAAAATGTTGCTTTCAGGGTATAGAATTGCAAATTTTTTCAAAATACTATTAATTTGGTTAAAAGAATGGGAATTGGAAATAATTATTTCAACTGCTAAAACTAAATATATCATTTTTTTTTTTTACTGGTAAATAAATAAGAAAAAAATTGTATAAACACTGTTGATCTTTAAATAAACTTCTGTATATTTGAATAATTTTTGTTTCCCACCATTAATATGAAGGGGAAAAAAATACTGCTTAAGTTGCCATCAGTAAAAAAAATTGGTAGTATTTGAAATTATTATATTAATTAATAATTAACTGTTATATTAAGTTTGAAAAATGAAGGTGTTAAATTAAAGTATTATTTGTAAAATAAAATTGTTACTCTTTGCATTTTATATTTTTGAAATTTGTTCTTTTTATCTTAAAATTATTTATATTAAATTCAAGAATAAAAGTTTTCTTTATTTAGAAAATTTATTAAATGAGATATATAAATTCTAAAAAGATTTGGTTCTGAATTTTAACAATAGATTAAGAAGACTCATGCTTTCTTGCTCTAAATTAAAATATGATTTTCTAAATATTCAACAGTTGTTAGTATCCATAATATGTCTATTTAAAGTTACAATGTTGTTATTGTTCCCTCCCCTTCTTCTGTTGGGAAATAAATTATGCTTTTAAAATAGATATACTCAGAGGTAACTTAGTTTTATATTATTTATTAATATTCCTTGATATTAATTATTTTTAATATACATGATGATCAATGTTGGCTTTAGAACTGACAAGAATGAGGAATGATTTATAACAATCAGATAAATATTTGAGAAAATAAACTTACTATTATTTGACTTAAAGCATAGTTTTTAGAAAAAATTTTCAAAATATATATTTAAAAACCAGGATTAAGGTAATTATGGAGTATAATTAAATTTCTTTTATGGTAAAATTATCAAAAAACAGGTTAAAAAATATTTTTTTAACTTTATAGGTATATAAAACATTAAAATGTTAAATAATTGCTTTCAAATTCTGTCATTATTGTAAAAACAACTCCAAACAAAAGAAAATACAAAAAAAAATCTATGTAAAAATAGCTATGCAATTATACTTCGATTTCAAAATTGGTTATTTTATGAAAAAAGTAGTTGGAAAATATTTGGGAATGCATATTGAGATTTTAGTTTTGAAAAAAATAAAATCGAACATTCGCTTAATAAAACACTTGTTATTAATAGTTTAAATTAGCCTGAAAGTTTCAGTAATATATATATTAGTGCAGATGTTTTTATAAATTATTTTAGAAATTTATTTATTTAACATTGGAACAAAGAACGTGCATTTTTTTAATCTTAGAAAAATACTTTTTAAGATTTTATAAAATACCTGGAATTTTTTATTTAAATCTTTTTAAAAATATTTTAACAGGATCCTGAAAGAAAATCTTTCATTACTACTATGGATTTAGACAGTTTTTAGTATCAGTTTGCAAGTACAGTAGAAATGTAACCAAAAATGTGCAATATCCTACAAAGATAATTTTATTTAGGATACATATTAGAGTGGTTAGTTTTTTTTTCCTTACAAACCACTCCGTCCATAATTTTCTAAAGTAATTCTTATTCTGTATTTCCTTAATAAACAGTTTTTTTATATTTTATTGCTTTCTGCTGAGTGTGTAGAACTTAAGAAAAAATGTTTGTTTTATAGAAATGCAAAATTTGATTGTCCTTTTAATTACATTATTTCTGCTTGCATTTTTCTTAATGTTGAAATACAGCACATTAAATTATTATTTCATTAAATATTTGTTTGCAAATTATTTAGTCAGCATCATTACTGATCATTAACTTCCTAATTTTATTAAATGAAATCATTGCTTTATTGTAACTCATGTATTTAGTTATCACTTTTATGGATGGAAATAGAATTCCCAAGTTTTTCATTAGCCTTGAAATTTAAATTTACTAACACTTAATAAATCTTTCATTTTTGAAGGAAAAAAAATATTCATAGCCGTAAAAGTGAAAAGTAATATATATAATGGGAAAGATGTAATATATGGTCCGTCCGTGTGAAAGATAAAACCAATACTGTATACTTTACTGTAAAAATTGTTGATTTTTTTTTTTTTGTTAATGAAAATAATTGTATGTATTAATGTATCAGACTTGTAATAAAGAGTAGAGCATTGTTTTACTTGAAAGAATAATAAAATTCTTTATTTGTTTTCTATCTGGATTATATTTCTTCCTTTCTTTGGTCACTAATTAGTTCAAGAAGATTATTGCATGTGAAAAATTTTAATAAAATCTTAATGTATAGCATAATTATAATAATTTCCTTAATGAAGTTAATCTCTAAAATTCCATTTTTGTTAGATTGTAACTTCATCTATTATAAAAGTCTTGCATCTATCCATCACATTATTCTCTGCTTCTATCTAATTCTCTTTTAAAATCTGAACTTTAATCTAAAAGAGAAAATAATAAAATTTGAACTAATCCAGTAACTTGCATGTTGAATCAAATCATTATGAAATGTAATAACAAATATGCTTCACAACTTTTGGAGAATTTTTAATTACCGATTCATAAAATTTAGTACATTGTAATAAAAAAGCAAAACCTTTAGCTTAAATAGTAATATATTTTTATACATCCAATTATATTACACAGTAAAAGACTAGAATTTTGAAGTAATGTATTAATTTTTTTTTTCTTAATGTTTTTATCATTGCTTACTTTTAACTCCTTGCCTGCCACGGGCGTATATATACGTCTCCCTAAGTCAATGTGTTAACTGCCCCTGGCGTATATATATACGTCTTGCAACTGTATACGTGGCACTGGGGACCGAATCTCACAAGTTATCCTCAACAGGTAAGGGGTTAAAATCAATTGTGATCGAAAAAATATTAACATTTAAAAACAAATTACTCAATCTGTATAAAATGAGCTAACGATTAATTATTCTCATAAATAAAAATGCATGCAAATTATTTCCATCAAAAATATTTCTTGAAAAATTACTTGGAAATATTTTAGGAAATTCAATGAATACCTAAAGATTAGCTAATGTTTTTATGTTACTGTAATGTTCATTGTAATTATGTATTAGTAAGCGAACATCATATCTAATGCTTCAAGAATGAACAAAGTGATACTGTCTATATCAACATCTCTCTCTGATTCACATTGAGCTTCTGACAATTAATGAAATATGATTCCAAGCTTTAATTCTTCAGTTTTAATCCTTCCCTGAAAGAAAAAGCTAGTTGAAATTTTTAGTTATTTTTATTGGATATTAAATGTAAAAGGATAGGTAATATATGTAGAACTTACAATCATTGGTTTTGCAACATCATTTTGATATTTAAAATGGAATTGCAATCATTCTTGAAAGTAAATACTAATATAAGTAATGATTAACATCAAAATTTTTTAATTAAAAAATACTGTGAAAGTCATGGAAATATTTATATATAACAAAGAAAATACGATAGTGTTCTGGAAACACACAGTTTTATATGTCTTTTTTTAAGCATATGATGGCTTATTAAACAATATCAAAATTGCGTTATGTAAACTTTTTTCCTCTACACATAGTAAAGTATATGAACTCCAAATAAAAACTGGAAATCCTGGGGAGAGATGGCTATCATTCAGATGATTTAATGATGATTAGTTGCTTTATTTTATAAATCAAATATAAATATATATATGAGTCATATATTATTTTCATATCATAGTGATTATTTTACAACCTAATAAACCTTTTATTTTATGAATTAAATTTCAAGCTAAGTTTATTTAATCAAACTTTTCAAATTATGAGCATTTTAAAATAATGTAAAAATTATTCTATAATACTGATTCCAAATGTTTGAATTAATCGGCTTTAAATGTTACTTTGCTATTGAAAAAATGTTTTATTTTGTTATTATGATTTTGACTGTTAAATTATTTCACAGTTACCTTGTTATTAAGTTATTTTACATTTATTTTCCAATTTATATGAATATTAAGAGATAAAAAACAAAATGCAGGCTGAGAAGAAAATGAATATAATTCATAGCATTTTACTGATTGGGTTGCTCATAAATATAAAATGGAACTCATTAAAATGTTTTACTTTATTCTAAATAATGAACAGGAATGCATAAATTTTACTGTATCACAAATTTTAATAAAATTGCAACTATAAGCATATCATCTTAATACTAAAGTATTTTGGATAAAACTGCTGTGAAAGATTTACAAACTGTCTGCACAGTATTTTATCAAATTAAAGATGCAAATAACTTATCCAGAAATTGTCCAAAAATAACCATGTTTTAAGAAATTCATTAGAATATAGTACTGAACAATGAAAACATCAATAAAAAGAAAAAGCCCTTGTAATCGTCTAAAGAGAATAGAATATATATCACTTTTAATTCCATTTGAAGCAAATATAATAATACAAATTTGATAACTTAAATTTCTGAACAAGATCATTGTCATCTTGTTTAATGATAATTAATTTTATAATTTCATTGGATTGTTTTATATGCATTTTTGCTTGAAAAAACTTTATTATATTGTTGAGAGGTGTTCTAGAGAGGTTTTTAGTTCTTACCATCCAATGTAAAATACAGCAAGGAAGGAGTCATTTGACAATTTTATATGTGTGAACTACTTTGTTTAGCTTGATTACAGAAACTATGTTCTTTGAAGATAGAGTTGAGAGGAAAGCACACACTTTTGAAAAGTTGTGAATAAAGTTGCCGTCATGCTGATAAAAAAAAATACTTTGAAGTGTTTAAGATATTATGATTGGTTGTCAGTTAATTTCGGAAACTTAATAGAAAAATTTTAATTCGATGAACTAAGTATATTTAGTGAATGATTTCCTGATTTATCTGCCTTAATTTATATATTATAAAAGATTCTAGTATTATTTAAAAAAATCCTCTATACAAGACAAATTTATAGATTTAAATAAAACTTCAATATTCTTAATCCTCTATTATCTCAATCATTAAATTGTATGATTTCAATTTAACAAACTTGGATAAATGTGAACATAATATTGTTGCAAAATTCAAAATGGAAATCAATCCAACTTACAAATCAATATAATTAAATATTAATTAAAAAATTTCTGTATGCACATGAAATTGGTAAAAGAAATAGAATTTTCATTTGAAAAATGATATTTTATTAATGTAAATAATTATAACCATTTCTGTAAAAAAATTATTAAGAAAAAAAAAGATGTAAAACATGTTAATACAAATACTTAAATACAGAACTGAATTAAGCTTTGTGAAGGCTCTTAGGCTGTGAAGTTTTTGAGTGCCTTTTGCCTGCTCTTATAATATCTAAAACCAGATACTTTTTAATTAACTTTAATACTTAAAAAAGCAATTTTTTACTATTATGACAAATTGAATAAATATTTCGTTGTGGGTCTATTACTAGAAGTTTGGTTGCTGTCTGCTATTTATAAAGAATTAAATTTCTAAAAAATAAGAGAAAAAAACCCATATAATTTTGATGCATTCTAAATACTCAAGCACAAAGTTTTTTAAACCTGTCAATTTTTTATTTACTTTGCCATTTAAAAGGAACAAAATTTGAATTGCATTAATCTACAAAGTAAATTTTTAAACATGACAAAATACTTACCATGATGGACTGAGCACAAAATTAGATTGTCCTCAAATTACTACAAAAATATTTTAGTTGCCCTTATTAGATCACTGATTGATGCTAACAAATTTCCTTTTGAAATAAATTTATGAAAGCTTTAGGAAATAATTTTTTCTGTGCAATTCTCAAACAGGAAAGCATTAGTGCTGTTTCAATTTTACTGAACTGAACTCAAAATTTATACTATGTAAAAATATATGAGCACAACAGAATATTTTTAGAAAAACTAATGGAAGATAAAATTTTACTTGAACCTTTTGTACGTATCCGAGTCTTAATGGCTTTCTTAGCAAAATATTTTTAACTTTAAATTTTGAAAGTCGTGAAGCTTATACTAATTTAGAAAGTTTGTGCTGTTAGGTTCATTGTGTTAGATGCTTCTCTAATTTTCTGTTATTTCACATAACATTTTAATTTTAAATTAAAAGTGATTAAAATTGCTACTAATCCTGTAATTTGCTTGTTGAATCAAAGTACATTCTTAAAAATTATAAAAACAGAAAGTAGTCAGTTAAAAAAAGAAAGCTTATATGTACTGCAGAATATATTTTGTGATTAATGTAATATATCAAAAAAATTCTTTGGTTCATTTTTTAAAATTGTCATACTACATTAAAAAACCAATTTATCAAGCTAAAAAAAAAGCTGTATTATAAAAGTGTTAAAAAAGTTTCCATTGTTGTTTACTTCTGAAGCTAAAGATTATCTGTAATTACCTCAGTATTGAAAAATTTTGTTAAAAGCATGCTTTAAATATAAACCTATTCACAATTTTTTTGAAAGATGTATCTTTATATTTTGATCAGAAGGAAATTGTGATTAAATATTTGAAACAATGGAAAAGGATTTGAATTACATTTGAACAATGAAATCTTGTTTTAAAAAATTGCTAAAACTTTGAACTACAATAAAATTATTAATAAAAATGATTTTTTTTTTAATTTTAAAAATATGTCATTTTAAAAATTATTTTTGTGCAATAATATTTTTAGAAGTTTCACAAAAAAGTGCTGAAATCTTGTTTAATCTTTTATTAGTTAAAATTTCAAAAAAATATGTCATTTTGAGAGGCACATTTCCATCTTCAAAGCTTTATGTGTGAATATTTAGTAACTATTAGTCAAATGATCTACTCTGTAGCGAACCAACACACACACGTTTTCTTTTATTATTAGCGCAGAAGTATTGAATTCTTCAACTAGTATATATATATTGACAGTAATATACTTTCAATATGAATTTTCTGAAAGTACTGGGCTTCATTCTGTGAACTTTGCTCGTAAATCAGGAAGGAAGGTTAAATTTTTTTTTTATTTTTTATTTTTTTTGTTATGTTTTTATTTATTAATGATCTTTCTTATAATCAGATATTTTTCTGTTTTTAATGAGTTGTTTCATTTCTTTTTTACTATCATGTAGGCACTCCTTAATTTATTCTTTCTTTATCCAAAGAAATGTCACAAGATAATTTTAGTCAGTCTAGCAATACTTCTCATGGTACTACCAATGAAGCCCAGCAAGTTTTGGATGTTTTCTGGGAAAGAGAAATGGATGAGATCCGAAATCTTGGGCAGGTAACAGATTTTTTTTAAATACAGAATTGTTGAATAAAGTAAAAAATGAATTTATTTAACTTTTATTTGTTTAATTTATTTCATAATTTTTTCCCCTTTTTCCAGAATGATTTCAAAAGTCAAGAACTTCCCTTGGCTCGAATAAAAAAGATAATGAAACTAGATGAAGATGTTAAGGTAAGAAATATAAAAATATATTTAGCAACCTAAGGAGGGAAAGAAATTTTTTTTTTCAGTAATGTTATTTAATTTTTGAAGAGAGATTCTAAATGCTTTATATTTTTGTTCATTAAGAAAATATAAAAATTATCAGTGGTTGAGATAAAATCATATTTAATACTTATCCATTGTTACTTAAAAGAAGCATTGGAAAATTTATATTTTCACATGGATTCATCCCATAATTCAGGTAAATTTGTAAATATCCTATTTTAGATTTTTTTTTTTTAACTTTTGTGATTTTTTGAATCTTAGTTTGAATAGGTTTGTATTTTTAAAGAATACAAACCCTTTGATTAGGTTTGTATTTTTTTAGAATTTAATCATACATTTATAAAGAGTAATATAACTTTTAGTTATGATTGGAAACATTTATTGCTAAATTAAAAATATATTTTTGAAAAAGCATATAAGTTATTTAGATTAATTGAAATTTTTAAAATACTTATTGACATATAAAAGTGTAGATAATGTCTATTCAAAAAATAATAATAATAAAGATTGATCATGTTGCAATATGTTCAAATTTGAAGATCTGATTTTGCAGAGCACCAAATTCCCTTGTTAAATTTACCATTAGTGGAACTGGGTGCTTGAGGAAACTTCAATGATCAAATTCATTTTGAGTTATATGACATGTTTTCATAAATTCTACAGGATTTTTTTTAATAAATAGAAATATCACAGAAACCATGATTTGCTTACAATAGAGAATTTTATCAATTAATTCTACATGGCTGAATAATGATATATGATATTTTATTTGCTTTTAAAAACCTATTCATTCTGAACTTACTCTTATAATAATTGATTTTATTATAAGAGTTAGCATGTAAGTTAGAAAGTTTCATTATTTATTCTTTTATGTGGTGTACGTATTGTAAAACTAGAAAATATTTTTTTAATAAAATTTCTAGATGATTAGTGCTGAAGCTCCTGTTTTATTTGCCAAAGCTGCAGAATTATTTATAACTGAATTATCACTAAGAGCCTGGGTTCACACAGAAGATAACAAACGACGTACATTGCAGGTATACTTATCATTGAATGTTTCACTTTGCATATTAACATAAATTTCAAGTTTTAATCCTTAATAATTTAAGGGCATATTCTAAATTAATTCATTCTACATTTGTATACATACATCTAGCAATAAAAAAAGAATTTGATCCTTAGACAGTTAAAAAAATAGTCCTTGATATTTTTTTGCAGTAGCAAAATTTTATAATATCTTCCTCTGCTTATTTTTATATGTGCATTTTAATTACTCAAGATGAAATTTTTCTTTGAAATTTGTTTAACTTTTTAAAATTTAAACATGAATTGTATACTGTTCTGAGATTTTAGAAGAGAGCTTTACATAAAAACTTTTCCTTATATTTCCTGTCTTCTGAACTCAAAATTTCTCAAATTTAAATATTTAAAACTCAGTAATGGTGTATTTTTTTTAATTTCTTTTTATGAAAACTCATCAGATGTAGGAATGAAATTGCATTAAATTTAATGTTATCATCAAATTAGATAATATTTTTAAAAACTGAATGCAATATGCTGAGTCTCCATATAATCTAAAATCATTTTGTATAACTGCTTAGTAGTCTATAATGCTGGAAGAGGATTTCTGAATCCTACCTAAAACAATCATCCTATCATAGCAGTTAAACTTGATGGTTTCACAACTACTTGTTAAAATAAGGAATCATTGTAGTAAAGAAAGAAAAAATGAGTTAAGTAACTTTTCAGCTTTATGCATAGAGTCATTTATGAGTATAGATTGTCATCTATGAATATGAAATGGAAATCTTTCTATGAATTACAAATCTCAGCTTATGATAATGAAATAATAAGACTTTGAAATTTCTAGCATATCATTTTGGATATCAGACATTGGTCTGGGAAAGAAATAATTAAATAAACCATATCTTAATAGAGTTTTTAAAAAACCTAGTATATTGTATTTCATAAGAATGTGGCAGATTTTGAATATCTTCTATTATTTGATTCTGAAAAGTTATTGTTTGATGATAAATTAAAAATATCAAAGATAATTTCAACCAATTCTGCATTTTCAGAATAAGGATGAATAATTTTTTTTCCTATCTTAATAAATTACTTGTAAATAGGAATCATGAAATTTATGTTATTAACAAAAATTTGTGAATATTATGTTAGAATGTTTCAGAAAATTGTTATAATCAGGAAGTTAAAATTCCCTTTTTGTACTTGCTCCACGGAAATACAGTCATTTGTAAATTATATAGTTGAGCATTTATTTCATTAAAGAAATAGCATTTCATTAAAGAAATTTAATTTCCACTCTTAAATTTACTGATGGTTAATTTTCTTGGGCAGAGAAATGATATTGCCATGGCAATCACAAAGTACGACCAGTTTGATTTTTTGATTGACATTGTTCCTCGCGAAGAATTAAAACCACCTAAGCGAACTGAAGAGAATGTTCGCACAGCTACAATGCATCCTGATCAGGTTCAGTATTATTTCCAACTCGCACAACAACACCAAGCTGCCCTACAACAACAAACTTCTGGAGTCTCGCAACAAGGTCAACAAACTCAGATTCAACAGGCTCAACCTCAACAGGTAACCTTTTTTACTTTTCAGTAGCATTAATACTAGATCATTGTTAAAGATCTTAAGATTTTAAATTTTGTACAGTTTTTCATAATACAGAGTGATCAGCCTACCGGAAAAACTTGATTCGTCAGAGAATTCCAGGAAAAGTCAGGGAAATTTATTATAAAATTGGAATTTTTTCTATAAATCGGTAATTTTTACCGACCATGATAATTCTGTGGTATTTCTTCATAAATAGAATGGAACATCGTTAGCAATTGATGAAAATCAAAAATTTACAGATAGTCTAGAATAGAGGCCATTTTTTGCCCATGCACCAAGCTGCGGAAGATATATATTTACATTTTTGAGGGCTCGAAATTTCGAGGATGTGGTATCTATCATCAGCGCACTTTGAAAAATTTCCTGCTGTGAACGTTTTATCGGCGGTCAGAGTTACAGTGCAATTTTCCTAAAGTCGTCAGCATTTGTGATGGTGTGTGTGTGAAAAAGGAACAACTTTTCTTGCCAATAGATGCAGTGCAGTATCCAGAATCCTACCCAACCCCTTTCTTTGTGTTAAATGGGAACATTTTTTTTTCTTTTAAATCTTTTATATGATGACAATGGGCGGACTCTTAGAATCCCAACTTACACATACCGTAGTGCTTAATTGTTGAATTTATGGTGTTGAAAGTTGATATTCTTTCAAGACTTTTCGTTAGCTATGGATATTGAAATTATGGCATCAAAAGAAAGCGATTTATTATTTATTTATTTGTTGAAAAAAATAGATTTTTTAAAGAATTTTACAATGGCAGTAAAGCTTATTTTGCTAAATTAATTATGATTCCATATTTATCTCGGCAAACGATTTCAAAGCAAGCAGATGTTGTGAAGCAAAATTCGGGAGGGAAAAAACAAATAACTGGGAAATTTTTTTCCCAAAAAGAAAGAAAACGAAAAGAAAAAAGAATTCATCATCGTTTGAAGAATGGGAAAAATTCTTTTGCAATGGCTCAACTGAGGTCATGTTTTAAATGTCCCGTTTTGAAAGAGAATCGATGGAAATTGCTTCTAAATTAGGAATTTAAAAATGCTCGGTTCCAAACATTGGATAGATCACTTTAAAGAAGAAGCATAATGGTCAAACATTATCCTTGAATGCAACAATATTCTAGTAAAGATATTTTCAATGCTGATGATACAGGATTGTTTTACAATTTCCTTTCTGGTAGGATTTCTGCAGTAGAGGTTGAAAACTTGTCACGATGGAAAACTATCGTGACTGTGACTATCTGCTTTGGACTAACTAAGGAAAATCAAAAGTTCTTTTCTATTTCAGATGAACGATTTTGAAGATTATATAGCCTGGATAAACTTCTTTACATCAGAAATTCTGATTCTTAAGTGATTTAGTAAATACAGAATCGAATAGTTCGGACTATGGTCAAGATGATAATGAAAAATATGGAATTCCTTCTGCAAAAGAAGCTATTCAATCTTTGAAAATAGCGAGGGCGTTCTATTCACATAGTGAATACCAAGAGAAAAATTAACAAACTCACATATATTGAAAATGCGATTTACGATATAGCAGTTAAAAACAAGATGCAAAGCAAATTAACCGATTTTTTTAAAATGATATTTAAATACTTTGGTCTAAATTATTGTGAAGGAAGAAATAAAAGGTGTGTAACCTAAATTAGTTTTTATTTCATAGTCAATGTTTTGATTTTGCTATAGTCCGATTTAACGCTTTCCTGCATATAGCGTTAATTTCCGTTCAATAACTTGAATGACTTTAAATGGGGATTATACAGTATATTATATTTATCTCACCGCAAATAAAAGAATAACTTTATAATTTTCACTTTCAAAATGTTAACAGAATTGTTAAAATGTAAAGTGTGACATTTTTATATTTATAAAGAGAAGTTTTGGCTGGAATAGAGGAATTTGAGGGAGACATTTTGTAAGATAAAAACACAGCCAAATGCAAAAAATAAATTTTAAAAAATTAGTATATTTGTCCTTTTAAAAAACTTGAAAGATCAAATGTGTAATAGCAGATATTTTTCTAGATGCTCGCCAATTCATATTGTGCAAAATAACTACAGTTGTGCTAATAGTAAAATAATTCTTAATTACTTATATGATTTGTTTGGATTTAAGATGCAAATAATATAGTAAATTAGACTCCACATATTTTTATTTATTTAAATTTAATTGAATACACTACTGAATAAAAATTAATTATTCAATGTCTGTTCATCAGTATTAAAATTTGAAGGTTCTGTAATAAATAATCTCTTTATTAAGAGAAGTAGTTAGAAGAAATATGTATAACATAACACTTATGTGGACGCAAAATCAAACCGTATTTATTAATCTTCAATTAATTGGCAAACAGCTCGCATGTTCGGATTGTTTACATGATTTTTTTTGTGATTGGGTGATAAGCTTAAGTCGAACAGTTTCGATTATAAATCGAGAAATCTAGGCAAATGAAAATGAACGAAATAGAATTGCAAAACATTGTTGCATAGGAAGCGAAATTTCCGAACTACAAGAACATCACTAATAAATTTCGCCACTTTGAAATATAGTTAAATATTCAGAATGCTCTATGATTATTGTTTAAGTGTAATTTAAAATAATATGGTTTCTTTTTGTGATACCATATTCATCAAAGCTGATTGACATGATTAAATTAATCTTATTAATACTTACCGTCTTTGATGTTTATCTCAACATTATTAACATTATGATGACCAATTTTGATGAAATATATCTATCAGAAAAGGGAAAAAGAGGTAGATTCAAAGAACATTTTTAAACATCTTAAAATTATATATTTTTTGCTTTTTAACGTTTACATATACCTCCTTGCTACCAAAATTTTAATTTTAATTATTGATAAAAAAATTAATGTTAGCAGCTCATGCATTTAAATAATTTAACATTACTTTTAGTAATGAATGTATTTATAAATTCCTATTACTAATCGAAATGCATATTTATATAGCTAGCGAACGAAACGATTTTGGGCCACGTAATGATCACTAAAGAATCACAACGTGATTCTTGAAATTTAGTGAGCAGAGTCCTACTATTATTTAGAGTATTTTATTGAATATACAAAAAGAGAAATGTATTTGTTAGATACATTATTTTTGGTATTCAAAATTATTATTATTATTATTTCCTTTACCAGTCTGAACTTTTTTGAATATTTTTCAATTTTCGTATATGATCTGAAATTAAATTATTCGAATGGGGTCATTATATATTTTAGTTATTTGCGGTTGGCAACATTAAAATATTGATAAATTAGTATATTCAAAGTCGACTGCACTGACATATTGCATCTCTCGATTCAGTTCTAGGACAAAATATGGCATGCACGCGTAGCCATTTTTATTCTGTTTTTTAATAAAAAGCTATTTTGGTAACAGTTGGTTGTGAACTCTGTTACACAAGCCCGACTCCAATTAAATTTGAAATAGTTTTTTATTTGATATCATAAAAGTGGCAAAAAATATGAAGATTTGCAATTATGTTCCCGTATTTACACCTAATAAATTGTATACATGTGAACGAAATATGCAAGTCATAGTGATGCATTATGAGTGCTGGCTATTTATAATGATGATGGATTCAGTAAATTCAGATGTAGGGTAGCGTGTAAGGAAATATAGACTAATTAATAACAGGCCGTGGGTATACGCGAATATCAGTCCTGATCAGGAACACAACTGATGTAGCGATAGAATAGCAAATACTTAAAGAACATTTCGAAACAATGACAAGAGCGGGGACAATCCAACTATTAGATAAATTCTTCAGAATGAAATATAAACCAAAAGAAGATGGATCATTCTACATCGAGTATAGACAGCAACAGCTAAACTACAGGAGACAGGTTATCAAGTGAACAACCTATATCATGGATTCCAAGTGATACAACGCTTTCTAACAAATTTACAAATGAAAAAATTAGGAATTTAAAGATAGTAAATTGAGGCGCAGAGGATATTAGAAGTTAACCGTACAACTGCTCTTGGAACAAAACCTCGAACAATCTGAAATGGTCTTTGGGCCGTCTTCAATTGGAGTGGCCCAAAGGCTCACCTTCTGCCCTCTCACCAATGTTTGACCATCACGAATAATCAAGTGGAGTTCCTGACTCCACTTGATTATTCCTGAAAATGCATCGGCAAAAGAAGGGCATTGGAAGCATAGTGTTAAGCTATTTATTAAATCTACACAGGTGTACTAAGAAGATAGAACTTCGATATTTTTGTAAAATTTTAATTGAATCTTTATTTTCATAGCTTCCTTATAAGGTTGAAAACTTTAGTCAAAGCTCCCACATGAAAATTTTAAAACCAAATTTAAAATTTAAGTTTTATCAAACAGAATGTAGATTAATTGCACCGAAGACTGTGTCAGAAAAAATTGTAGCTCATCCGATGACAGCTTTGAAAAAGAGATCTGGCTGTTTAAATACAGCTGCAACAATTTACTTCTGTAAAGATAAAAGCATATTTTTAGACCTTAATCAATTACAGACATAGAAATGTCGTTAGCGATAGGGAATAAACACTGTCTAGTTGAAGGAATCGGAAATATCTAATTTTAAGTTGCACATCAAGATTATTTCAATGAGATCGCTTTATCAGATGCTTAATATAATCTCAAGATGAGGAGGAATTTGTTATACGGGTTCAGAGTGGAAATTAAAGGTGCTCACATTGCGAGTTCTGAAGGTAAAAATCATTGGAAGAAGCTCTTCTTTGCTATATATCGTAAAAACCTATATTACTTTAAACCGACGATTTATATTGCTCTAGTTACTAATGGAATAAACTGATGAACTTGGTTAGCAACATTAGCCAGCAAGCAAATCGAATAACGCATCAATGGAAATATGATACGAACGTTTTTGCCATGTTAGTAAGGATTGCTTAGAAAAAAACCAGTAGAGATATTAGTGTAAATAAAAAATGTAATTGATATCAAGACGAATTGTTTTCTAAGCAAGCTAAACAAAAAGAATTTCATTGGAATCGACGTGGTCCGCTAGATCAAAAGATCCGTTTGGAATTGCTTCACGTAGATTTTTGTAACTCAATAATCAGTCTTAAGCCAGAGGAGGGGGAGAGATAAATATCACTTTACAATTATAGACTATTATTTAAGCAAAGTTACAACGTTTTCTAGTAAGAAAAAATTCTGATGTATTTCAAACGTTCGTAAAATTTCAAAAACGAGCAAAACACTTTCTGGGTAGAAAAATTCATAATTTCCGTACTTGAATTTTAAATCATATTTCAATGTTTTCATTAAATCTTTAAATAATTTGTTTTTCTTCTAGTATTAAATAGTTTTCTTCAGCAAGAATTTTACTTTATTCATAAGCTATGAATTAAGTAACTAAAAGGTAATAACTTTACAGTTTACGAATATTAAATTTTCTTTCTCTTCTATGTATGATTTTACGTATAAAGACGTATCTTTTTATTTAAATAAACCTTGTTAAAAAGAAAGAAAACAAACTATTATTTAGAAGACAGAAGGTAAGAAAATGCCAATTCTTCTTATTTTAAAAGTTAAAATATTTGTAACTATTAATTTATATACTATTTATTTACGCGATGTCAAGATTATGAAATTTTAATGGATTAAAAAAATCGTGTTTTATGCATCGAAGCATTTTTTTTTTTTTTCCGTTGTTGTTGTTGTTGAGAATTTGACTTTTTTTTAGATATTTTGCAGTTACAGATGCTAATGTTCTCCAAGACCCAAATGAGGAATTTCGTTCCTCTTTCATTTTATTATCACAACATAATCGCCTCGTGGCATCCCCTATTCTATTTCTACTCTATGCACAAACTGAATCTCGAACCTTTGAAAATTGAGTCCTGAACGTTTGTCAGTATTCTTGTCTAGTGAGCGAAAACAAATATTCGCCATATTAAACAAATTATGTGAGCAGTATTTGATAAAAACAGATACTCCAACTCATTACTTAAAAGTGTGGGAATAGCATGGAAAAATGCAAGGTGACATCGAACTTGGTATTTCACTCAGAAGGTTATATTTTTATTCAATGCAAATTCAATCAATGATTTTTCGGTTATTCAGCGAAAAAGCAATGTGCAGTTTGAGAACGCTTTTTTCTATTTAAAACGATATTTTTGTCTATTCTTTTGGCTGGAATGAGGGGTTTTTTCGCTGTAATTCGTTTCACAGAACAATAGTGGAAGAAACTTAATACGTGTTTTTGAATTGCTTTCTTAGAAATGTCAGCGCTGTGTTTGTAAACGGAGCCTCCTCTGAAAATGCACTCTGTTGTAAAAATTAATTGAATTTGGGAATATTAATAAACTTATTTTATACTATCCTCCTTTAGCGACCAGCCGTTTCGCCAATCTTAATGCTCATAAAAATTTTCAATTATGTTACTTTTCTTTTAACAGCTTCTTTGTCAAAATATTTTTAAACTTCAAGTTTTGACAGCCATATTATAAGGGCCTTAAGCCATAATGTATTTCTTTAATTTTCTCTCCACGCCCGTAAAATTTCAACTTTAAATTAAATTGGAAATGATTGAACTGCATTTAATATAAGAACATATTTTACTGAAACCAAGCATTTTTTTTTAATATGAGTGTTCAAAACAGGATCATTTAGCATTTAAGACATATATATACACTACAGAATAATTTTCATAATTTACGTAATATCTCAAGAATTAAGCAACAAAAATTTCTCTGATTTATAATAAAATTCAGTTTTTAATTTTACTTCCAAAGAATTTAAATGACAGGAATATCAATATTTATTTGGTCCATAATTGTACATCAAAAGAATTATGTAGTCTAAATTTTATAAAGTCCTTTGGTTCTAAGGAAACACATTCTACAAAATATTCTTGAATTTTCAACTTTTAAATAAATGAACGTTTCGATCTTCTGCTTCAAATTTATGAAGTTTTGAATAGAATAGTTCAGAACAATCAACATTTTCATAATCTTAAGCCAATCAGTCTTGTGAAACCCTGAACACTGATTGGGGTATCATCATTCAGATAGTAGATGAAGTAGTCTAAAATCGCCCGTTTTTATTGAATAATATTATTCAAATTTTCATAAATCAGTCAATTTTAATGACTGACTGAGTTGATTGGAATGCATCTCTTTTTATTTTAAATATTAATGTCTCAAGAATATTTTGTTAAATGTGATTCAGAAAGCATAGGGTCTATATAAAAGCTAAACATTCGTAATTTATTAAATTATTTATTGACTCAGATTACATAAGATATTATTACTCATCTAGACCATTTTAACACGTGCATTCTATTATTAATTTTATCGGCAACATCGCAAATTGCATTCTTGCTACATAGAGTTTCTGCGAACTTTTCTCATTATTTAAAACGAACGCTGCCATTATTTTCAAAGATTGAATGGATTCTATCGCAGATGGAATTATATGTTCTTCATTATCAAAGCTGAACTATTCGAATCTTCGTCTATTAGATCAATCTCTGATGCAAATTTTAAATTTTATATGTTAATTCTCTGATACAGAATCATTAAAGTCACCAAAAATGAAAAGGAACTCTTAGAATTAGAATTTTTATTCTCAAATCTGTCACCTCTGATTGCCTTTCACAAAAGAACTTGAGATGCATTTACTCCGGATTCTCTCCTGTGTGAAGAAATCATTTGAAGGACTTCTTGTACATTTACTGACTTTTTCTTGCCTCCATATTCTATACGTAGAAGAGTATTTTCCAGAGTTTGGCTTCGATAGTGCAAAACGAGCGCATATTCTGCAGATCAAATTTCTAATCTTATATTTTATAGCTTTTTAAACCTACAAACATTGATAAGAACCAAAGGAATCTAACGTTTCTGTGTCTGTCATTTGTCTGTCCAATTAACGAAGGTATTTTTCAAAAATTGTTTTTATCGTCCGAGAATTTTTGTTTGAGGTGAATTCAGTTCTTAAAACATCTTGATTTTATTTATTTATTTATTTTGATTTTCCAGCAATGGAAAATCAATTTTTCAATATTTTTCCCAAATATCGATCTTTGGCGTAATTACTTATTAAAAAAAATACGAAGATGTTTATTTAAAAAAGGATAAAAGGTGGGTTTTTTTAAAATATATGAACGAATTTATTCCTTTATGTAATATTTTTAATATGAATAAGTATTATGTAATATTTAATAAGAATTTATATGATCCTGAATTTGAACTCTCATTTCCTCATTTTTACGTACGTTTTCTTATCGTTAAGTACTTTTTCCCTCGGAGTTATTGCAAATTTGTTTTCTAAAAGAAAAATATATATTTTTTTTCTTTTTAATTACATAGATAATTTGTCTTAATATTTTTTTTATGTTAATATTCTATGAATGTCTATTTTGATCATTATTTTATCAAGATACTTTTATCCAAAATCTGTTAAAAATTTAGAAGCACTAGGAATTATATAATTTTTATCGTAAAGAGTAATTGGAAGGAAAAAAAATTACATTATCTTATTGTATAGTTAAAATACTGAATGTAGAATCTAAAAAATTTAGATTATAGTGTATTTACCAAATTTAGTGAGTACTTGAATAAGCTATTTTACTGTATTTGAAAGGCTACCATATCACATATATTTCATCTTTTACGTATACAATCGGTAACATTCTATTAGGGAAATAATTGTAACTTAATAAATTAGATTGGGGGGGGACATTTTCTTTGGTTGTGTCGAATAAACCTAACTTACAAATACTCAGTTTATTTACTCTAGTGATTCATAGTGAATTTACATAATTTGATTACATCAAAGCGACTTTTATTAGTATACATATTAAAAAGTGTGTCGACAATAGTTGCGTATGTTTTATTAAATTTACTTTAACCATTGATCAGATTTTAATCAGAAAATTATCGTAATGAAATAAGCGTAATAAATTTGAAAAATGTGGAAATTCATTGCCGAGACAGCAACAATTAGAATGAAAGGACGACTCTTTTCCGAACTATTCAGTAAACTTCGCTAGAAGGAAATTAACCTTATTTCCCAATTATGCATAAAATAAGTGCTTTAATTTTCCGTAAATTCCACTGGCAGTTGATTGAAATAATGGATGAATATAAAAACATTTTATTAATCATAATAATATCTTAACCGAAAGACAAAGAACAGTCAACAAAAAATACTCATTTGCTAACCGTCGGTTTTTCTGACAAATATAGTGCAAGTTATAAACTGAATGAACGACATTTAAATCAGCTGTTGAAAATCTATCGTCGACATCCATCTCACTGATTTCAAAATCGATCAACCAAAAAAAAATTCGGCAAACCACGATATCTTATTGACTTGTCGCCCTGACGATTATTTTGTTAAATGTAATAATTCTGCCTTCTTCAATTGTTACTTGGATATATTAATTGTTTATTTCATATTAAATTATCATATATGTTAATGTCCAGTTCTCGATAACTGTACTAAAGGGTGAGGATTTTTGCTTACGGAATTCTCAATAACTTTCTCCGTCGGGGAGGGGGTAAGAAGTTATCGATAGGCGAGCAATTCCTTCTCCCCCCTTCCCCCTGCTCTACTAATGACGCCTCTGTTTGTTGCATGAATTACATTGAATTTTTGAAGTAATAAATTTTCATACTCCTCAAACGGTAACAATTTCAAAGCTGTTTTTTGCCAATTTTTCCGTTATTTTCTAATTTGATTTCACAGCATTTGCTTGCTTTAAAATCATTTGGAAAGGTAAATATTGAATTCTAATTAATTTAGCAAAATCAACTTTACAGCCATTGCAAATTTCGGCTTTTTATTTTTTTTTAATAATAATCTCTTTTTTCTACAAAAAAAACGGGGGGGTGGGGGGGGGGGGGTTGTGTGTGTGTTTTTTTAACGCCATAATTTTAACGTCCAGAACTAACCAAAAGGCTCGAAAGAATGTGAATTTTCAAGGACGCAACTTTAGTAAATAAACATTGCGATGTAGATCAGTCAGGATTCTAAGAGTTTATCCTTTGACATCATATAAAAGTTTTAGAAAAAGCCATAAGATAAAAAAAAAATAGTATAATTTAACAAAGAGAAAGGAGGATTCCAAATACTGCAAAAAACGAAAATAGCAAGGAAAAAAAAAAAAAATTTTCTACCTTCCGTTACATTTGCTGACAATTTTAGGAAAATTGTGCTATAACTCTTCCAGCCTATAAAACTTTAAATGCTAGAAATTTTTCAAAGTGATAAATTCCAGACTTTTTAACGTCATAAATATAGGAAATTCTGTGAGACCAATGAAGAAAAATGTTACTGGGCGTAAAAATATTAAATGCGCGAAATATTAAACCAAAGTTTCACTGCAATCGCAAAAATTATAACAGCTTGGTGCTTCGATTCAAATATTGTTGTTTTGAAAATTTTATGTGCTCTTTATAAAAACAATGATAGCAAAGTAGAGGCGAGTCGACCCGTGTCGTCTCCTAGCAACGGCTATTTCTGGACTCAATCTGCAACGCCCACTGGCGTTCATAAATAGATTGTTGATGCAATGGATCTGCAAGCAACATTTTCTCAATAGTCTCTATTTTCAATTAGTAATCCGAGCGGAAAGTGATCGGATTCTGTTCGAAAACATATTTTACTCTATTTCCAAGTTGATACGATACAGCACATTTTAGCTCTTATTATTAGAAATGACAAAAATGAAACTGTATACGTAAAAAGAAATGCACACACTTAAATTCTGCAAGAAAAGTGGCATTTTAATGCATTGATGTGCTTCAATAACGAATTAAATTTCCTAATTTGTGTTATTATCATTTATTGTCGTTATTTCTTTCGAAAGGAAAGAAAAGGGGCATTTTAATGCATTGATGTGTTTCAATACCGAATTAAATTTCCCGATTTGTGTTATTATCATTTATTGTCGTTATTTCTTTCGTTATTATTTCAAAAATAACATTTTAATACCACTCATTATTTATATATTACCTTCAAACTTTAATATTTTTTTATAATCATTTTGTGTTTTGATTTCTCTTATTGCGATTTGGGAATATTCATTTAGTATTTCGTTCTATACCAGGAAACTTGAATAAATTAATTAAATTTAGAATATTAATATAATTTATGGTACAGTTTCGTTTAATTTTCTTGGATTTCAAACTATAAATCTCTCCGTTTTAATTTATAATTTATATAATCATTTTTTAAGAACAAAATTTTTTCAAAAAAAAAGAATAAAATAATAAAACGTTATTAATGATTTCTTTTGTACATAAGATAAATATTTTTAGTCGTTTTTAAAACTTTTTGTTGGGGGGGGGGACAATTTGATAATGCTCTTCTTTTTCCCCTGTATTGTTAAATATAGAAAGACAAAGAAGTATGTTTATTATATAAAAAGTATATATAAATTTGATAAAAAAAATTATATATTTGTTGCTTTTGATTATTTTATTCAAAACAAGATTTTTGGCGGCAATATATATATTTAAAAAAAGCGATTTTGATTTATTTTGGTCTTTTTGCCTATATAAAGAGGTTGCATATTGCAATATCAAGCCATTAAAATTTCATATTAAACAAGAAATCTTTCTGCTCATCTATATTTTTTCTTCACGTCAATTTTTCAACTGATAGTTTTTGCAGGATATCAAACTGAAGTCCTTTTACTCCACAGTAATTTAAAAACTTCGTCAACAATTGCCACAAATCGTTTAGGTGCAACAGTGTCTAGGTATAGTAATATAGCTCTAAATCTGTGATGTAATAATTCGCGACAACAGATAAGATCATTTTTTGAGCAAATAAATAGATCGATGGCTTAGTCATAGGCACAGACCGAAAGTAAAAATATTTACTGATAATTAGTTGTTCTGTTTTATTTCTAAAGCTATTCTAGCTTAAGAGTATCAGAAATCGCGACAAACAGAGGTGTGTTTTATGCATTTTGTTCTTAGCATTACGATCTAGATATCTTTTCGCTCTAAACTGAAGATTACAATTTTTAAGTAACTTTTTTATATATATCGTTTTCATGATAATAATACCAAATTTAGTATTTGCCGTGGATGGCGATGACAGATCTCGCCGTGTAGTGCGCTGCCACTCTACTATATCTGGATACCAAGTTTGTGGCAGTAGTTGCCGCCGTTCTTGATTTAATATGGATAAAAGGACTACTTTGTATATCTAAAATTTAAAAACGAATAAATTTATTTTAAATTATGTCTTTATTTTATTATCGATAGAGATTTCCTAGAAGTGCCATGATGTCAAAATTCGCAGTTGGTGCTGATATGTCTGTTGTGAAAAAATTCCAAGATTTAACTTGTATATTATGTATATAATGTGATAAGTTTTTGGAACTAAAAAAAATGGGTCATAATTAGTCAAAGAAATGTTTTAATTTTTCTGAATGAAATAGCTCTTTTCAGACAGAAATAAAGCACCAGTTTCTTCCTTTTTTTAATGTAATCTACTACTTAATTATAGAAGGTCATATTAAATGAAATATGCATATATTCGCAGAAATGAGTTTAAAAGATATTTTCTTGACATTTAAATTTGCATTATTTCATCAGTTTTATTTAAATTAGTAGCTAAAGATACTATGCACTAAACATATAAAGGGATGCAGTTAACAGTTAGTTTTAAATGCAAAGTAAATTATGCCTATAGTTATATTTAGCCATTTTCTTTCATTCTAAAAACTGTTGATTTTATTTCATTTTCTATTATGAATTTATGAATTATTTTACACATAAAATAATTCTAGTATATATAACTCACGAAATTTTCTTGTTAAATATGAAATAGATTCTTAGAATTTGTTTATTATGTAATGAGTCTTTTCACATACTTAATTCATTATAATTCTGTAGATTCAGTTAGTTCCAGCATCTGCAGCAGTACAGCAGATTGCTACTACTCAGCCTTTATCAGTCCAAAATGCCTCACCTACATTCTCTGTGCCAAATGTTTTACAAGTTCAAGCTGTAAGTTTCATTTTTATACCAGCATTATAGTAAAGGACAACTTACACCAAAGACTTTTTATCCAAATCAAAACTTAGTTATCATTTTAATATTACATTAAATATCATTACTTACTATTTTAAAAATGAGATATTTTTGCAAATATACTTATTTCAACACTTTTAGAATAAATTTTTATCATTCTTGGGACGGATTACTTTTCTGCTTAAGTAATTTTCTTTATATCTCAAGCACTTTTTATTCATTTTAATGTTCAGTTAATCATACATTCTTACTGCTTATGTATGAAGCAATTCATCATGTTATGAAGTTCAATGTTTGTTTGTTTGTTTGTTTTGAAATCTATATCACTTCTATTATTTCTGCACTCTCATAATGTTTCCAAGACATTAGGTTAAAAGAATTAAGCTATAATAAATGATGTGTCAATTGTACTATGAATAAATTTATCACCAAATATAAAAAGATTTTATAGATAGTCTTTTAATAGAATCAGTTTTACTAAATAAATAATTTGTCAAATAACTTGTTCCTAATGCAATAAATATTAGTATTAAATCTGATTGGTTGATAAAATTTTTAATCATAAACAAAGTGTGTATAAAATAATAATAATGCTATCCATAGGTTCCTACTGAAGCTGCACAACAACAAGCTCAAGCTGCTCAAGTACAAGTTCAACAAGTCCAAGTTCAGAACAATCAACAGGTACCAAATTAGTTCTAGATTTTGTGATAATTTTTTAAAGTGTGTAACAATAATAATATATGCTTTAATTTTCTATAAATTTCTTTATTGAACTCAAATTTTGGGGATTTTACATGGATAGCTAGAATGTTTAACCGTCTCAGCTGTAAATTGTTTTGATGTAATAACTTTTAACTTGGGGAAATAGGTATATTGTGATGTGTAGATGAATTTTTGTATAAATTATATTTATTCCACTTGCATTGTATTTTGAGAATATTGAAATATTTAAGCATTTTCTGTTTAGGAACTAAGTTGCTTGGAGAATTAAGGTTGTAAGTAAATGTATTACTTAATTGTTGATTTAGACATAATTCAATTCTATTAATCATATATAATAACTTGCAAAATGCCTTTGGTTGAATTTATGCTAAACCTTGTTCTTTTTAATTTTACTGTGCCTCAAATAAATTTTATAATTGATTCCTTCTTTAACCTCTATGGATTTTTGTATAGTTAACATGATTAACCTTTTGTGCAATAAATTATTTTGATGTGATAACTTTCAACTTGGAAAAATGGGTAGATCATACATTTTGATGTGTGGTGGAATTATATGAGTTAAATTGAACCCACTTGTTCTTTTTAATTTAATTGTGCTGTAAATAAATATTACAGTTAATTACTTTTATTACCTCTCTGGATTTTGTGTTATAGTTTCCTCATTATATTACACATCTGAATGTCTGTTTCTCTTTTAGACATCTGCTCAACAGGTATTACAGTTGCAGCAGCCAATAGCCAACCAAGTGAATCAAGCTGGTGGTGGTATACAAATTGTTCAACAGTTTTTAAACAGCAATGGTGAAATTCAGCAAATACCTGTAAGTTTTGATAAAGTTTTATATATGGGCACTTTTTCATCCTTACTCTTAAATATTGAGAATTGTATTTGAAGAAGTAGATAGAATAGATTAAGTGTATCTATTAATGTTATTTGAATGTTCACATTTTGGGAAAAGAGATTCCATTTTGAGACTAAAAGTATATCTGTATTATTTAACCCTTTATAGTTCTCTGGTATATGCTCTTACCATCTGCAAAAGATTTTTTTTTTATTTATGAGGACTCAAAAAAATATTGAAAACTGATAAATAGGTTAATCAGATACTTAAAATTTGATTGAGCTACCTTAATAGCTCAGAAATACATTAAATATATAGTGAAATATCATTTAATTTCGAAAGTAGTAAATATGCCTACCACTGCCAGTTCACGATGTAAGAGTTTTCGTAGAGACATTAAGTTCTAACATTTGTCATTAAAATTTAACTCCTGTAAAATTTTTCAGAAATGTACCACCACTGTATTGTGTTCCTCATAGTTAAGGTATTATAATATTTAATTATCATTATTTGTTATTGAATTTATTTAAATTCAACATTAATTTTTAAAAATGAACAAAAACTGTTGATGTAATTGGAATTTCTTAAAATTTGGGAATCTTTCAATGATTTTATGCATATTTTGACTTTATTTTTGATATATTTATTATTTGAATACTATTATTTACGACATTTTAGTTTATTTCTTAACGTGAGATGTTATTAATAAAATTGCATTTGATTGGAACAGTTATATTTGTATGAAATGTAGCAATCCTCCCAGCCAGACTAACAATTGCAAAATGAGCTTCAAACTTTAATGTAAGACATTACCGAATTTGAATTCCAAACAATCCCATGATTTATAACTAAAAAATTGTATTAAAATTTAATATCTCTATTTACCATTGAACATGCAATGATATTTTTTACCCTTAACACTCAATGGTAAATATGTGTATCATTTTCGATTTCCATTGAATGATGTCTGATATGCATATTTACCACTTTACCACCCCTTATTTCATAAATGAAATGACAAATCAACGAACTATTGATGTTTTAATATTTACATCATCAATTTATCATGATATAATCTTAAATTTTTTTTTATTTGTCAATGGTCCAGAATTATTAAAGGGTTAATTTCATTTCCCCCCCCCCCCCCCCCCAATTTTTAAATGCATCACATTAGAATGCATTTTAAAGATGAAATTGACTAACAATGTTTCTGTGATAATTTTGCTTCTTTACATATACAGCTACTTTTACTGGTTCCAATATATATTATAAAAATGGCTCTATTGTCTTATTATTTTAGTTTCAGTTAAACCCCAGTCAATTGCAGCTAATACGAATGCAAATGCAGGGTCAGAATACCAATCAGCCAATTATAATTCATGCAGCCCCTGTTCAACAGAATGCTTCCCAAGTGCAGCAGACTGCAACTCAGGTGAGTGCAGAGAACCTCTGGAATGGGGTTAATTCAAATGAAACCCAGCAATATCCTCAGGTGAGTTAGGTTGAGGTTGTGGCCCAACACCCTTCAACAATTGCATGCAAAAATTCTGTCTATAAGTAAAACAACTCTTTAATTTTATATATTGATTTGACTGTATTTAGTTCACTTAACGTCTTATTTTGTGTTTTCAAAATTTTTATGTATGCATATATAAAAATTTTGAATAACATGTAAATGCATGTTTTGTGTATATCAATAAATTGTTTGTCCTTTCCAAAATGTTTCATTCCACCTCTATGTGTATTGTAAATGTTTTCTTTTTTTCCTTCCCTTCTCATACTAAATTAATGCACAAACACATGAATGTTAAGTGTTGTCTTTTGTGCTGTAGCCATACATTAATTTTTTATCATCTGTTTACTATGACAATATTAAATAATTAAATTATGGTTCTTTTGAATTAATATTATGGAATAATCCAGTATCGGAAAATGATATTTGAAATTATTTAACTTTGTTGTGGCTTAACTAACCAACAAAAGGTTTCTGCATAGTTTTTATGTTAAAAAATTATTTCAAGATTACTTTTAGTTACAAAAAATGCAATATAACGATAAAATTATAGTAGATCACTGATAATTCAGCTGAAAATATTTTGAAATTGGAACTGTTCATTCACTGAATGATTTTGCATGTTTGCCATCTTATGTTTAAGCCAGTAATCCATAATCGCTCCTAGATCAACTTCACCCCAACTCCTGAATTTTAAAGTGCATTTTTAAAGTACATAGCAAGTCATCCCATTCCATGCTCCCAAATCTTTTCCGCATTCCTAAATTTAATAAATAGCCATTCTAAATGGCATGGTGGAAATGAATTTAGAGAGAACTGGGACAGGCTGGATATGTAACCTTCCAGTCTATAACTTGCAAATTCTGATTGGTTTTTCATGTTAATTGTCAATTTTGAAGTGCCACCACTTTTAGTGAGATGTGTGGCAACAATTGTTTACATAGTACTACAAGCCATCTCATTGTACTTGGAATTACTCATTGTAGCTGGAAGGTCTCAAAATTTGTGTAATGCATATTTTGAAGTGAAATCAACCATGAGTTTAAAACATTGCAGTTTTATTGAAAGGATAATCTACATCTTACAAATAATTTTCCCTTGCTTTCTTTCTTTAAAAAAATAATAAATTGATGTATGGAAATATCCAAATTAGATGGGGGGAGGGGCCTTCATTAAGCCTAAACACTCATATATCCTTTCTTACACTGCTCGTCAGTCATACGGGAAAATTTGTGTGCTTTCTAATCTATAAGACTAGCAAAAAGTGATAAAACAATTCTTTGATGAATAAACTGTTAGTATAAAAAAAATGAGAAATATGCAACAGTTTGAGAGATATTGTCAAAAATTCATTAGTACTTGAATGTAAAATGAATCTGTTTTTCAGAACCTGCAATTCTCAAAATTTTCTTCAAAACATACATTTTTATTAGGAAGCTAATTTCATGATGTAGAATAGATTAAATAATGAAAAAAAGATAGTCATGATATATATATATATATATATATACATATAGTCATATATATATATAGTCATATATAATATACTGTAACAATTTATTATTATCTAAATGAAATTTTATATAGAAAAATAAAATACTAATCTTCATAATTTTTTTTATAAAATCTGATTAGCTACGCTTTTATCTGTCCAAATGCAATATGATTTCAATTTATCAGATTTACAAGGTGTTTTTTTTGTTGTTGTTTTTAATTCCAATGTTTGAATAACACATTCCGTGTGCAATTTTATTGGCGAGCATTGATACAGAACAACTCTTTTGTAGAGTTGTTGTACTAAAATATTTGTAACTAGATACACACAGTACATTAGTATTATATTTATAATAATATCTGTTCTAAATATTAATGAATATGAACTTAATGAGATTTTCAGAACATATTTGTTCATATGTTGCAAAAAAAAATCACACGTGTTGTTTTATGTATGCATGTCAATGTATTTGCTTTGTTTTAATCAATGTTCCTATTTGTATTTGGTTTATGCTTTGTAATGTAGTATGTCTAACCCTCTATCAGCTTAATCCCATTGTGTTGTGCATGCTTATAGTATTTTATTTTGTCAGGGGACTGTGTTTCAACAAGCTAGCCAACAGCTTACTCAGCAACAGCAGGCTCAGGTTGGTTTTCACATTATCCCTTAATATAATAATATTCCCCATAGCTTCTGAATTTTTAATTACTTTTCCCATTTGAAATTAATATTTAGCACCCCTTTTTCATTTTGATTCAATGCTCTGATTGTTGCTTTCAATGTATTTGTGTGTTCCTTTTCTGTTGTGCTTGTTATTGTTTTTGTTTTTTTTATCCATGTTAAACTGTCTATATGAAATTTTTTAAATATTTCATTTAAAAAAAGCTATTTAAGATATTGTCAGTTAGACAGTATTTACAATAATATATAGCTGAATTACATTTTTTAACTCTGAGTCTTTGAATTTTCAATATTAAAATATTATTTAAAAATTTAATTTTACTTTTTTTTAAAAAAGTTTCTCCTCTATATATTTTTTGTTGCACTTTAAAAAAAAGAATAGTTGACTTGTTTATTTTTTTATATTTTATTTTTCTTTTACTAGGTATTTGCTGAAGGCGGGGAGGGGGGGAGACACCGGTGATAGTTGTGTTTTCAAAATATATTTGAGATTAAAATTTTCATATAATCATTTGAAAATTGGTTAACTTTTTTTGTAAAGTGTTATTACTTGAAATATATTTTCATGAATCGTTTTCACTTCTCTTACAATAAAGATAAATTATTCTCACAAAGGATAATTTTATTTAGTGCGAAATTGTATGGTATTTCAAAGTATCGATCCATATCATAGATACATTATAAATTTCTTCCTATGTTTATAATATGCACCAATGGGGGGTATGTTTATTCCAGTTTTGCTGGCGATGGCAAATTTCTAATGAATGTCTTTGCATGTTGAATTTAAATTATTTCAACTTTGAACACCAGCTGTTGTTTTAAACTAATTTGCAATGTAAGTGTTGTCCATCTAAATGCTTATGTTATTGGTAACATGTAACATTTTTACACTATGTGATTAAACATATAACTTTTATCTTGAACTAATTTTGTGTCCTAATTGCTTACAATATCTTTGATATTGAAGGTTAAAATTGTTTTATATATTAATTCCCATTGCACTTTGTTATCCATTAATGAAATTATAAATTTTACCTTTTGAAGGCTGTCTATCAAATTCAGCAAGTTGCACAGGCATCTGGACAGGTGGCCACGTCTGGTACTCCAGTATTTTTGACCCAAACACCTGGTGGTGGTACAGCTACTGTACAAATTCAAGCAGTTACAGCAGATCAACATTCATCCACAGATGAAGAACAGCAGCAATCACAGTGATAGCCTGCAGGGCTGGACTATACATTTGAGTGATACATCAATGCATTCAGCTATTTGTACATAGTCATTGATCCGATTTTAGTCATTAAATACTTTATTTTATAAAGACTTCTGTGTTTTTATGTTTGTGATAATAATTTTTTTTCTTCTTTCAACTGATTGTCTGATTGTTTAGGATGAATAAAAGGGAATAATAATTTATTAAGCAAGTTTTTAAAAATTGTATGATAATGGAAAACATTTTGAATACATTAACACTCCTTTGAATACATTAACATTTTTTAGTGATTTTGAATTTTAAATAATGTATTTAAAACTGCTAGGAAACTTAAGATGATGAAATTAAATGAAAATTCTTTCTAAATTTATTCTAAAATAAAACGTTTTTAACTAATTTTATCTGCAACTCATGCATTTCCTAATTTGTAGCTAATTAGTGATCTATGCCTTTTGAAATTCTGTATAGGTTCTGTTCCAAAAACTGGCAAATTTTAAATGCAGGCCAACAAATCATTTTTTAAATAGAACATGGAATTGCTAATGCTAAAGGTAACATCTACATACTTTTATCATTGATTTAAGTAAATAAAAAGAAAGGATACAACATATAAAAGGTGCAATATAAGTTTTTAAGGAATATAAATTTACCTATGCACAATTGCTAAATAATAATAGGTAAAGCATATATAATTTCAGATTGCATATTTCTTTGAATACTTTAAAAATTCTAAAAGTTTGATTTTTGGTACTTGCTTTATATCTGTCCTTCCGAGTATGACTTGTAATGCTATTTTTATATTTGTATTATTTTAATTTAAAGCTTTACATTGTGTATCCTTTTCGTTTATGACTCCATATTGTTCAGTAAAAACGATTTATCTCTGTACCTGAAAGCTATCTATTTCCATATTTTAAAGTACTTTCAAAATCTTCAACTTTTTTTTTTGGCATAAATTGATATACATTGATGGATATTCTGCTTTTTGTGCTTTTTTTTTAATACTGGTTGAAATAATTTTGTGTTATTGCACATCCCCAAGAAAGCAGAACTATATAAAGTCTATGAAATTGTTCACCCTGAAAATTCCAATACTAACAATGGATTGTCAATAAGATCCTGCCTTGAGAGACTCAGGCAAATAAGAATGTGATCAGATGAAGTTTCATCCATAAAATACTTGGGACAGACTTCAAAGCACTTAGAACCCTCAGAATATTTCATAGTTCTAAGGTGTCCACTGAGAATGTGAGTAAGAGTAGTCTGATTCTGCCTATTACAATCAAGAGTCAGACAGCCCCCTGGGCGACGACTACCGTACCAACGATGTACTGGTGGGACAAGCCAAGTGGTTTTAGCAGTTCTAAAATTGTACTTGTAGTTAAGAATTTCAGTAGACACAGAGGCATCACACACTCCTGTTTTAGCCAGAGTGTCCACATTCTCATTACCCTTGATGCCAACATGATAGGGTATCCATTGTAACTTAATCTGATGAGACGAGGAAAGACGTTTTAGGTTTTTAAGTATATTCATCTCCCATCTTACCCCTAATAATATGCCAGTTGGCCAGGTGTTGAATTTACTTTCTAATTTCTGGCAGAATCCAGATTTCATTTTTATGAATGAGTGACTTGAGCAATTCTAGTCCTTCATTGATAAGCTAGCTCGCTATGAAAAGCAGAGCAGAAGTCAGGATTCCTCATCTGGATTTTTAACGCATTACCTTGAGATTTGATGTAGATTCCTGTGCAGTACAGACAATATCATTTTTGCTACCATCCATATACATCTGAATTGTCTCCCTTGGAATATGATGAATTCCCTCACACATCATTTGCCTTAGATAAACTTTTTGTGTACAACCGACCACCCCATCACCAATGAACGAAGCAGTATCGACAGGAATGCCTTTGATAAACTGGAAGATCATTTGAACAGGTAGGTCGATGTGGGTCAAAATATATCAATACCCTCAGATGGATTGAAATGCTATGTCAAGTGATGCTGTTCCACAGCACTATGACAATATTGCTAATGAGTACTTGACTAAATGTACTGTTTCTTTTGAGTCTTTGATTGTTGTTCCGAACTCCGAGAAAAGCAGATGTTCTCTTTTATGAACCAAGACTGTAAGGTTTATTGTAGTATTTAACCAGTCAAGTACTTCTAAATCCTAGGGGTTGGGGATCTCCCTCATAAAACACGTAATTGGGGAAAGAATTTCGTATACCAGTGAAGAGTCGAGCAGCACTAAGTTGGAGCTATTCAAGTTCCTACAGGTTTGAATCTGAATAGCGGCAATAAATTGGATATCCATATTCCAGGACAAGCCGAATAAGAAAAATATAGGTATTTCTGAGAGTAGTAATAGTGTTAGCTCCCTAGTCACATCCCGAGATATATTTTAGTACTAGCCGACCAGCTGGTTCGCCAATCTTAATGTTCATTCAAATTTTAATAATTAAATATTTTACGCAATTCCTATTTTAACAGATTCTTCATCAAAATATTTTAAAACTTCAAATTTTGATAATCATATAATTCACTCATATTATAAAAGCCTTCAGTCGCAACGTAATATGTATCTCTCTAATTTTCTGTTAGCTCCTGTAGAATTTATGCTTTAAATTAAAGTGGAAAAAATTTATCTGCAATTAATATAATATTTTTTACTGAAACAAAGCATTTTTTTATAATATGATTACTGATAACAGAGTCACTGAGCGTTTAAACTTTATGGGCACTAAAGAATATCTTTCTTAATTTATGTAATATCTCAACAAAAATTTCTTATATTCATCATGTACAGATCGATTAATTAACAATGTTTAATTTTAAATGCATCAAACACTAAGAAAATAAAACGAATCGTTTAAAATAATCGGTTGAAAACAGGTTTAAAAAAACTACTTAAAAAACGATGTACTTAAAACTATAAGCATATACAAAAAATATATAACTAACATAAATACAATTTAATTACAAAAGCATGCAACTAACCTAAAAGTAAATTAAATCATCCGTTGATAATGGTTGTCATGTCAACAATCAGAACACAATGCACATGCCTGAATTTTCAACGCCAGTTACGGTAACGCAAATGCGTGAATTTTTCTACGCCAGTTGGGGTAACACTATGCTGATTAGAAATTTTTAATTTCCTTTATTCTGTTTTATTTTAATTCAAAAGTACTTCAGAATGAATTTGAAAGATCGATTAATTAACAATGTTTAATTTTAAATGCATCAAACGTTAAGAAAATAAACAGAATCGTTTGAAATAATCGGCTGAAAAATCTTGAGCCTAGCCTCATTACTGTTGGGGAAAAAAACTGAAGCCTTACTCATTTGGCGGTGGAGAAAATGAAAAGATTTTTTTTGGCGGGAAAGTTAATTTTTAACTAATAATTAAAATTCTAATTAAAAATTCAAAAAAGGGACCCCAGGTGCACATTTTCGACCTCTAAGGTATACATGTACCAAATTTGGTAGCTGTAGGTCAAATGACCTTGCCTGTAGAACGCCAACACACACGCATTGAGCTTTATTTATAAGTATAGATATAGATGTTGAGGCATCTCCTAGCATGATCTGTATGTTTTTATTCAATATCTCACTATCGAGAACAAAACCGTGATATTTTGGATGCTTACAAACAGTAAGAGGTTAAGGATTCAATAACATATCAGGATGAAACCCATATAATTTCCTATTATTAATAAAGAACCCAACCATAGAATTTAGTGGGGTTAAAGCTCAATTTGTGACCTCAAGAAAATTCATTTTTAAATAAAAGAATGAATTATTAAATATGCCAGTGATGGGCTTTTATGCATAATCATCATAAGTGTTTGAATTTCTAAATGATATGTTTGAAATTAAAATATAATTTAAAATTTCCTTTCTGATATGTTGACAAAATCTATTTCTGAACCTAAAAACTATCGAGAGAAAAATATAAGATAGAAATATATATGTATTTTAATCCAAAAGATCTCCAAATCCGATTTATATTTGCCAGTGGATTTTTTTTTTTTTTTTTTCTAAAAAAAACTGCTAACATTAAAGAAACAAATGGAGAATCCGTGAATAATTTTTAAGTTGTAGTATACATTAGACTCGGGGCTTCTTCAAACTAGGAACAACATCTAATAAATGTTTAAATGCAGATTATTTATAAAGGTAATGTATTTTTCTAATATTGAAGAACACATACATGTTTCATATGGTAATATTTAATACACTCTAATTCTTAATCAAAATCCTTTATTTCTGCAAAATTGTCAGTTCTATATTTGTAGTTTTTCTGAGGGGGAAGAAATATTTTATTTTTTCTACAACTGTTAGATAACAATTGTATACAATTAAAAGTTTTAAATCTTTGCATTAATTTTGAAAATTGTATGTACAAATTTGAAACTCAAGTTTGCCTCGTTAACAAAAATTAGCAAAATTTAATAATTAAGTTAAAAAAAATAAAATTGCAGAATAGCATACTAAGAAGGTTAGATATGCAAACTAAAATTATAAGAAGAAAATTTTGAAATTTCATTCAACATTCCTATGATATTAGTTTCGTTATTAAACTTAAAATTAAACAGTAATGTTATAAAAACTAAGAATTAAATATCTAGAATTATTATATTAATTAATATTTATTTTGAAGATTGGGACAGTGAGGGATGAAAGAAAGAAATGATCTCCTAAGATATGCTCAGAAAACTTTTTCCTTTTACAAACTGAGTAGAACATCACATTTAGAATAGGAAAATAAAAATTTGGTTTCCTTTTATTGAAGGACAAAATACAATTTTTAGATCTTATAGAAAATAAGATGAATTCTTTTATATATATATGTAATGATATTTAAACTCTAATTTCAATTTAATTAATTTTCAAGATTTTATATTAATTTAGGACATAGTAACTTTATTCTAAAATATTCTCATATTTCGTGATACAATTCCACTGTCTCTACTTAATTAATTCAAGAGAAGCTTTGTTAAATTGCAGAATCGGCTAAAAGTCTAACTTTCACACACGCCGCGTTAAAAGGCAAAATACCGCTGATGAGGCAAATTCTTTTTTAAAATCTCCCTGTTTACCCTGCCTTCTCCGCGCGTAACGAAAGTCCCTATCGAAATCTCGTAATATATTAGCACTATGAAGAAATATTTTCCCTATCAAAATCATAGGTTATATAAGACCAGGGATAAAATGCCAAAGAGCTTTTCCTCATTCCTTTTCTGTGTCGTTCTGTGTGCTCATCGCTTGTACATATTTCTTAAAAATGAAATAAAACGACGTCACGAAATAGCAAGTCTCTTCACTGTCTTCAAACTGCATTCTGCTTCACATAAAATAATGCTTATATATATATATATATATAAATAGATAGATATTTGCATTGCTGTATAGGGAAAGAGGAAGAAAAAAAAATTTGAATTTCTTCTAAACAATTGTGCAAGGTCCAGAAAAAAGAAAAAACTACGATTGTTTATATTTTTTCAGCTCCTTTTTTCCAATTTAAGTTCTCCAACTCTTGTCAGAGCAAAGAGAAAAAGATACCTGACAATTAAAAAAAAATTATTTATCATTCAAGCCTAAAACTTCACAAACCTGCCATATTTTGAAATTATTAATTATTGTGTTCATTTTTCAAGTATTGACAGTACACTTGTTTCAATAAACTATTTTTCATTTCGATTATAAAATACCCCAGCAAACTACAATATTTATTAACCAGTCAAGCAATGAATGAATTCTGCGATTTCAAGTCTTGTCAAGTTAATGTGAATAGTTTAAAAACTATTCACATTAAATCAATTCTGCATTAGAACTAAATGTTTTTTTACAATAATAATCTATGTGGGCCAAAATAAATAGCAATATTTGGTGAATATAGCAGATGTGACAATACATTTCAGCAAAATTCCTGTTTCAGTAATTATTCTTGTAGCATGTAAACACACTATGTCAAATAAGAATATTACCTTGAGCTGTTCAGCTCATTCTGAACACCTTAGAGTCAAATATTTTGCTCAGATTGGTTATTGCTTGTAACATTTACACCATTTTTATGCACTTACAACAGTTCCTAGAGGATCACGCCCTTTTTGATGTAACTAGACATATATCATAATCAAAAGAGAAATCTCATATATGCAAGTTAGAATTTGTATTTAATTTTTCATCATTCATCAGAATTAGGTACAAAAAAGAAAATCGAATTCTAAAGAACAAGAACCATTAAATTATAACAATTATAAGCTGAAAGCATTCTGTTCATAGCGAATATTTTTACATTAAGCAATTAACAAAAAGAATGGCAGCCTAAAACTATTTTTAAAGCCAAAATTCTGCTTTCTAATTAAATATTCAAATAGAATAATTTTTCTATAGTAATTTAACTGTGGTAAAAGTATGCGAGTGAAAGATTTAATAGAGCAATGAAATGGTATTCAATTTCTTTATAACAATTAATACATTATACACTGTTTAAAATTCATCTCAAATTCATTAAAATTTTAAAAAATTAAAGAAATAAAATTAGTGTTGCAAGACCATTTTTGAATTGTGTAAAAACATTTACTTGAGCGAGACTGTTAGAAAAATAGAAATTTCATCTAATTTTTAATTAAAATTTTGAAAAACCCTTTCTTGTTCAGTACTTGTTATCCAAGAAATAACTATGATATACATATAAATTTTGCAGCTCTAGATCCAGCATTATATACTATAAAATGCACATTTTGGATAAGCTTTTTAGTGCATGCATAATTGATAGAAAATATGTCAGCCAAAGAACATTATGTTTACGTCCTGTGTTAATGAATAATTCATATATCATAAATGGAACATAAATGCATCAATCTAGGGAGGGACTCAAAATTCTATCTGGATTAAAAATATCAACTCTGTTGGCAATTATTTACCAATACATATGCAAATATAAAAATTTTGCTGATATAGTTAACTGTACTAATGAATTTTGAAAAATACAGAAGCCATTTTGTCATATTTGATCTTCTGAGCAACAGCCAGTTTCTTTAAGAAACAGAAAAGAAAGGGCATTACGGTAGGAGAAAAATTATATTTTAAATGTCCCATATTCCTCGGTTGCATTAAACCCATTAGAGTATTTAACACAAGTTTACAAAAAGAAAAATTAATAATAATCTTTACAATTATAAAGTAGCACAAAAGTTTTCTGAAGCGAATTGAAACACAAACATCCAACTTTAAACAAAGAATATATTACTGAAATAACTCTCCATCAAAAGCTTATCAATGAAAATGCCAATATGGACTGCATGCTGTACTTTTATGGCTGACATAATACATAATTTTCAAGGCATTCAAGTTATTTGAGTTAAGTAATCAGACTGATATTTCATACACTTTCCAATATTGAAAAATTTAATTAAAAAAATATTGTTCTAAAAATGAATTGAAAAAATTGAGCCTTAAAGGCAAATTTTACTTTAATAGCTATTTATTAGTTTTCTACTTTTTTTTCTGTAAATATGAAATCAGCACTTACTCATATATCAAGAGCATTGCATATCATAATTAACAGCATAAGTACATATTTTCAGTTACAAATTGAACATTTCTGTACAACGCCAATAATTCCTAGAAGCTGATTTTAACTACAGCATATATGATTTCCACCTAGATAGAAAAATTAATAGTAAAGGAATATAAAAAGTCAAAAATCAATTTTGTGTGCACTTTTCCCCACCCTTCTTTTGTACATTCAATTTGTTTTAGTATTATGTTTCAAGACTGGCATGCATGAATAAGGAAATAATTTAGACAAATTATACGCTAAATGCTTACTAATCTACACTAATTCTCTCCTCAAACCCACAAGATAAAAAAAAAAATTCCAAGCAATGTACAGAAAGTATAATTCAAAAAATCAAACTCCACCAAAAGTAAAAATCTTGAAATATGAATAATATCAATAATAATTTTCAAAATATATATGAATTTTAATGAAATTGTACTTCTTTACTTCTTTATATTACAAATTTCTGTGTGAAAAACAGTCATCAAGATATAATTCCATTAAAATAGATTTATATATACACATTTAAATGAAATTTAAAAAGATCTGAAAATCTATATGTCCCTCAACCTTTTCAAATCTTGATCATAGAAAAAGTTAAATACCTGAGAATCTTGAGTAATGAATAAGTTATTCAGTGCATAATGGACAAGATATATTTTATAAAATAAAAATGCTTCTGGAAATAACACTAATTCTGTTTCTTTAACTACACAAATTAATAACATGAATTGTTGAAATTAAATGCTCATACTTAATATTAAAATATCCCTTATTCATACCAATTCATGTTTACCTGTTCAAACTCTAAAGTAGCTAACTCACTGTCTTAGAGCATGTTTCTTACAACAAATTGTACAAACTTTTCTTCAGTCATTCGCCCCAACCCAACACATTATTCAATAGGTCAACTTTCACAAGCATATGAAGCACCATGAGCACATTTTGGGAACTACAGGATTTTTTTCCTCTTAGGTTCCTGATTAAATTTTGGATAACAATTTTGTTTTGAGCTTTAAATATTTGAATTGCAGTTAGAAAACGAAATATCCGCAAGTAAGCGATTTTTTTTAGAAGTTTAAATAGAAAAGAAATATTGCTCACTTTTCTAAAAAGTAATTGGTGCTTTTTAAAATAAATTCGGAATAAAAAATAAACTGCTTTTAGAAATGTTAGGCTTTTCTAAACATATGATTAAAAGTTATATCTAAGAGATAAAAGAATATTCTTTACACACACACAAATCAATGGTCTTTATGTATATGATGGAATGAATGCTAACTCGCAAGGGAAGAAATGAGAAAAAAACTACATAATACAAAATCTTTTTTTCTTTCTAATTTATTACAATTTTATCACGCTCGTTTCGACTTGAAATAATCATTCAATACATCATGGGCTTGTGTTTCTTTTCCATAATCCTAAATGAAGAAAAAGAAAAATTATATACAAAATGTATAAAGTATACTGAAGAAACTGTGCAAAGAAAATGTGCAAGTACAAAACGCTTACCACTACAACAACACAGCTGCAGCCAACAACTTTTCTAGCTTTTCCTTCCTTGTCAATTGTACAAAGACCAGCCCACTCACCTAATCTTTTATTGCTATCAACCTAAAAAGATAATTGTCAAAGGTTGTAAACCAATATTTCTAATATGAAAATGCATCAAGATCTTTTCTTTTCATCCTGAAGTTTCTTTGGCACTTTTCCCGTTAGTCCCTAAAATCGGCAAATAATTTAGAATTATGCCAAATTCGTGTTTAGTTCACAATACGTTAGCTGGGCGCAAGCGAAAAAAATCACCAAATAATGAAAAATTCCACCAAATTTGCGTTTGGCTCACAATTGGGGACATTTGCGTCCGGCTATCAGAAAAGTACCACTTTTTGTTTGATTGTTTCTTTTTAAGAAATTATGGAGCAGCTCCCGTATACGGCCTAGTGGCGCCATTTTTTTCGCCAAGAAGTCGCCAATAATGCGTGTTTAGGATGTTGTGATTCTTAACCGGAAGTTTTGAAGCCAGATTAGGCTTATTTCCAAGACTGACAAAATGCAATAGACTATAAGTCAGGGGGTGGCGATGCCCCCTTTATATTTTAAATAATTCAGATAAATGGTGTGATTATTGACTAATTTTTGAAGCCATGTTAGGCTTAATCCTAGGACTGACAAAATACACGAGCATAAGTCAGGAGAAGGGGGGTATTGAAATATTTATGATAAAGATCCAAATGAAACTATTTGTTTAATTATACGTATAATGAAGCATGATGAAATGCTCACTTGCTTTTATGTATAATGAAATGCTCAAAATTAATATTAAATTATTATGACGAAATTATTTTTTGCTCCGATTTTTAAATATGATTTCTTAATTTTATGCTGAATATGTTCTCATGATATATAAACATTGATATTTTTTTCATTTTAAAAGCATAGTTTATAAAAGTTAATAGCTGTATATGTGAGTTGCTCCTTATAAAAACACATAAAAATACTGAATATGTTCTAAGGTTTAAGGTTACCATAAAGAAGAATACATATGCAACCAGAAATTATCGTTTATCCGCCAAATTTCTCGCCAATTTGGCGGAGGCCGTATACGGGAGCTGAGCCGAAATTATACCTAAAGTCTGAAGATTACAAAATATAAGAAACAAAAATTCTAGAAATATTTCATACATAATTATATGCCCATCTTAATATATTAATTATATGTTTAGCTAGCTAGATAAAAGCACAATGAAGATTTCAGGCACCTACAATATATTATTTTCCCTAATTTAACATTCCTTTGTTTAATGGTATATTGTAAGAAAGTACATTTTAATAAAATATATTTTAAACATATCTATAAAAAACTTCAAATATGATAGTTGTCAAATGTAAAAAAAAATCATGTATTTTTTATTTGTATACATATATATTAATTTTCATATTATCTTTTAATGCTTTTTCAAATATTCAAAAATTAGTTCATATTTACACACATTACAGGCTTAGAATAAATAAGCTAAACTTATAAAACTTATGCCCAAAAAAACACATTAAGAAGCAAAAACCAGTACAATTGAACAATAGAAGAACCAAATTTACACAATAAGTTCTTGAAAAAGCATTTTTTTAAAAGCAGAATTATTACATAAAAGAAAAATAATTAATCTAATCAGAATATATATTAGATTACGTCTGTCAAATGTCTGCATTTAATTTTCAGCACAATAGTTTCAGTTCATCATGCAAAATAAAAATCTTTAAATCAATTCTTATTGGGATTAAGAAACAGCCTTCAAAATAGGAATTAAATATTTACTTAAGATAGTAACTATAATCTTAAAATATGGAATCATTTACCACAACGTTTTGCAATATGAAGTATTAAATGAAGTGTTTCAAATAACAATTGAAAGGAAAACAATTTTATAAGTCTTAAAGTTCAAGAAATTCCTAAATAGCATTTGCATTAATAACATGATAGCATATAAATCAATCAACCCACTTAGTATTAAAGCCTGTAATTTTTATAATTCTGTATCTTACTTTTACTATCCCATTTATTATTACAGCATTGAAATGTTATTACAGGGCAGCATATAAATAGAGATCATTTGGAAAGAGTACAAAATAGTTTAAAAATCTCACACCTAAATAGTGATTTTTATAAAATGATTAGAACTACATTTTATTTAGGGCTAATCTGAATGTATTCTATTATTTCTCTTTTTGAATTCAGCATATATTTCTAAAAAAATTTCAACCGAACATTTTTGAGGCAGTATAAAAATGGAAAAGTAATCTGTTTTTACATTACTATGATTTAAATAATTTTTTAATTAATTTCATTTAAAAATTTCAGCTAAGTTTTTAAAATCTTTTTCAGAACTTGATTTTGTTTCACAGCTATCTTAATCTTTGAGTTTCTAATTTTAAAGAAATCTACTGAAATTTATGTTTTAAATTAACTATTTGCAGGTTAATTAGAATGGATTAGATTTATATGAAATGCAAAAGGTAAATTTTAATTTTTTCTATTTATGTATGAAGAGTTTTTATTCATTTATTATCTAAAGAAATATTCTTTCATTACTGACAAGAAAGAATACAAAGATTCAAATCACATAGCAAAGACAAGGTAAACGATATAATATTTCGTTTCTTTTGGAACAGCAATGAACATTATAAAAATGAAGAACTCAGAAATTAAGACATTCCTCATGCACCATTCAGAAGAGGGAGCC
>JAPMOR010083426.1:252819-306666 GCA_026543865.1 Argiope aurantia
TCAGAAGAGGGAGCCTTGTTTTTCATCATTGAGCATAACAGCAAGCAAAAAGAAAATTTCATTCTATCCTAACAACCATCTATTCAATATTTGAATTATTCTTTTATCACAGAAACATGCATTCATTGTAAAATGAAACAATTATAAATTAAAGACATTCTTCACATACCTTTCAGAAGTGGGAACCTTTTTTCAAAAATAGAAAAATTCACTAGGTAAGTTATGGAGAAAGCAAATCACTATGACTTCAACCATTTAATTGGAATACTTATAATTTAAACATAATCTTCATACTCTATCAGAAGAGAACCTTGTTTATTGTAATGGAACAATTCATTTAACAAATTTTGTGAAACTAAAAATATTGATTTGTTTTAACATCGAAATATTCAATTACTTATCAAAATCATTCAGAAAATGGAGCTTTTGTTTAATTCACAAACTGGGAATAACTGTCAAAATAGGAAAGAAATCTTTATAATTCTGATAATCATTTAAGTGTAATAAATTTTTTTTAACACACAAGTCTTAAAACAAATAGAAAATAGAATAAAGCAAAAACTTATAATGTTCCCTACACATATTTATAAAATACTATAAGAAGTTATGATAAAAGTTTTCATAAATCTTAATAAATTTTACCAGAGAAAAAAAAAATCAACCTTATTAAACAAACATGACTTATTTTTTTTATAACTAGAAATCATTTTATCTTTCACCATCTTTCCCTAATAGTATTAAAACACTTCAAACATCCAGAAAATTTACGTTAACAGGTGAACTAAAATTAGTCAAAGGCGATTTAAGTATCATGTTGAATAGTAAAAATCAAAAGGAACTTAAATTTATATTCAATTACAGTACTTTTCTAAGAAATTTCTTTTTCTCTAAAGAAATCAAGAAAATTAGTTCGACTTTCCTTATGTCATTGACAACTATTTCTTGAACCATCTGCTTCCCCAAAAGAAGGCAATATCTTGAATGGACCGATGTTGCTAATATTCTCAATTCTTTAATAATATTTACTGAGTGGATTCTGTCAGAATCCTTACATGCTGAGAAACATATTTTTCATTCAATTTCCTATTTCAATATCTAATTATGCCAAATTCCCTTTTGGTAGATGTTTGTTCACGAGAAATAATGAACATTATCAAAACTATTTTTTTAATATATGATCTTCAATTAAAGAAATTTAAAAACCTTCTCCAATTTTATTTCCAACATAAAAATTACTGAAATCAAGTAAATGTGATTTGAGTACAAAATCAATATTGTGAACTCCATGTGAACAGGATCTTCATGTCATCTTGAATTCTTTCTGATGAAAGTACAACACAGAATGATTCATTTTTTATAATTACTTGTTCTCTGTTAAAATATTTTTTACTAAATTCATTATGTAATCCAGCATTTTTTTAACAAGCTCCTGACAATTCATACTAGTGAATCATATAATATTATCCAATACCTTTTTATGACATGCAAGTCTTTCAATAATTTAATCTTTTTTGTCTCACTCATTTTATAAATTACAGAACAAGATACATTGTTAGAAAAATCATATTGGCATTAGTAATTTACTGACAAAATAATTCAAGAGCATTTAGCAATTTTGACCCATTAAAGTTCAGAAAGTAGTCTTATATAAAATAATCATGATCAATAAATCTCATAATTCCAATAAATGTTTTAGTACTATTAATCTGGTCAGGCATCTTGCACTAATAGCAATTCTTGGAGAAGTAATGGGCACACTAAACTAGGATTCTACCAGGAAAAGAAATATTTAATTTAGAAATAAGCATGCTGTCAGAACATAAATTAAAATAGCAAATCTAAATAATTCAAGAAAATTAAGAATCAGATACCATTGGTTTAAACTGAGCAATTTCAATGATCATTCTGATAATGCTGACAATGCTTTTATTTCATCATAAAATTTGCATTGCAGCTAGATAGCTTTCTTAATACCTTTTTTCCACATTTTTTACACATTGATATGAACGGAATATAATTACACATAATTCAAATGTTCTAGTTTGATTTAAAAACCAATCAAATTGAGCACTTCTTGTATTGAACTGAATCATGGCATGTGTGTGAAATTTTTCATCTTACTGCTAGATGCACATTAGTTCTGAGATGGAGAAAAAAATACTCTACAGATGCTGTAGAGTCTATACAGATATTCATAAATTAAAACATAAAAATAGCTTGAATAAATGAAACTAATATTACAATTCACAATGATACAAAAACATTACATTTACCTTTAAAAGATTAATCTGATGTTCAGCACAGAGTGCTTCAACAAGTCTGACGTACATAGCTTCATCGCAATTTGTAGCTAAAACGCATAATAGTGCTTGTCGTTTATCTAAAGATTTGGCAGCTTCGTGAAGACCACGGGACAACTTGCCATGTGTTAGAGCAGTTTTTAAAACTTCTTGAAGAGCAGTGTTTACATCCATATCACCACCACCACCAACAGTACCATCACTAAAATATTATAAAATTAGAATTTAATCGAAACAAATTAATACATATAATGCAAAACGATATCACTGACACACACTAGCTATTCATTAATAAATTATAATTATTAGCACTAAATACGAGATGTACACCAATAAACGATAAAAAATCTTCTAATATTCATTAATTCACGCCATATTTTATAAAAAGTTATAGTATAAAATCAGTGTGGTTCTATTTCGAGCAAACAATTAATAAAAATGGAACATAAATACTCACACTTCGATGTCAGACATCCTGAACTTTTTTGTATTAAATATAACAGCACCCTCTGAAATAAAAATAATACACAAATTCGTAATGAGTAATCTTAGTTCATAAAATGTTTATTAATTTATGATGGAAATGGATTCAAAATATCACTTACAAACCTAAATCCCACTCGTGGTGGTGAAGTTTACCGAATAATTTTGCAGTTACGTATACAGTGAAAGTTACAATCCCAACCGCGATGCTTGCGATATTGGCCGCCACGACTCCTGAGCAATCACAATGTTAGCTCTTTCTCTAGTAATAATAAAAGAGAATCTGAATACTTTTGGGTTTTTGACTTAAAGTTACAAATTTAGCGTAAGTGGACATAACAAGGCAGAAATATGTATTTCAAAATAAACAAAAATTTTAACTAATGAAAAGTCTAGCGAGATGTTGGCAGAAATTATAATTGTATAAAATGATATTTATATTTTTAAATTTAAAAATGAATTATCTTCTTGGTGATAATAATTTAGTTGCGGTGTAATTTTTTTCATTAATTTTAAAAATTTATTAAATGCTTTTTTTTTTCATGTTTGTCTAATTTCCAACAATACATTTCATTATTACAATAAAATTCATGTTGTTTTTATTCTTTCATTAAATATTTAACCGCGTAATTTTCTTCCAATGGTGGAAACTGAGAAAAAAGTTTTGTTTATTATTAGTACTATTTACAGGAGAAATAAGAACAGTAGAGTATCGTGAAAGACAGCACAGCATGCATTTAGAAGGATATTGTTCGAACAGTTATGTTTTATTAGCTCAATGATCTCATGAATTTCTACCTCATTAAGAATTCATATTCATAATAAACATATCAAGTTTTAATGACATTGAAAAACCTCCATTTTAAATAAAGGATGAAAAATCATTCATGTTTCAGAAAAGACAACATTATTAAATTGTAGTTTGGCTTACATTTGAGCTCCGGTTATTTTTTTATAGCGATGATTGACTAGATACATCTTTATACAGTACGTTTGTTGTGTCTTTCTTTCTTTCTAGATTTAATTTATAAACTGTCGTACTAATGCTTGAATTATTTTAGAAATTTATGACAAATCAAATTTTTGATGAACCAGTTCGATTACCAGTAATGTTTAATCAGAGGAAGCTTTCATCTTTCCAAATATCTATCTATAAAATGATGTCCTGAAAATTGTAATCTAATTTTCAATTGTTGTTATTTCAGTAATTTTAAAAATAATAAGTTGGTATTACTTCTGTAACTCTGAATATATATTTGAAATACGCTTTTTATTCAACAATTGTTATTTATTAACTGTACACACACTTAAGATAAGAATTCATAAATCCCAATTGTTCTAATTTAAATCTTAAAAGATTGTTTTTTAATTATTATTATTAATTTTGTGATATCCTCACAATAGTAAGAATATCAAAAAACTTCATTTAGATATCGGACAGTATCTTGTACTAATAGGAAATTATCGCTTTTAGAAACTAACTGAAAAAGAATTTATATTATAAATGAAAACAATTCCACTCATACATTCAAATTGCACTTTGATATAAAAAAAAGTCCTTATTTGCAAATTTGTTGCTTTAAAATGTTACGTCGGCTCTACAAAACAAGCCTCTAAAATTGCACTCGAATAGGTCCTGTTTAAATGAAAAACAAATAATTTGAGAGGAAATCTTCTAAGTTAAAAAAATATGAAAATATTTAAATGCAGGTCTTCCAAAACCTTTCTCGCATATTCTCAAATAACTGTGTCACGCTCCTCCCCCAGCGCATAAAATTGTAACTGTGGGGAGTGGGTAAGGTCGTAAATGCCTTGCCTGACACTAGCAAACAATAATTACAGAATATAGATCTTTGGTGCGAATAACACTTTTACTGAATCTATCTGACAAATATATATTTTGGATGCATTTATCCGGATCGACTGAAACCAAAATTTGGTATAGAACTACAGCTTGATTACAAAGTCACATATTGAATTTCATTTGTTTAAATCATTCCGTTTACACCCATGAGAATGTAGAAACTGACAGACAGTCAACCGTTTGACAGATACGGTTCAAAATTTTATACGAATCTAAATTTTAAATGCTAAGACCTGTATAATAAATTTTATTTATTTATCTCCTTACAGTCCGTAGTTGTCAAGTCTTATACAGAAACAACTAAACGGATAGATTTCTTCTTAACTGATTTCATTCAAAATTTGACAGAAATCCAGAAATTTGGTCTTATGTTCTTAAGGCAAATTTCATCCATGTAGCTCAAAATATTTTTGAGTTATTTTGTCTATAGACAAACAGACATAATTCCAAAAATGTGTTTTTCGAACGTGGAAAACTTTGAAACGTGGAAATTTGTCAGAACTTGAGTTTGAATTGTTCATGATTATAATATTTTCACTAAACTTCATATAAGAGAAAGTAAAAAGATTTATAAAATGAGCCGTTGAAACTTTTGATAACTTGATTATATAAGGAATATATCTTATTAAAATTCAAATTTAGATAATTATTTGTTTTAAATTGTGTTTCGTGTTACATAAGTATATAATAAAAGTATATATATAGAAAGGAAAATTTGGTTAAAATTTCAGATCGATTGCTATATTATTTTTTAAAAATTCAATTTCTTTGTACAAAAAAAAAAAAAAAAAAAAAAAACTTTTCAAAACGACTTGTAAGTACTTTTCTATTAGTCAGAAGTTAATTTCCTAACAGAAAAAAAAAAAAAAAATCACACTATGAAAATGTTATTCTACTTTTTCGAATGCTGGGATAATAGTCAATTTACATTAAAATATAATGAAAATATATTTATTCTCAATTATTCAATTCAATTCAAGTTTTAATTATTCAACCTGAATTAATTTTTCTGGTGACTGTTCAGTTCAAGATTTTGCCTTTTTCAAGAGTCAGTGACCTCAAAGACATTTCTTTTTCTTCAGATTTACTTTTTACTTTACCTTCCCTCTTTTATTTTTTTTAATTGAGCATTATAATATTTGAAATCGTGAATAATCCTTTTAGAATAAGTCTCAATTAGGAATTCTGATTTACAGAAAAGCGCTTAGAGGTATTTTTCGATTAAGTTTTTCAATAAAGTCGATTTCTTTAAAAAAAGACTAAGATCTTATTAGTTATTTTCTTCTATATAATCCGTACTTAAATAAAATTTGAAAATTTTCACTCTAATTTTTTTTAAATGGAAATATTTTTAGAGTTTGGTATTTTTTCTTTTTTTGCAAAATTAACTAATGAAATAATTTAGCAATCGTAACATCAGACACTGGTTCTATAGGTCTTTTCAATACATACATTTTATTTAGCTCAATATTTTCCTGTCAGATTAATAGCTTTCCAATTAAACTCCCAAAGATGATGTTTCTATTTCTACTCCACCCCTTATCCAGTTATATATCTGAGTGTAAATTTAGATGCCTCTTTTGGATAGAAAACTACATTACGCATTTCCCTATATTTTGGTACTTTTCAAGATAATTCAACTAAAATTCCGCTAATTTGAATTTCGTACTCGAAATGGATTTCATAATTTGACTTCCGTCTTGTATGTTTATCTGGTTCAGAAATCAGAAAATAATATTAAAAAATAATCGTTAGAATTAGAAGATGAAAATCTTTATGAAGTAACAAAATGTTTTGGCCATTTAAAATACTGCTGTGCAATTCAGTAAGCCCAAATAAATTAGACATATCAAAATTTCAGTCTAAAATATTGATATTAGATTAACACTGATATTAGATTCCTGTTATGGAAATACAAACTTCTGATTTCAAAATATTAACTCATATTTTCCGAAAAAGAATATTTTTATTTTTCGGTAAATATAATAAAGAAATAAAATTCTGGATATTATTTATATCTGACTCTTTTTCATTCATGAGTATTTTTCGAACGAACAATTTTCACATGTGCTACTGAAATGGACTAAACAAATTCAGAATAGACAAAACAATATCAGATACGCAAATCTAATACAAACTATGATAATCAAGCATTTTGTATTATTTTTTGAACTCGATTGATAATCTCTTCGACCTCATTCTTTTTCAATCGAGTGATATTACTTCAATATGATACAAAGTTGCCGATCGATATAGTCTAGTTCCTCATTCTGCCGCGGCGATGCTATGAGCATCTGAGATGAATTTTTTTAATAATTATATATATATTTCATCACCAGCCATACCTGTCCTTTATTCCATGTACTGATGCACATATCACTAAAGAATCTTCATATTATCAGCAACCTTATTTTTCCTCTTCCCCACCACCCGTCAATCACTGTAAAAAAAAGACAAACACCACATCTTCAAGCGAAGCGCCTCTTTCGAAGAATTGAAATACTAATTTGGAATCATATGTATATCAGTACTAGTTGTCTGTCTCGGCTAGCATTAGATAAAGTACATATGACACAAAATTTCAGATTGTTACAGTATTAGCTAACTTTAATCCACCGTTCTGCTTTGGCGGCACTATATGCATTTAAAAAAAAAACTATATATCATTTCATACCATTATCTAGAATAAAAGTATTTCTAACGCTTTTGTTTATTTTTCTTGCAATGTTTGTTAGTATATAAGATTTTCGATGACAAAATAAATACATTTATCTTGGGGCAATTTTTTATTCGAAACAAACAGGTAATTCAAAGAACATAAATATTATTAATAGATTAATTGAAAGAAAATAAAAATTAAGCCTTGGATATGAATAAAAATTTCAGAATAAAGCATTTAAAAAAGGAAATATTTATATTTAAGAAGCTACAAATTATTTTTTAAAAAATAAATAAATGACAAAATACTTAAAAAATAAAAGCCTAATCTTGCTATCAGGCTTTTAACTTTTATAAAAGTCTTTCCTATAATGCTTTAAAAAATTAAACGAAGTACAAAATTAAGATTAACTGCTGATGTTATAGATTAAGAGCAATTTGAGTAGAAGTATTTAAAACTGATATCTATTAACAGGTAGTGCTTTAATACTTATTGAAAACAAAGGGATAGGCTGGAGAGTATATCAAATGTAACATTTATCGGTTGTATCAGATACAAGAGTAACAGGTGTAAACAAGTACAGATTATGTATCAATCCATTCAAAAAAAGAGTCCTTTTCATAGGGATAGAGCCACAACATTTTAGATGACAGGACTTTTGATACCATCTAGTAGAATTGGGCCCAAAGTCATTCATTTCAAGCACTACAAATCAGTAATTTCCTCTTTTTGCATAAAGATATAAGTTGCTACTTATTTTTTTTCGGTATTTGACTGACTGTGAGAGAAAATTTTCTTTTTTCTTTATATTAAAAAATGTTCACTGTCAAGAATTTTCTATATTTTTAAATCAGCATCATGGAATTACCTTCTTATCATAATCTTATTAGAGGAATGATTTGCTATATATTTTGGTGATTAGAAAAAATTCAAATTTGTATTTAGTATTGAAAATGACTAGTTTGTTAACTGCTTCATATAAGAGATAATTTCTTTTATGTACTGACTACAAGACTCACAGTTTAATCTTGAAAATTTGTTGTTAATTATTTATTCTGAATGTGAGTACTTTTTTAACAGTATGTCCCTTTTCTGCCTTCATTGGTTAAAATTTCAAAATGATTTGCTTGAGACTAGTTTTTAAGGTATCATGGAAATAAATTTCAGCATTTCTGCAGTATGGCATTTAGGATTGCAATTTGATTGTTCTATTATTATCCCATATACTTTAATTTTAATTTTACTGGTTGGGGCAATATTTAAACAAGGTTTCTTTTTCCACTCTCTATATATGGAAGAGAGGAAAGTAATGAAAATGAGATTAAAGCTATAGGGATTTGATAAGAAAATAGGCACTTGGAAGAAGACATGGTGCACAGATTTAAAGAAAAAAACATGTTTTGTTTATGTGTAGTGACAATGCTTAAAATGTTCTATTTTTCCTCCTGTTCCATTTTTAAAAAAAATTTAACTCCCATTTGGAATTTAATTCATTTTAATACTTTTGAGCAGATTGGGTTATATTTTGATCATTATCACGATTTGATTTGTATCTCGAATGTAATGTCTATTTAGGGCCAAATGTAGTGCATTAGAAAACAGTTAACTCTTTGATAAGGATCTACAGTAAGCCACGCTAAAATAAAAAACGTAATTAAACTTTTTAAAATGCCATTAATTTGATTTTTTCAATTATATATACATGCAATTAATTCTAAAATAGAGTAAAGTTATTTCTTTGTAATATCTATTACATGATTAACATTAATTTGATTTTGCAATTGTCTGCTCCAATTATTTTATTTACTAGCAGCTTTTGGCAACTAACCATTTTGCCAAGATACATGTTGATAAAAACTAATTTTTTCCCATGTATGCATAATATGGTTGTGATGGTAGAGTTTTATTTTTATTTTGTGGAAAATAAATTGCTGGAAAGTATGGTTAAAATATTTTAAAATTTAAATGAAAATAGAAAATTAATGTATAGGTAAAAAAATAAGTATCATTGAATAGATAATTTTTTTAATTTTAAAATAATGTAAAAAACAATCTTGTGCTGTAATATTTTGGATAGATACCAAAATTTTGATTAATTTTTAATTAATAAAAATTCTTATTAAAACTTGAAAAAAAAAAGAAAACACCCCAAGGTGCACATTCCCATACTCCAAAATATTTATGTGCCAAGTTTGATAGCAGGATGTCAAACCAATTCCTCAACTTATAATCATCTTCAAAAGTATAGATTATTATTATAATGTACAGTCAAAATGCAGAATATTTAATTTTGTTACAAGGTTGTGATGTTTAAAAATTGGATTTATCAAGATATACTTTTATTTCTTAGAGAAAATATCTGAAGATTTCATGATAATTAATTAAATAGCTACTTTTCAAATTAAATATGATTTTACATACAGAAAAAAATATTATTCTATCTTTAATGTTACAATTCCTACTGAATGAAAAGAGGATACTTTAAATAAATTGAATATTTTCCAGTAAGTTGCCAAATGCAACGTTTAATTAAATTTTGTATTATTCTTTACAAAATATTAATAAAAAATTTTCAGCAGCTTTTAAAAATAATTTGGTGTAGTATACAATTTTTTGAGAATCTACAAAATTTTAAAATTGAATGGTAGAACTGGTTTTTACATTCTAATAAAACATAGTTACAAATGATATGAAAAATTTTAATTGCTTTAATGAGAACTATTTAATTCTAATACGAAAATCTGCATTTACATGAAACATTTCCGTAAAAGACTAAAATATTTTCATTCCAAGCAACACTGGAAATATCAGCCAGTATTTAATAAAATCAGGCATTTTCCTATGACTGAAAAATTTGCATATTTGGAACTTATCTCAGGTATGCAAAAGAATACAACTCAATATTGAGAGTTTGTTTAAGAGATAAGTTGGATCTCTGTTTAAACTGTAATTATATATATATATATATATATATATATATATATATTCAAATTCAAGGGAAGAAATAAACTATTCATACATTGAATACCTTAATTTTTTTTCTGTTAAAGCCTATAAAACTTAAGTGGTAATATTGCTAATTACACAAAAAATTAACAATTAAAATTTGAATTTTAAAATATTTAAATTTCAGATTTTGAAGAAGTAGAGAACAAAGAACAATTCTCAAAGATATTAATACAGCCTTTTGATATTTGAAAGATACATAGTTTTAATTTTCTACACAAAGATTAAAAAAAAAAAAAAAAAAAACACTATTTATTTCACATATGATAAAACTTTTTTATATATTATATACATAAAAATTATTATTGGTTTTAACTTTCTGTTTCAACTTTTTTATATTTTTTTGAACAAGCATTCCTGTAAAATTGAAATAAATCTTCGCAACTTTTTCGTGCTACTTCAATTGTCTTCTTCAACTCTTCAGAGGAAATGAAAGAAGAGTTCTTTATTCCAACAATATTCTGTCCAGGACTTTCCAGACATACAGTGCTGATTCGCTGAGCATTCTAAAATATAAAATACAAAATTTATTATACATAAAAATGTTGCAAAATATTAGTTTAAAAACTTTATTTTCATGGATGATTTACAAACATTTTTTTTCACTTCATCTGTTTAATGTTTTAAAAATTTGTCAATTTTGAATAAAACTGTATTTATTATTCTTTAAAGTTTAAAGAAAAAAAATATATATACTGCAATTGTGCTTCTTTATTAGGAGTAGGATTAAAAAGCAAAATTTGGATTTTAACACAAATTTCTGGCAAATGTTAAATTATTAGACAGCTGAATGAATGAAATTATATATTGCAATAATACAATTGAAAAGCCAAATTTATCATTACTTATCATTTAAAACAAGCAAAATTAATTTATTTCAATTGATTAGCTATGGAAATCATGCAATTTAAATAAAACTGATTAGAACTATAGATTCAGGACTTAAAAGGAGAAAGAAAAAAAAAAAAAACCTTTAGAGTTATGAAAACTAAATAAATAATCTGATTAGAATAATACCACAAAAATAAACATCGCTCCTCTTTGATCCAATTAAAATGCAATTAGTTAAAACTGAAAAAAATTGTTAATGGCTTTTGATATCTTTAATGGTTCTGATATAGGAATTTGGCCTATTTCAATAATAAAAAATGATACATTGTTTAACAAAATTAAGTTAATAGAATGCAAAAACAAGCTTTAATGTTTATAAATTTGGGAATATTTCAAAGAGAATTATTATAATCTTTGTCAATCATATGATTGAAAACTGGAATTATTTGTTATTCACTTCCACAATAACAAAAATGATAAATTTTCAGTTATAAAACAGATACAAGATTAATTATGATAAAGAGAATTTTTCATACATCCTCTTCTTTTACTAATAAATAAATAACTAAATGAATAATAAAAAATAAAAAGCAGCAATTAAAGCAATGTACAAAAAAAAAAAAAAGGCAATTGTGAAGAATTAAAACAGTCTGAAGTTGAAAAAAAGAATGTAGAAACACAGTAGTTAGAAAATAGAAAACAGTTATTTACAAATGCAACAAAAGACTACTAGGTTATTCAGAAAGCAGTCACCACAACAATAATACTTTTTTAATTCATAAAAATTGTATTTAATGACAGAGTAATCTTGTACATTTGATGCCTCTTTAATGCATTTTATTAAAATATTAATAACTCTAAACATTAACTAAATTTACTGATTATTTCAATATAAATAAAATATAAATATCTGGAAAAAAGTAAAAAGATTTGATTAGTAGTTAAAACATGTACACATACTCGCAAACAACTTTATGTAAATACAGAAGATTTTTTTTATTTGAAAAAACAATTATTATGTATCATAATCAATCTTAAATAAAATTAAATTTTCATTTGTTTCTTTATTATCTGTCATATTACATATTTTTTTTATTAAAATTTTAAAACTTTATTTTTGTATTTTGAAAAATTTTCCTAGTATTTAATATTGATTAAAAATATTGAAGTCATGTAAATGCATTAATTAAAATATTTACAGCAAGAAATGTTTTGCCAAATTATTTATTTAAATAAAATATTTCAATTTAGAGAAAAATTATTATAAAAATTTGAAACTTCAAAATATAAATCTACTTCCTTTAGAAAAATGACTTAAGGATGAGAAACATAAGGAGTGTTATTTAATACTGTTTAAGAAAAACCAATTTTGCAAAAGTTAATGTTGATAAATAAAAAAATATACTTTCCTCCCCTTTAGCTCGAAATGATATGATCAATTAACTGAACATTTCTCAGTTTGATTCCAACAATGTAATGAGATGCATTGTCTTCAAACAAAGTCTTATTGGATAGTAAATAAATCTTATTAGCCAATAATAGTTCACATTTCATAATAATATTCATAACAGTTTGATGAAATAAATTTCTGTTACAATTGCACACTTATAAAAGGTGATTGCTTCAAGATAGAATAAATTCTTTCATATTCTATATACATCACATATTAATGGATCATTATGAAAAAGAAACAAAATTAACAATGGAAAATAAACAAAAACACAGCTAGTGATGTACTTTTCTTAGAAAACAGGAAAACCATTGTTTTACCTTTATTTCTTTTGCTGAGGGAAATTGAACCAATTTATCATCTACAAAGGCTATGGAAGTTGCAGCTACTAAACCACGCATAGGAATACCAGCATCTAATAGAGCTAAACAAGCTGCATTCACACAACAGGCTAATAACTAGAATGTAGAAATTTTGTTTAATCAGCAAAATTGGTTTTGGGCATTTATATTGATATATAAATAAATATTGCACTTATTAAAAAAATTAAATTGCATTTTACAGGGCGTATAGAATAATTTTATCTATAAAGATAAGCACTTTTTAAACACCTTTAGATAAAAAAAAAGAATCAAAATTATCTTAATATTTTTTTATTACAGTGCAATAAGTTTGATGAAATAAATTAAGCTGGATATTAACTAAGTAAGAGCCCAATTTTATACAATTATACATATTATTAAAATGTGAACAATATGCAAATAAATTTTAATATTCAATTAAAAAACAGATAGCGGAAGAGATTAAATTTCTTTTTAAAATAATTTAAATGGCAACATTTTAGAGCTGTTTAAAATTCAAAATTAAATTGTTAACTTCATGATTTAGTTATTTTTTTATCATTATATACGATGCTGATTTCCAAAAGTTAACACATTTCAAATGTCACAAAATATAATTATAGTATAACAACATCGTAGTATTAAATTCGCATAATTTCTTAATGGTTTAAATAGAAAAAAATCAAGCAAAATTGAATTCAGTTTAGTCTTAAAAAAAGTATAATTTGATGTAAGTGATTAAAGAAGAGTTATTCTTCATTAAAAATATGGGGAATCCTGTTACAAAATAATTTATAAAAGCAAAGGTTAATACAATACATTTCCTGAATTTGTTATTTCCTGGATAGTAATGCTTATTGATGTACGAGGATGCATTGATGTAATGATAACTGATTCCACAGCATTTCTGATGAAATATTCAATAAATCTCTCATTGATGTCTAAAATGAAACAAAATGATTAATAGAAGAGGAAATTAAGTATTAAAATTCAATATAATTCCTTAATCCTGATATATTTAGTTAAATTTTTATAATCAAATAAACAAGAAAACATTTCTTCCAAACATTTTGAATTTACAAGCTAGAATTATTTTTCCTTAAGTATAGAATTTACTTTTTCAATTTTATAAAGATGAAGTAAAGACTAAGCTAAAGTTTTCTTAAATAATAAATGTCATCATCTTTAGAGGAAAATAATAACCCTGACATTTATACATATAGGATGATCAATAAAGTCTTTTTAAGCCCTTTAAATTCAATACAACATCTTTTATGGTAGGGAAGAGGCATTTACTTGCATTAAAGTGGCTATCCTGAACTTATTTAGACAGGTTATAGCAGCCCTAGTGAAAAAATATAAAAGCTACAAAAAAAAAAAAAAAAACCCTCAAGAAGCAAAGGATATTAGCTAAAAAAGTTCAGTAAGAAAAAGGAATGCCATTTTGTAATAAACACACAGGAAAAAGTTTCATGGAGTTATCAAACAGGAAAGCAAGTTATGAGTGGAAACACTTGTGATTAAAATTATGAACTTTTGTGACTTGAGAAATGGGTTCATCTAAAAAGATTCCCTCAATAACTACAGACCCCCCCCCCCATCAAATGTTTTTTTTTTCAGATTTTCTTTTTTTATTACTTTTGTTTATTTATTCTGCTACTTAATTTTCACCTCACAGCTGTTTAACTCAGAATAGCTGTATGATAATGAATGGAGAATACATTGTTCAATTTTAGAATGAACCACTTTTCAATCAATAGAAATTCCTAATTTTAATTCAAAATATATATGCTAATTTTACACATAATTCCATGAAATTTTTTCCCGTTTTTTTATTATGGTTTATTTATTACATTTTTCTAATTGGTCCCTTGGAATGATTTACTTTATTTTTTATAATTTCCTTATTTTACTGGTAGAGATTTGCCTCAATAAATTCAACATAGTTACTTTATTATAGGTACATGTTATTTTCTGGCTACAGAAGATGCCATTTTGAATTTCAAGGGCTTAAAAGAACTTTACCAATATATGTACATATATACAACAAAATAAAGAACCAATATATATCCTTCTAACCATGCATATATAAATAATGAAAAGAAATTTTAATAAACAGCTTTTAAATGTAGAAATTTAATGTTATTAATGCAAATTCATCTAAAAGTAACTTTGAAATTAACTATAAACCTAATATATCTATAATATTAAAAATTATAATTTAATTTTAAAATAAAGCTTTATTACAAATCATATTCACATGACATTTCTTGATTAATAATTATATATTTCTTACATTTTACAATTTATGTGCAAGTAAGTTTTATTAAGAAAATTAATTGTCAAGTGATGTGCTGATTGTCTGTAAGTATTAAATAAGCATTATGAACTGAATCAAATTTATTGAATGTTTTTCTACTAGAATTTTGGCAAACAAAATAAGTTAAAAAATTTTCAAAGGAGTCTGCAGATTTAATCAGCTTTACTGATGGTACTGGTGAACTGTGGACTATCAAACAAAGCTGTCATGTCTATTGCAATCACTAAGCTGTAATAAATATGACAGCTATGGCAATTTATTTAACAGTTATGCCCAACAGGCAGTTAATAAACAAACATTACTGATGGAGACTACTAGTTCTACTACTAACAGAAAATTTATCTTTGATTATGTATGAATCTTTATTAACTGCTCTAGGTGGTGTAAAGAGCAAACTGCATCTCCTGTTTGTTTCACTGCAACTGACATAATATTATTAAGTAAATCTATGTATTACATTTTATTTTATAAAAAATATTGGTGAAATCTCTTAAATTAATCATGTATTAGTATATGAAGAAATTAAGCCAGTAAATAAACAAGCATCATTATGACTACAACAAATGAAAATATTTGAAACATAATACAGTATTAAAAAAATAAGGTACCATACTACATAAAAAAAGATATTCATAAAAATTATATTTAATCAAACACATTAATTTTATCTCTTTGAAAAGCAAGCAGTACAAAAATGCAATATTATTTTATTGAAAAAAATAGTTTATACATTGGTATTCCCTTTTAAGGAATTTAAAAACAAAATATTGAAAGTTTAATAATCAATATTTAACAAGATTTGGCAAAATGTTTCACAAAAAGAGAATGATGAAATAAATAAAAGTTCAATAAGATCAATTTTATAAATTATTCATATTGCAGAGTTTTACAAATTATATTAACAACTTCAGGATACTTAACTGACTTTTTTTTTTTTACATTAGAAATGTTATCAATTCCATCTAATATTCAATAAACAATTTGAAGCAAATTTTATAAAAAATAATAATTATAAACAGATAAAAATATTTCACCTATAGAATGAACTTTACTAATAAATGAGACTTCCACAACTGCTTTATCACACAATTCCTTACTAACTTTGATTTCAAAAGGTCCATATACAGAAGCCTGAACAGCAGTTTCTCCTAGCAAATAATAATAATAAAGAATTATTCATTGATTATAGCATACTTAAAGATGTTTGAAATAGTACATGATATTAGCCACATAATCACTAAATGATATACAATAAAATAAGAAATAACTTCAGAGGTAAATTTACATTTCTAGTGATAATAAAGGAGAATGTGTACATGAATATATATTTCATATTTGTGATGTGTATATGATCATATGTGTGAGCACTTTGTTGAGATTTTATGAGGAACAATTTATATATAAGAAATTTATTTCAATTAAATTATCCAATATTCAAAGCAAATCAGCTGCCCATCAAAGGCAATTAGTATAAAATAAATATAAATTAATAATTTTCTTTGATAATCTTAGTCAACTTTTATTTTACAGTTCATGAAAGAGAAAATTTAAAGGATTATAAAGAAGAATTAGAAATAGTCAATAATTTAAGATAACAGGCTAGGCTGGTTAAAATTTTCATTTTATCTGCTTTCAAAACAAGAGAATGGCAGCAAGTATAAAAGACATTCAAAATAATTAAGAAGTCAATTACCAGAAAAATTGATAACTGGCTAATTAATTTTTAAACACAAATTTACATTGAAAATGATACAGAATCAAAATATTATTTTATGATTTTTTAAAGTGCATTTTAAAAATAATTCTTCGGGAATCTCATTCATAGAAAATATTTATGACCTCCAAAGTTAATTTGATATTAGTCTGATTAATTACACATTATAATTAACATAATTTAACTTTTACAATGATACAGAAAAAAAATTTAAAATATGTTTTCTCTATAAAAATCCTCATCTTTACACTTATTTCACACTGAAGTAATCTTTCATTGAAATGATTTTCAAAGAGTTTGGTATGACATGGACTGAGGCATATCAAGAATAAATAATAGCTAAATCGTATAATTTATTATAACAAGCCACAAATTTTATCACTAAGATGAAGACTAGTTATATGATTTACTCGTGGCTCTGGTGTTAATTTTAAGATTACTCCAAAAATCCAGTGCTTTAGAAACATTTCACTGTTATGATTTGCACTATCTTGGCAGTAAATCTCAGAAGCAAAATTTAGAAATAATAACTATGAAATCTTGCTAAAACATTACATTGTCTGAACTGAAAAATCAGAGAGAAAACTGGGAACCACTATAAGTTTGAAATATTTGCATTTTTTACTCACTAAAAATCTATAAATTTTAAAGTATTTTTCATAGAATTACTTGAATAATCAAAAGTGCAGATATATTGAAAGCTAACTATAGCACTATATTTATTTTTTGCTACTGACTCTTGTACTCTTACTTTTCAAGTTACAATACAATAAGAAATTGAGATGTATGTTCCTATATGTAAATAAATATTTGTTACGAATTTTTTTTAAGATTATTTTTCTCAATAGTAATTGTTTTCATAAAGCCTGAGTTTGAAAAAAAAAAAAAAAAGCATGTTTTTCGCAGGTAATTTATAGTAATTTCATATTTTTCTGACAGAAACAAATCAAGTAAGACAGGAAAATCGGGTACTAGGTTTTTGCCACGGTGAAAAATATTCTAGCCAAATTTGGGGTTTACTGAAAGAAAATAAATGGCACCAGCAATTTCGAAAAATATGGTTTTTACCTGTGGAAACAATAGCAGACCCATCACTTCGTGACAAATTCTTAAATTCTACAGCATGCATATTTACTTCGTTTTGAATCGACATATTAGATTAAACGTTTAAATTCTAATAAAGATATTCAATGTTTTTTACAAATGGGTAAAATAGGTATACAGCACATGGAATAAATGTTTCTTTGCTTTGAATTCGACGAACGGAACGTGAAGAGCTCAAGACTTGGTTTTGCCACTATTGTTGAAACATAAATAGACTTTTGAACAAAATGGATATTTTCAAGCACAGAAATCACTAACAGACGAATTATTCCATATCACGTATCCTATTTGTTCCCAAATTTTACGAACTATAGCTAATCTTTAGTTTTTTTTAATAGTGCTAATTTTCTTTTCTTTTTTTTTTGACAACCAAGATTTTTTTCTAAGGTGGCAATATCCGTTATTCACGATGTGAATGTAAATAAAAATATAAATAATGTGAAATTAGGAATGCTTGTGAGATGACGGTTTTTTCTCTATAATTAACAAACAATTTATATGTGACAAGTAAATATGAATTTAAAAGAGGCTTAAAGGGCACAGAAACTGCTTTTATTTGTTTTTCAGTATTAGCCTTTAAATACAATATAACGTAAAACAAAGAAGAAAAATTAATAAACATTGATAGACTGATATAGCCCTTCAAAGGAATTTTTTTTTCTCCCCATCAAATGAAAGTGACAGTTCGCGTTCGTCTATAATAGATGTTATTTTATTGTCCAGTTTTGAATAGTATTCGTCTGATGTGTATAATTATATTTTTTAGTTTTTGCAAATGTCCGAAATGAAATTATAGTAATTGCTCAATTTAATTTTACACTCGTGGTTTTTTTTTTTTTTCATTTACAAGATGGAACTACCATTAAAAAAATTAATTAAATTTCAAAATTCTCTTAATTTTTTAAAGCTGTTTCGTCGAACTTGTAGATTTAATTCTAATGGTTATGGTGATGATAAGATTGTAAAAGAAGAGGATAAAAGACAACGAAAATTGAGTGTTATTAAAAAATATTTTCCTAAAGATTCTAAAGAATCACCAATAATAGTAGAAGCCAAAGAGGCATCCACCGTAGTTAAAAACTTAAACTTTGAATTTAAAATGTTATATGGGCCTCTTCAATCACCCAAAAGCAGTAACACCATTAAAAAGATTTTTGAAAATAATAGCACTATAATTCAAAATCAAACAGTTTTTCCAATTTTGGATCCTAAAGGTGACTCTAAGTCAGCTCAGACTATAGATATAGATGCCAACAAAGATACTTATGAATTTGACTTTCATCAAACCTTATTAAAGTTTCCCCTTTTGAATGAACAGTCTCGTGCTCTGAGTTCTGATATAGAAATAAGTGAAATCAATTTACTGAGAAAAGTATTAGAAGAAAAAAGCAAAACTTATGTACCTAGTGTTTCTAGAATTCTTGAAAAAACTATGAAACAAGAACAGGCAGAAATTTTGAGACGTTGGAAAGAAAATATGATTAAGCAACTAGGTGAAGAAGGATTTCAAAAATATCAGGAAGGTATAAATTTATTTTATATTTTTCTAAATGTGGGTAATAAAATGCAAGTAATAAATCTATGGACACAACTTTGATTTAATGTTATAAGATAAAGAATTCGTTTAGAGATATGTACATATTGCCACTTGATTGAGATCATATCTGTTTTTTGATTTACTCCAAAAATATTAAAGGTCATCCTGATTAGATAAGAAGCAATGTCTTTTATCCTTTTTAAAACGAAACTACTTGAAAATGTGTTGTCTTCTAAAAAAAACTGTTTTTTTTTATTTATTATATAATTTACATAATGGAATGTAACCTTTGTTTATCTGTTTATAATTTTTTGTTTAAATTTTTTTGTCCTTTTTTAAAATCTCCACAGTGGGAAATATTTTATATGGAAATTATTTCTGTGTTTAGATTTTAAGATTATAGAAAATCAGCAATGGAAAATGAATTGAAAAATCTAATACTCCACCTCTTAAATAATTAGCCATAAAGAATCAATCATGATTTGGCAAAAAACCAGATTTTCTGTTATAAAATAGGTCCTTTATATAATACTTCATATAAGAAGTCTATTCAAGGGAGAAATTTCCCATTATCTTAATTGTGGGTACTAAGACTAGACTAATTACCCCATTAATTAGACTGTAGTTATATAGAATGTAATTTGTTTATTGATGCTTTGATTTCCCATCCTCTTACTAAAGTTGTTTCTTTATTGCATGTCCCTTACTAACAGAGCAAGGAGTATTCATGCCATATATAAAATTCTGCCTTGTTAATACTTTTGATTTGATATAATAAAATCAATACAAATATGTGTATTCCTCCACTTTCACAAAAGTTCATATACGCTCAAAATGGTTAAAAAATAAACTTCATGTACATACAATTAGTATCATTTGTTAGTTAATACTATCAAATTTACATAAGAAATTTTTTCATCTTTTTATCAGGACTGGATTATAAAATAAGCAACTAGGGACTCTCAATCGGTGGGGTTCACCATAGTCTATAAGCATTCTTATAGTAATATTCTTGTCTTTCAAAGTCTTGTAGTATTTTAAAAGTATTTTAATTTTGGGTTTTCATTCAATTATTTGAGCTTGTTGAAATAAAATGTTTAAATTCCACATTTTTTTTTGTTTTATAATTATAAAGTTATAAAATAATTTTATAATTTAAAATGTGCTTAATCTTATAATTAAAGATAATATCATTAGATTATGATAAAAAAATTTATAATTTTTAAAAATAATTACCTCTTTTTAAAGGTCAGATGTTAAAACTAATTCTTAAAGTGATTCAAAATGAAATAATTTGTTATTGCAATTTCTCTAAATTTGTTATTTAATCCTATGAGCTTGAAATCGCATCATTCAACATGGGCCTGCCTTTTGGATGTTTAGGGGAATTTAAGGGGTGAAAGATATTTTGTGTTGAACAAACCACATACTCCTTAAGGGGATTCTGCCACCCTTAACAATGATTGAGGAGCAGCTTTTTAAATTTATGATATGCAAATTTTTCAATATATATACAAAGGAAAAGGGACATCAGATAGTAACTAAGGAAATAAAATATTATTTATCAGTAAAGAAAACCTAAACTCAATGATTAGCTTTTTTTAACATTTTATTATGATTTCCATAAGTTTTCAAGTTTTTTTTATGCATATTATATTAAAATATTTAATATATTTATAAATTTAAAAAAATTATTTCCTTCTCCTTTATTTATTTATTTTTATTGATACTAATTATTCAAATATGTTATTGAAATATTTTTGCTCATGTTTTCTTTTCTGATAGTTTATATAATTACAAGTCATTTTTTAAAAATTTATTGCTTTACTGAAAACTCTCAATTAGATATTGAATAAAAGTTTTTGACAATTATTTATTCTTTCATCTACTTTTTGCAATTAGTACATTTTAGAAAAATATGATGACTATCAATTAAAAGCAATTGTGGCATAAAATTTAGAAATAAAGTAAAATTTGATGCAGTCAATTTCAATTATGAAATAATTGGAAAATTATGAACTGATTGAGAAATGTTTACATGTGCATGAAAATTACATACAATATTATCTTATTTGTCAAAGCCCCCAATTTTATACAAATTCAAAAATTTTGCTGTTTGGGATAAAATTTATTATGTCTTAATTATGACATTAAATCAAAAATATTTATTCTAATTCAGAGGCTAATTTAAATTGCTGTAAGAATTTTACAAAATTATGTAATAGAATTTTTTATGTGAATGAATGAAATGATTATTTGAGCAATTTATGGCTATATATATATATAACCAGAGCATTCCCCCCCCCCCTCTCCAATGGTGTACTTTAACTGCTAATATAAGGATTTTTTTTTTTTTTGAAAAAAAAAAGCGAAATAAGATTGAATTGTGTTAAGATACTCTTCGAAGTCATATTTACTAAATTAGTTTTTTAAGGCATTCAATATGCAATGCAGAAAAGAAGGGATTTTCTTACAAATATTATTGCTGCTATTTGGAAATTAGAGACATGTTGGCAAAATAATAAATTTTAATAGTACATTCTTTCACTGGGTTCCTTTCAGTTTTTCAAGCCACTAACACCTTATTTAATATTGCTCTATATCTACAAAGTTTGTAAAAATATTATTGGTGAGTTTTAAATTCAAATAAAAGTATACCTGAATTTACTTTAATAATTAAAAACAAGCTAGCATTTTCAAGATTTTGTTACTGCTGCATTGAAGACTTCATTATAATTTTTATATGCTTTATATAAAGGTTTAAAAAATAACAATAAAAAATACCATGTTGATGGTATTTTTGATTCTAAAATAACAACTTAAAGTACCAACTTTATTTTTATTATGAACGTTTTCATGCTTGATAAGAAAACACACTTTTGTAAAAAATATCCAAAGGTGATTTGATGGTAGTATTGTTTTATGTTTAATGAATTTTTCTTTATTTTATTTTTAAAATTTACTCTTAATTGTGTTGCAACAATAAAATACTATATATATATATATATAAATTCAGCAACAACAAATTAAGCATTACAATTACGGCTTAGTAGGTATCACTGGCTGTAATTTCTCTGAAAGATGAGACAATTCCATTCTGTTTTCGTCCACAAAAAACAGCTCAAAACTGGAATTCTCATACTTGCCAGACTCATAGAGTTAAAGTTGCTTATGTAGAAATTAAAATTAAAATCAATTAAAGATATCTGATTTTGAAATTTGTGGACAAGAAAGAGGCCCAGAGATGGGTACTATGTAAGTGTTTCTAAGGATTCTTAATATAGCCCTGCTCTGATATTTTTTTAAAGAAAGAGTATTGTATAATTATATTATTATTATCTATGGAAGGAACCTGATTATACCACTCACCACTGAGGTATTTATAAATTTTTAATACTTTGTTGTTAACACTAAACTGACATTTTAATAAAAGTTAGACAGTCTGAAAATGTTAAAAATTAAAATCTCTTCTCTTGATGATAGGAAATCAAAAATTACTTATATAATTTAATAAATGATATGAAACAAGTTCATATAAATCAAATTGATGTGTCTGCTTAATAAAAATCCTTTCTATTATTGTAGTAGATTGGCTGTGATTCAGAATTATGTCTTATCCCAAAATAACCTTGTTTAACTTCAAAACAGGACAATAACCTAACTAATTAATAATCTCTCTAAAATTTTCTAATTACTTTCAAATAGCCTGAATAGAATACTTAATATATACAGATAAATAAAATAAAATGGATTCATTTGAAGTATTTAGCATGAAGTGACTCCTAATAGATGTTCTTTTAGCTCTTTGATTATGTTGTAATTTAAACTGGTAATTTAGAAAAATCTTGGTTTAATTATAGTTACCAGAAAGGCACAAATTGCAATGTCGTTTCATTGAGGTAATATTTTCAGTGTAATTAAGTAATTGAATGTGGTAAAATTTTTTCAAGTGCTTATCATTGTTTAAACTAAAACAAAGATGGCAAAATTGCTGTTAATTTAATTGTCCTATCATAGATGAACACCTAATTTTTGTTTTACTTTTTATAAAATTTTTTCTTTAGACTGAACAGATGACAGATTTTATATCAAACAGCCAAACCAAGGAAGTCTCAAACAATAATAATTATGGTTAAATAATAAATGTTATTACCTTAATTGCTTAATAAATAAGTTTGTATAAAATACAAATTGTCTGAATTATAAAGTTTAAGGATAATATTAACACTTTATCAAATGTAGATGATCTGGCGCTCCTATCTGTTTCATTGCTTTCATGTTATCTTTATAATATTTATAAACATCAAACACCTGCTAATCTTATGTAGGGATGTGAATGCTATTTAGTCATGAAATGAAATAAATAAATAATAGCATGCATATTTTCAGAAGGTTATTAAAATAAAAATACAACCTAAAATAAACTATTAATTAATTTAAAATAAGTAATTTTGTTATAAGGAATTCACATAAATATGAAACTAAATTTTTGTTATAGGAAGTGGTTTATACCGTACATTGCTTAAGGTTACAAAATGCCTAAATCTGCCTATTAAGCAATTTAATGTATTTGCACTACATTTTTTATTGATTCTTCCATGAATCAATTTTTTTAAATGCTTTTAATATCTGTATGTTGTTAAGTTTTGTATGTTATTAAGTTATTAACTTTAAGCCTGATATGTTGAAATATAAGAAAATCATATATAAAATGGAAGATATTTACAATTAATTAAAAATGTTATGCTGAAAAATAGATTGAATGTACTATTGAATAATAATTTAAGTGTTGTTATTTATCAGGCTTTGTTTCCTTCTTTTGTTAGAAATCCTGTTAAATGGCCAAACTCTTCATACTTGTATAAATAATTACTTAGCATCAGTTCCTAGATCTGAAGTAGAGATAGAAAAAGCCATCGCTGGTCACTGGGAAAGTTTAAAAGGAATTTTTCCATCTATTAATGATATCAAACTTCTGGAAGAAAGAATCACTCATCCATTTTTGCGATACAAAGGAGTTGTAGACTGCTTTGCTCGATACAAGTAAGCTTCCAATTTAATTTTGAATTTGTATTGAAAAAGTGTTAATTGTCTTTATTTATTAATATAATGATGTGTATCTTTATATTTAAAAATATGAATTCAGTATATTTATATATTAATGAATTTTTCAGAAATCTGCCAAATATAATTTTTTAAATATAATTTTACAGTGCTGAATCAGTATACATAGAAATAATTTTTTAATGTAATAGTTTAATATGAGAATAAAGAAATTACTGTGAATTTGTATCATATTTTGTCAGACATTTAGTTTTATAGCTAGTCTAACAGTGTAAAGACTATATACTGATTTATATTATTGTTGTAAATAATAGATTACTGACTTAATATTCTAGATTGGAGATCAAGATCAATTTTTTAATTTTAAAATTATTTAAATACATAATAAGTGCTTATTACAACTTGTATGTTGTAATAATTTGCTAGTGCTAATTGCAAAACATCATTACTGAAAAAAATAGTTTCTTAAAGACCCAACCTTAAATGTGATCATGTATGTGAATTTTGAAGTCATGGAGACATTTAACATTTTTTTCTTGGATTTATCAACATCAAGTATAAATACTAAACATGAAAGTATCTCCACTTGAAACATTTTATTAAATTTTCATATCTAACTTTATTTAACATTTTCTTGCCAAATCTTTATTGAAGTTTTATTAGTTTGTTTAATTATCTTAGATGTATAAGTGTACATTTGGGATTCTAACAATATTTTTCATTCAAAGACAAATACTTGGAATATTTTTTAAACTAAAATAAGATTATAAATGTAAAAAAAAAAAAAGTGTTAGAGCACTTAATGGAGCGTGCAATCAAAAATAATTTCATTATATTTATTATTTTCAAAGAATCTAGAGTGTTCCAAAGGTATGCAAGCTTTTGTAGCAGTTGATGAAATATTAATGATAAGTATTTTAATTTCATGAAAGTAATCTGTTAGGAATTTTATTCATTAACTTAATTTGGGGTGCAAATCTTTCAGGAACAACTTAGTTGTGATAGATTGGAAAACATCAAAGAAAAAGAAACTTACTCTTTCAAGCACATTTGATAATCCTCTACAAATTGCTGCCTATGTTGGAGCTCTAAATTTTGATCCTAAATATCAATATTTGGTAAGATATGATTGAAAATTTAAAAAAAATATTTACTTTTAGTTTTTGAAAAGTAATGCTGATTTATCCAATGAAGATTTTTTTAAGTGAACTTTTATGTAATATAAGACTTGCCAAATGATAAGTTCTCATAAATGTGTTCATTGTTGACATATTTTAAAAACATAAAATATAGATTATTCCTTTTATTTTGTATAAGATTATTCTTTTTTTTAAATTTCAAAGTAATATTTTGAAATAATTTGTTTTTATTCCTAATGATAATATCATTTCTGAGCGAGTACTATAGACTAACTTCAGTTTATTTTGTGCCCCATAGTTTTCAGTTGTATTCAATCTATATTTGTGATATCAATTTGATTGATTTGATCAGAGATAATTCCAATTTTACTTCATTAAAACTATATTTTAACAGTTTTACTTATTTATTTATACATTAGTGATCAAAAACTTTACTTATTATTTTTCTATGTTAAAACCACTTGTATCTTTTTATTCATTTTTCTCTTTATCTCTTACATCAATCAATGATAATTCCATTTGCTTTGCTACTATTGTATTTTATTTCTGCATTTTGATTTATAAATTTGCAACTGATTAAATTTAGCCTAAATTGTTTGTACTATAAAAGATGTAAGGAAATTCTAATTTATCTTTAAAAAAAAAGAAAAGATTGAGGAAAAGCATAGCAAGTTCCATAATGTCTTTTAACTTGCTATGTGACTGTCACAGAAATGCTCTGCTTCTAATGTTTTGATATTTAGTGTGTACACTCTAATCAAGTCCCAAGAACTGATTTCAAACTTTTAGAGATAAACAAGTAGTTAGAAAAATGCTTTAAATGATACAAGAATTCTATTATTACTTGAGTTAATAAGTATTTTTGAAAAAACTGCAAAGTGTATATATTTCTCAGTCTATTAGTCATATTTAATGAAATATTCTTGATACTCTAACATTTTAAGCATTGAAAAACTCAACAAATCTGAATAATATTATTTTATTCTATTTTAAATTATTTCAATGATACCTCAAAGAAGACCATCTAATAGTGGATGGCACAGCCTCAGGTGCCTATAGATTTTCAATAAAATTATAAAATTCTAAATATCATAAATCAATCAGTTATCTTTTCAAAAGAGTGAATTTTTTTTTATTTATTAAAAATGTTTATTTTAATAGATATAACCAATAGGAAGAGAAAATAAAATAGAACTTTAGCTGCTACACTTTTTTTTTTATCATTTCATTTATTGATTTTTACACAATTTGAAACCTTTCTTACATTTTAAAACATACATCTATTTCTAATAGTTAAAGTTACAGTTGGATCATGTTTAGAATATGAAAGGAGTATAGATGAAATAATACTGATGAATCTGTTAATTCTATCTGCGCATTCTGAAGATTCTTTGCTGGAATTCTCTCATTGCTTACATTTTCTTCTACCCTTTTTATCCTTTTGTCTCCTACCTGTAAATCTTTAGCGTATAGAAAATGCTCTTCTGTTTATCTATCATATTGAAAGCGTCTTAATAATAAAATCAGCAAATAAATAAATAAAATATAAATATATGTATAATGCAGTAAAGAAAATTATTATTTTAATTAAAGTTAATTCAGAATGCCATTAAATTATTATTTATTCAAAACACAAAACTTTCCAGGCCATCTTATATTACTTCCTGATTTAGGCCGGAATAGTCTGGTTGGTAGGGCGTTGGATTCTCATCCGTCGGTTGTGAGGTCGAATCCCGCCGGCTGAAGACACCCTGTGTATGTGGTAGCTGGTGTATATATAAATCTGTCGTGGCCACAAAGTCCTTCAAGTTGAGACAGTACTATAGGGGTACTGGATCAGAAGGAATCGTTCTTTGATTCAGGTCTAAATTACGATTTGTGATGAGTGAATGAAATGTATGAATGAAGTCCGCACCTTAAAAAAGGATTGTGATGCGTGAATAGCTAAGTCGTACTCTTGTCCCTAGATGGCGCTACTGAAAAACAAGAAACGCCCAATTCCTTGGCTAAAAAGCGCTGACTTCGTCAGCGGGCTTGTTTACGACAAGTGCCATAAGAAACAACAACAACAACTTCCTGATTTTCCTGTGAATTTAAACAATTTTTGGTTTGGTAGGATTTTTATGTATGATGTTTTAAGAAATAAATGGCGGTTTACTGAAAGTTGCCATTATTGTGTAAATTACCTTGTTATAACAAAATTTTAGTGAAATATCCTGTTTGTTTGTTTTTTCATGTGTGTATGTATATATTATAAATATTTCAATTTTTTTCTCTTTCTCATATTGAATTCAACAATACATTTTCTATAGAATTGTAAATAGACTTCCATATTTATAGAAAAATAATACCATTTCATTTTCTGGTATTTTTGATACACTAACATTTTGAGTAAATAAAAATTCCACTCTTTTGTAATCAAAACTGTTCAAATTCTGATAAAAGGTGATCAAAATTAAAACACCTCTACTCTAAGCTTACTATACAGCGAACTATTTAGTGTAAATGCTCCAAAATTGTTGAACATATTATTCAAGACATGGAGTGATGAACTGCACACACACAAAAAAAAGTTCCAGAAACAGTCATAAATGGTGTTGTACAATAGAAAACATGTTAAAAAGTTACAAATAATCTCACAAAAAAAAAGAAGATAAAAAGTGAATTAATTGAAACTGTCATTGTAACAGCAATTTCGCACTGTAAGCACAAAAATTAGCTTAAATCCTTTGTTTGCTGCTATTGTTGTAGGCATAAAAGAGAATAAAGCTGGGAAAAAACCATTCTTATAAACAATGGCTTCGCGCTTTGCCTGTGAAGTTGTTTTATGAAAACAAAGGAAATGCTGCTGTTGTACTACGAGAGTTTTGTCGACTTTAGAATTTGCGCAAAAATTGTACTGTACCCCAAATACAACAGCAACAATGTCTTGATTCAGTTGCCTTTCTGCAAGATGAAACGTCTCCACACATTGGACTCTGTGTACAGCAATTTCTTCTTTGCGATTTTTGGCATTGGGGCTACTTAAAAAATCTTGTTTATCGAGGACATCTGGTAACCTTGGCAGGTTTAATATACATCTAATTTGTCATCTTAATGGACAAATTAGAATCCGCAGTTGAACAAGCAGGGAAGCATCGATAAGGTCTTTGTGATTGAATGTTTGATACGTTCGAAAAAAATGTATTACAAATGTATATTTTGAGTCTTGTCAGCCTATTTATTGTTGTACAGCGCCATCTGTCGGTGTTTCTGGAATTTTTTTTCCTCTTAATCCGTGTCCCCATGTCTTGAATAATATGTTCACCAATTTTGGAGCCTTTGCACTGAGTAATTCGCTGTATAAAGAGCTCAAAGTAGGGGTATTTTAATTTTTTTCACCTTGTATTTTAATTTTATTATTTTAGGGAACATCTGCAGGCATCTGAAGATGTGCTAAACTATATAATATGCCAATATATATATGTGTTTGTGTGTGTGTAATATGTATTGGCATATTATGTAGTTTGAAACATAATATACAAAAAAAAAAAAAAAAAAACTTTTTCAAAAGTATTTTCAGCTTTATTCATTTTTGTGTAATGGACCTCTGCCTAATTTGGAATTGGCTTGATTGCAAGGTAAATTTGAATTGGTTCAATCTAGATCTGAAACAATTATTCGTCTGAAAAGATAAAGAGGAAAAACAGTTTTTAATTAAGAAGAGCAATAGAGCTTTAATTTTAATATTTAACACTTTTAATAAATAATGCATAGTTAATAAACAACAAAGTATCTAATACAGGGTGTGCCATAAGCGTCTAATATTTACAGATTTGGATAGAACTCGTCAAGTCGTGTATTTTGATACATAACATAGAGGGGTCCCCAAATGTAATGTCATAGTCTAATTAAAGTGTGAAGCTTGCGTTATAAAAATTTCAATAAATGAGAAGGAAAAAAAAAAGTGATTATGCAAAAAGTGGGAACTTTCAGTACAACAAATTTTCGAAATGTTGACCGGGCGTTCGAACAAATGACATGACGAAGTTTGGAATCAAAGTTCGCAATTGCTCTCTGCGAAACATCTGTTCCAGTTTCCTTAACCTCCATTTCAATTTCTGCTCTCTAGTTGTACAATGTTGAGGGTTGTGTGAGATACACTGTGTCTTTCAGACGCCCACATAAAAAAAAGTCGCAAAGGCTAAGATCCGGGGAGTAAGACGGCCACGCTATACCATTGCCTGTTTTCGTAATGGAATCCAACCCGATCAATCTAAGTACCCGATGAAGAGATCTAAGTTTCACTGAATACAGTGAGGTCTAGCACCATCTTGCATAAACCAATAATTGCTTATCTTATCTATACCATGCAAGAATGGAAAAAAAAAAGACGATGCACAATCAAATATTTACTCATTTCAAAATCTCAACGACTACATACAGTACGCAGTAATTTCTTAGCGACTAACGCACGACTCATTCTCATCAAAATTGTTTTCTAGCTTTATATGCCATGGCGGAAATTTTCATATTCTCTTGCAGGTGCACTTTCCCTCTCATTGGTTGAAACAAATTTGCATAATCACCTAGGGAAGCTTCTATGTTGTACAATCGTAGTGTGCATCATAATTTGGAAGACAAATTGTCGGGTTTTTAATTAACGTTCATCGTGTAATTAGATAATGAAGCTATATTCGGGGTCCCCACATGTTATACAGCAAAATTCTCGTCTTGACTCGTTCTGTCTGAAATATTAGACGCTGCATACCTTGCGAGACATCCTGTAGTTGTGCATTGAAACTTCAAGATAAACGTAAATTTCAAAGTAAGCTACAAAATAATTGTAAAAAAATAACTATATTCATATGTAATGTGTTCTTAAAAAAGTAATGATAAAATTTTTTTATTCAAGACATTGTACATTAAAGTCTTGGAATGAAGAAAGGAGGTAATAATTTGTTTTTGTAATCAATAAGGACACATAGTAAACCCACTTTATTAACATTTTTAATTTTGTTTTCAAACAATTTAAGATAAATTTGAATTATAAATGATATTTTAATATAATATTAATAAAACATTCACAAGCCAAAGAAGAATTCGCATAATTAAATATTTTATATTTAAAAAATTTTTGAATTATCCAAGTTTGAACTTACTTTATATGACAACAGTCACGTAATCTTGTAACACGTGTTATTTCTTGCAGGCAAACAAAGGCTTGATTGTTGTAGCTTATGAAGATGGAAGCAGAGCATCTGCACATTTTATGGATGAAAATGTCTTGGTGCGCTATTGGAAAGAATGGTTAGCTCGTGTAAAGTTGTATTGGGAATTAATAGAAAAGGAAGAAAGTCAACAAAGTTAGCAGTTTTTTTTTCTGTGTAACAGCACAACAAAGAGCTTTGTCAATAGATTATTATTTTGTTTTAATTATCATTGAGAAATGCCATCATGCTCAATAAATGTTCGTTTTTAATTCTGTGTTGAAGACTTATGTTTTTTGATTTTCTTGAATTCAAAAACATTCTGTTTATTGTAATATTTTTAATCTTTTAAAAAATAATAACTAGCATAATTATAATCTTATCTTAAATATTGAGTATAACCATTATATATGATATATTGAGTATGATTTATTATTATGGTATGATACATTAAGTTTATTTTTTATTTTAATACATAATAAATTTTATTTATTGTGTATTATAATAACAAATATTTCACCTTCGATTGATATATTCGATCAGAAGCGATTCATAAACTTATGGTACAACGAGAGTAATAGGCACTCGAAACATAAAATAATTTTTCACCCCTTCATGATTTTTAATTTTCAAAAATGATATAAAAGCATCAATAATTTGTCCTGACATCAATATTTCTCTTGGCCCTGGTTGCTACATCATTGTTATGCATTTATAGTTGTATAGTAGGGTAACTTAGCCTTAATTACATAATAATGTCTTTCGGCATAACTTAAATTTTGTCTGTTCTAGTTCAATTTTATTCTTATATATTTCATATATATAATTAAATGTTAAAAAATAATCTGTAAATTAAATGTCTATAAATGTCTAAAAAATAATCTATAATTAAATGTTAAAAAATAATTAAAGAATTAAAATTTTATTTAAACATTAATTTTTGAAATGCTTTTTTATTATTTTTCTTGCATTTCTTTTCTCTTCTTTATATTATTCAACTGTGACTAAATGATAAAAATGTCATGAAACCATAAAATTACAATAAATATATATGTATGAATGTTTCTTATGTATTCGGGAAAAAAAATCAATTATAGTAATTTTCTTCTGACTTAATCTTTATTTATTAAAAATTATCTTTCATTTTAAAATTATAATTTTTTTTATTCTACTTGAACTTTCACAAAAATATTTTCTATGGTAGAAGAAAGTTAAAACCTCGCTTTCACCTATGACCAGAAGGAAAGTATTGACATGATAATGCCTTCTTGCCTTCATGTACTGTGGTGTAAAATAAATGTATTTTGTTATTGCCCATGCTCTGGTCTAGAAATCTTATGTTTTTAAGTTTTTTCTTCCCTCGCTTTGCATTTCCTCTTATTATTGAAAGCTGTAAAAGGAATGTTATTAAATTGTTGATATTTCTATTTCGATGTTGAACAAAGTTAAATTAGCGATTATAAGGATATTGAAAAAGTTGGGGGTACTGCAGTTCAGCTGTGATTATGTATGAGCGATTTTTTTCTCGTAAGCGATTCTTTTCAGAATTTTTTTTCTTTTTTTTAGTTTTAAATGCTAGGAGGTTGCAATAGTTTTGTTTGTCAACTTCTATAATTTGAATATATTCGACTAGGTATTATATACTTTACCCTTTTGTTATGAATATGCTTCTGCCAACAAATGTTGCATTATCTACTTAAATACATTTGTATCCGAACACGTTAAAAAGGTAATTTTCTCAAAAAATGACATTTTTAAAAAAAATCCTATTATTAGATAGATCAGTTTTTGAGCTATCCAAAACAGGTTTACTTTTGTCCCTACGTTAATTAGAAGTCAAGATATTAATATTTTCGTAATGATCGGTAAACCGGAAGTGGACATTTAAATAACCGGAAGTACCGATTTAAAGGGTCAGAGACATGTCAAAAATTTATATAAACACAAATTTCCTTTTAAATATAGTTTTAATAAACTTTTAATGAAGTAATGAAACTAATGACACTTTTGGAAATTGTGTGGCAACGCAGAATTACTTACAAAATTTGGCAACAATTTATTGTTTACTTGTTATCACTGCCTGCGTTTACAATATATATTTTTAAAAACTTGTGTTCTTTTCATATAGTTTATTATCTTTGAATAATTTGTAGTTATGGGAAGTAATAAGAACCGAATCTCTTCTCGTAAGCGTAAATTTAATGGAAATAGATTTACAAATAGTGCTGATAAGAAGAGTAAGAAAATTGCTAATCAAGCTATCCAAACAGTGAGCGAAGTAAAGCTTCAGAGTGTTTTGTCTACGGTAGATAATTCGTATGACGCTTCAATTTCTGGTAATAAACAGGGAAATGTGATTTTCATTCTGGATATTCTATCTGATATTGTATCATGTTTATGTTGCCCTGTGTGTTTCACAAATGGTGTAAGCCTTGTTAAAGAGTCTGCGTTTGGGTTAGCTGCAAATATGTCTATAAAATGTCAGAATTGTGATTTTATAGTATCTTTTTGCTCATCTGAGAAAGTGAACAAAATGCATGACATAAATACAGCTTTTGTTTTTGGTTTGAGACTCATAGGGCAAGGACATTCTGCAGCAAAAAAATTGTGCTCAGCTATGAGTATAATTGCTCCATCCAAAACTTATTTCAGATATCTTGAAAAGAAATTAGAGTGTGCTGCTGCTGATGTTTCAAGTAAAGCCATGAATGAAGCTGCTTCTGAAATAAGAAAACATAAAAATCCAGATGAAATTGTTGAGTGTGGTGTGTCAGTCGATGGAACTTGGCAACGTCGAGGGCACACTTCTTTAAATGGTTGTGTGTCAATCAAATCTGTTGATTCTGAAAAGGTGTTGGACATTGAAGTGATGTCTAAAGTGTGCAGAACAACAGATAATGAAAATCACTCCCTAAAATGTGCAAAACATATTGGATCATCAGGTTCCATGGAGCCAGTAGGTGTGTACCGCATTTTTGAAAGATCGACCCAAATGAGAAATCTACATTATGTTGGCTTTTATGGCGATGGTGATTCGAAAGGATATGATGCAATAAAAGATATATATGGTAAAAACAGTGTTAAAAAGTATGAATGCATTGGCCATATTCAAAAACGAATCGGTTAAAGACTTAGAAAATTCAAAATGACACATAAAGGTCTTGGAGGTAAGGGGAAACTGACTGATGTATTTATTGACAAACTGCAAAATTACTACGGTATTGCAATACATAGTAATGTAAACAATTTGCAAGAAATGCAAAGTGCAGTGATTGCATCCTTTTTTCATTGCTGATCAAGTGCAAAACAGCCTATGCATGGCCAATGCCCAACTGGACCCAACAGCTGGTGCAAATTTCAGAGAGCTGCATATAATGGATTAAATTACACCGAAAAGTCAAAGGGACTACCCCAAAATATTTTGAATATTGTGAAAAAAGAATACATGAAACTATGTGATAAAAAACTGTTAGAAAAATATTTACATGGGAAAACACAAAATGCCAATGAGAGCTTCAATGGTGTTTTGTGGAAATTCTTACCCAAAGATGTCTTTGTTGAGCTCCAGACCCTCAGATTAGGGACATTTATGTCAGTAATACATTTTAACAAAGGTTTTATGGGATTACTGAATATCCTTAAGGCTGTTGGAGTGCATCCTAGTAAAAATGCAATTAGAGCATTTGCTGAGCTCGACAAAGATAGAATAACTGAATCTAGACGGCATTCACTGCCAAAGGCAAACACTGCCAAAAAAAATGATTAAAAAAGGAAAATTGTTAAAAGCTGAGAAGGAAGAAGGTGTAACTTATAAATGTGGTGAATTTTAAGTATGTGCACTCATAATTTATTATAAAAGCATGTTATTGTAAACTTTAAATGCATTTTTCTCAAAACTGATTTTTACTTATTTTTTGCTCACTCCAAATCAAATAACTCAAAATATAATTGTCACATTACTATGAAATTTGGTACACTTTGTCTTTATACTATTTTCTAGGGAATGAACTAAAAGAATCTAGATTGGGTGAATAGTTTTTAATTTATAGCTTATTGTTTGAATAATAACGTCATAAATTGACTAAAAATTTCATGATAAATCTTCGATTGGTTCTAAAATGTTTATTTATTATTATAATCATATGATTGTAGTTCATTACCTAGAGAAAACTATGTAGTTTATTTTAGTATAAGTTTTGTTTGGATAAGAGCAATAGTTTTTAGTGTAGCAAATTTGAAGTTTTTGAAGAGTTTGCTTAAATTTATACTATAAAATGTCAATTTTCAAAAAGTTTTAATATTTATTTCAAATTTTGATATCCTATTACTAATTTTGAATGGTGTTAAACCTAGAAATATGATTAAAGTATGCCTGCACCATGTTTTTCTAAAAAAGTGCTCCGAACGTGTGCGGATACCTTAATATCTTCTGAGCCAGGATGATTGATAACTGTAGAATATATTTCTGTACAATTGCTGTTTCAAATAAACTAGGATTTCCCATATTCAGATTCTATAAACCAAAAAATTTCTCACTACCAGAGGGGGGGGGGGGGCGGAGATTTTTTTTTTAAAATTGAAAAACATGCATAATCAACAGGAGAGGAAATATTGGGTAATAATATTATTTGTTAAAATTGTTTACTTATTTTAAAATTTCTTTTTAAAATAAATAAACAATTTCTTTAAAATTTTCTTTTAAAATTTCTTAATTTTTTAGAAAAATGAGAGATATATCTTTTTCATTCACGAAATTTGACTTTCAGATTGATATGAGCCAACAATAAAAAATTCCGCTTTTTCACCAATGATGAATATATTTCTACTAAATAAAATTATCAAAAATTTCTGTTATAGATGATAAAATAATCATAGTATCAATTTTATTTTAAATACGCTCTAATTTCGACCGTAGATTTCTTGTGCCCATGCATCATAGAATGATGAATCTCAACCGTTTTATATTAAATTGGCAAAATATTTCCTAACCAGACGGATGCTCTTCTCTTGACTTTCTTTTGTTTACACGTAGACCCTCTGGCGCCTTCTTTTCTTTTCTTTTTCTATATCTTATGAGGGTACAGCAGGGGTGAAACATGGCAAAGTGAAGATCGCAAGAGCCACACACTTTCTGAGTATAGTGACTCAGCAAGGCGTGTTTCCATATTAAGACACTTTTAGACTTCACGTCTAAAAGCATCACGCATACTGCCACTCTATTCAAATTTCGCGTAACGAATAAAACATAGTGTATAAAAGTGACTTGCTAATGAGAGGTGTTTTCGTAGAAGAAGTGAAAAGACACCGAGACGTAATATGCAGGATTGGCCTGTATCAACCTGTGTTGAGCGCTTGTTTAAAGAGAATCCATATCCACATGGAAGTTTCAACTGGATAGCGTTGTCCAACGCGACTCTGAGGATTTTAGCAAGAGCCTATGGAGCCTTAATCGATTAAATTATGTCTTTGACCAAAGTTATGGGGCTAGAAGTGGATGGCAATGGTAACGTTGAGCTTGTGGAAGAATTCCTAGAAATCTCGAAGAACTTATGACGCTGTGTCAGAACAAAAGAGCTTTTTGTTAGGAAGGAAGAAATAGTAGATTTAACACAACAACAAACTTCCAGTGAAATAAAGGGAAAACTGAAAGTATATTAATTTGCTAAAATACTATTTTCCTGCAGATAAAAATAAACTGTGTTGCAAGTATTACAATTTCTTTTTTGCTTTTTCATATACGAAGTATATAAAGAGAAAATATTGTAATTGTCGAAAAATTTAACTCTAGACTTTAACAAATCTTCATATTTCAAACCTCAATGCATCGTAAAAACAAATTTTTGGAATTAGTCTGTTTGTGAATACAATAAGTCAGCAACTATTTGAGATAGGAGGATGAAATTTGATACATATACTTTACACTATATTTGTAGATTTTTATCAAATTTTGAACGAAATCCATTTTGAGAAAATGTGTCTGAGTACAAATGAATCTGTTGACTACGAAATATAAAGAGTTTGATGGATAAAATTTGACACACAAATGAAGCATCTAAAATATAGATCAGTGTCACATTTTGAAAAAATTCTCCCACAGGATTGACTGTCTGTCAGTCTGTACTTTCGCATGCGTGTAAACGCTGTAACTTAAAAATGTATTGTTTAAACTAAATCGAATTTGGTATGTTATGTTGTGACTACAATTGTAATTCCGTGTCAAATTTTGTTCGAAATCGGTCTAAAAAGAACATCTAATATGCGTATTCGGTTTTCTGCTGCTCATGTATTAACTACATTCTTGGGATTACTCGCAAAATAAATCGCAAATTGTCACATGCCACCTTTATTAAAAATGTTAAATTAACGCCAAAGATTGAAAAGATTTTTTTAAATATTGATTGCATTCTTGATAGATAATGTAATTCTTGGAGTAAAATATACGTAGTCTTTTGATTTTCATAGATAAATTTTTATATACAGCAGAGTCCTAGTTACTCAATATGAATGCTAATTATCGATAAAAGATAATCATAAGGTGCTACTCTCGCCCTGCCAAGGAACCCAGACTTATCTAGATAACCAAGTCGCCACAAAATAAAATTTAAAATGGACATCTTGATAAGGGCATTATAATCCCCATTCCGAGCGGCTCATGCGCTATTTTATCAGAGAGAGGGAAACTTGTCTTACTATTATATGGATTAGGAAAGCGTAGTACTAAACCTTCAGAATCTAAAATTTAAGACTGTTCCCACCTTAGATTTATAAATGGAATACTTATCTTATATAATCGTGGATGGGTTTCTGTGAGGTTAGGTGAATGAAGCTCTAATCATGTTATAGAAATGGTCCTATGAAGTATATTCTGATGATAGTGAAAATGAATAAGTGAAACTGACGAACAATAGAGATAGTATAGGTAAGCGCAATGAGTATTGCAGATTAGTTTAACGAAAGTATTTACTTACATTAACATATATGTGGGACAGATTTAGCCCCAAGCGATGGCAACTCGCATGGGAGTGACGTGAATTTGGAAGAATGCAGGACAATAAATGCATTTGTGGAGGAATCGCTACTGTTTACCACTATTTAAAGGAATGTATTGAAATCTCGGAGTTAAGAAAAAATTTGAGAATTATAAATAATGATTTAAGTACAGTAATGATGGTACCAAGTAATCTTAAAACTCTGAAGGACATGATGTCAAAAATTGCCAGTTTTTTACCAACTATTTGAGAGTTTGTAGATAAGGAAGAAGGACAGTAATTGACCACTTTGTGGCTAATTACCTCGAAGAGAAAGTCAGTTTGACAAATCGGTCAATGCGAGGATGGACAATGCTAAAGATAGCAATCGGCCACAACAAATCCTCTCGATACTGCTACGTTCAGTGGTGGCGGGGTGGTCGGCTGTACGCAAGAAGAAGAGGGAGTGACGTGATGGCGCTCGCTTTTCCCCTCTAGAGGGAGAGAGTTGGAAGAACTTCACGCTGTACGAAAAACGAACGCTTTATGATGTTGTGAAGTTTTAATTTGTGTTAAAGGCAGCCAGTCTTACTTTTTCATTATTTTAAGTGTTGTGCTCGTTCTAAATGTTGTGCCAGTCCCTTTAATTATTAATTAAAAAAATATTTAAAATGATCAAATTCTCGTCATTATTGGTTCTGAGATTAACACTCAAACCCACATATAACTAACGTTATGGACGTGGTGAAAATTAACATTCTTGAAAAACGTTAAAAAGTAGAATTCGCGCGCTTAACTGACTTCGGAAAACGAATTCAGATGATAATTAAGAGAAAGAAAAAATTCAAATTTAATTTTCACTTTTTTTTTTTTTTTTTTTTTTTTGTTGAAAAATCGACTATTATGATACTATTCGAAATTGTAAAGCAACGCTTTTAAAGCGGGGTCTTTTTTTTTTCTGGCCCTCGAATTCTCAATGATAAAAAAAAAAGTACTTAATAAGCAGTTTTCGAAGACCGCACCCTATTTTTTCAACAAAATCGAGTTTTTTAAAACATACCGTAGATATTGATCTGATTTTTTTTTACCACTTATTCTCTTCTATTTAATATGTCCTTTAGTGAAATTCCAAAAACTTCACTTATAAAAAATGAAAAATATTTTTCTAAATTCCTACTCTTAAAAAAATTTTACTCCTAATCTAATTATGCCATCGTTATGTTTTATAGTTCATTTAACAGGTGTTTTTTTTTACCTGTAAAGTATACCTATAACTTTTTAATTTAAACTTTCCCTCTCAAGGTAAAAGGTTTTTTTATTAAAACGCAAAAATCTGGTGTTAAATACCCTGCCCCCCTTTATCTTTTTATGGAGTCGCTTATTTAGATGCAAGCATGACGACCTGTTTTAAATAGACTCCTCAACAACCTACGTTAATCTATTTATATAGATTTTGATTCCTGTTTAATCTTCTAAGTCAGAAATGTTGCTTGATCTTGTCTAATCTGTTTAATTCAACTAAACATCATTTTCTCTCCCAAAGAATCGCATATGTATCTCAGTTTACTGTAATTTTATTTACAAATTTCTGTTTAAAAAGTTTTCTTAATATCGACGCTTTCAAGCTAAGCGATAAGAGTGCGTTAAATAGAAACTGGATGGTATTATTATTTCGAAACTATCCCTTTAATTGTTTTACTTAAAATATTTTTTAAATTCATTATCAGATGGCATCTTCCGTTTTGGGCATGTACTATCATGCTCATTCCATTAAGAATTCGTAGGATATTTCAGATATTTATGGATTATGTACGCTTTTTTTATATAAAATTATGGTATTTTTGAATGATTCAATTTTAATTCATAAGTTTGAGAAGCGATAATTCAATGTCCAAATGACGTACGAGAGCTAAGATTAAAAGGTTAAAACGTTATAAATTTGCTTTTATATCTTTATATTACAGACCATAATAAAAATAAAATCATGAAGCCTTTTTCTTGAGTTATAGATCACAAACAACTACACCGATCCGCCCAAATGGACTCGGAAAAAACCTGAATGACCGAAATGCCATGACAGCATTAGTGGGAACTAAGATTGAGTCCTAAGTGTTATCACCGGCCACGGTACAACCTATCACGTAGGTGGCTCATCCCGTCATCGGTGGGGATAGTCGATTCCACACCATTTCTGGGCCCACTTGGGCGGCGAGAACCAAATATGAGGTCCCTCCTGGGAATTCTTGGGTTATATAGATCTGTAATGGTTGTTAAAATCATAAGTAAAATGTAAAGACGAAAGAGTAATTTGATGAATTGATTGCTATTTGAAATAGAGACGATAAACCAAATAGAAAGTAAAAGGAAACAGTTCTTATTAGCATGTGAAAAATTGTTTTGGTGCACTTGTTTGTGTAGTTGTTATTAACGTCCCATTTTGAAGCTACATGAGAAGTATTTTAGAATAAGCCTTCGAATATGAAACATGGTTAATCAGCATGGTTGAATTTGAAGAGTTCACCTGTGCTAGCACTCTGCATTTCAAACTTCTACAACATATCAGTGGGGGGCTAGCGTCAAGTTTCTTGGAGGTTCCTTTTCCTTTTCAAACTTACATAATCAAATATTTTTTATTGATTTTTTTTAAATTTTTATATCAATATTTTAAAGTAGTAGTTTATGGCAAACTGAAAAAGCAAAATACTTAACTTCGGATCACTTCCTAAACAGTTAGTTTCAATAAATCTAGTATTAACAGCTACAAAATTGAAGCACTCCTTTTTTTAGAATTATAAAATAACAATGTTAATCTAGACGATGGCAATTAATTAGGAATGTTAACAGGATAATGCTCCAAAATGAATTGAAACAATATTTGATTTGGATTTGAATTAGTTTGATGGCACAACCTTTAAAATTTAATGAAAGAAAAAATTAAATAATTTTCAAAACATTGCGTAAAAAAAATCAAAAGGGCCCACAGATCCTAAAGTCTTCGGGCCCTTAGGCAATTGATTACTTTGTATGTTTAATTTTCCGGTCCTGGAGAGCACGCTCACCTTCAAAGAATTTAAAATGCATCCGATCGTAAACATCGCGATCTTCCATAAAACTGATTCTCGGTTCGTTGCGCGCCAATTCAGAAACTGAGATGGTCCCATGAATTACTGCAACTTCCTGCACTATATTGTTAAATCTTCTAAAAGGGAAAAGTTTACTTATATAAACGTCTCGTTTTAAAGCAATACCAGGGCTATTTTGGGACGGACCTCGTAATTATGAGCCGCGGTCAGATGACGATGACGACACCTGACCTCTCTAATAAAGGTGTTACTCTCCTTCCCCACAAAAAAAATTATGGACCATAAGATCCTAAATGCTTTTACATGACATTGGCGAATAAAAATGATAGAATATATATCTTTGGCGTGAATCTATCATTTTTAATGAATATTTTTGGTGATTAAATCGAGTAGTTAATATACAGGTACTCAAAAATCGAATTTGTATTCTGGACACCTTTCTTCTAAGCGATTGAAATCAAAATGTGACATAGAATTATAGTACAATTGAAGTCACAAGATTACATACCAAATTTAATTTATTTATGTGCTGCTTTTATATGAATGCAAAAGTACAGATCTACGAAAGGGTTAACTGCTTGGCAGATATATTTCAAAATTCAATAAGAATCCACTTTTCAGATGCTAAATCAAGTTTTATTTATCTAGTTCTTCACGGTTTACAATTGCCGTGTTAACTTGTACTTGGATAGCCACTTTCCTTGAATGGATTGCATTCAAAATTTAATAGATTATTAACAAGTGTGGAGTAAAATCTCTATAAGAAGTTTCATCCATCCAGCTCCATGCGTTTTTAAAGTATCGCAGACAGTCATTTTAATTTAAAAAAAAAAAAAAGTATTTTTGTGACTTGGAAGGTCGAAAACGGAAAATTCGTGAAGATCTCGAGTTTGAATTTTTCGACTATTACAATACTTTTCTCTTTGTATATTTCATATGCAATAAAATGAAAACAATCTGTTCCTAGGCAAAACAAATGAAACAGAAATCACATATTCCAGTAATTCGCATATAAACTTGTATTTTACAACTTTAAGAATCAATTCATTTTTGTTTAGTAATGATTATTTTTGAGATTGAAATGGTCGAAATTAAAAAAATTAAAATTATTAAAATTAAAAATTGATTATTGAAATGAAAAAATTAATTATTTACTATTTATTTACTACTATTATTTAACACATTTAGATTTGTTGAACTTATGCATTATAATAAATAGCGAAACGTAATAATTAATTTCTTGAAAAAAGTTTGTTTTGTAACATTCCCCGTTTCCGAGTACTGATAAGACATTTACAGCCAGCTGTGTCGTCGCTGTTTATTACTAAACTCCTCGAGATAGCCAGATAGTGGATCTTTTCACCTGGGTGGTTTCGCATCTGTTCATTAGCAACTACAGTGAAAGACCAAATGTGGGAATTCCACGTCCAAGAGATATTGATAGTACCTTCAAAGAGAAAGGGGTGTCCAAACATCTGGATGCTAAATGTTTCTCATTATGAAAGGACTATGATAACTCCGTGTTCCAGAATAGTCAGTTATGAAAAATGCATCACTAAAAGGACCTTCCCACGACCGACTGGCGCCGCTGAGGGAGCATATTGCTGAACCCCGATTGGCCGAAAAAGAGCTCAAATGACCAATGTAAATTAAGAGACGGAGATTGCCGCCAAAATAAAGTGCGGAGATTTTTTTTTTTTAAGGGAAAGGAGAAGAAACGAATTGTAGGCAGACTGTTGGACTACGTCCACGCGTTCGGAGTCCGAGAACTACTCCTGGAGTGGTCGTGTTGACTAACAACCTGTTAGTTCCCTTTGGTGTTGTTTCTCCGTATTGATGGAAAACTGAGTTTAAAGATAAACCTTCGACTACGACTGTTGTGTCTCCTACCACAGGTGTAAATAACTATTTATTTAACCAAGATTAGAACAAATTGTTCTTTTGTATATATAGGGCTATAAAATAAAGAATTGTCTGGAAATTTTGCTTCGTTATTTGATCAGTCTAGATCAAACATTACAGTTTCAAGTCCTCTAAATCGACTTTGCCTCAGACTTTCTTTAAATCGGACCGACATTGGTAAAAGTATATATTACATTCGCATGAAAAGTTTGTAGTGTTATGATGGCTGGAAAAGTCACAATGATTAAGAATTCTGAAATGAATACATAATAACCCTAAAATATGCAAATACAGCCCTAAAATAAAAGGATCGTTTAATAGTAAATAGAAGTAAAAGCAGGAAGTGATTGTAAATTGTGCAAACACAGTTCTAAAATAAAAGGGACCATTAATAACCAATAAAAGAAAAGATGGAAATCAAGCAATTTATAAATAATTCAGATGGATATAGGCGTGTTCATAATGGTCAGCAGAATACCGCTCAACACGTGTGCAGTTAAAAAAAAAAACTGCTACTAAGCAGTGAAGATTAAGATATCTGAAATCTAAACCAAAATCCATCTGCGAATCAATTTTTCTCTTGGTTTGCATGCATAGTAAACATATTGGATTTTCATAAAAAGGATGTAAGTTATGATGGCTGGAAAAGTTGCAATGATTGTGAAGGTTTGGACTCATCAAAGACTTTTTTTAAAGTACTCGTTTATCTGTATAAAGAATAGTATAAAACTTCTAATAAAAGATCATTGTATTTAAACGGTTGCAATTCTTTTGAAATTCTTTATATCACTAACCCAATTATATTTTACATATATGTAGCAAAGGCTTCTTTAGGCTACCAGCTAGTTCCTTCGTATTATTACTTTCTAGCCGCCTTTGGTGACCTGCTAGTTTGCCGGGAATATTGGTTGTGTTTAATTAAATTTTTGTCTAACTTGATGCTCACGATGTAAATAAATAAAATATTTAAAAAATAAATTTATATAAATTTATAAATAATAAAATATTTTTATTGTTTAAATATTAAAATAAATATTATTAAATATTAAAATAAATTTATGTTTAATAAAATATTTTTAAGCACTAGATCGTTACAGACATAAAAACGAGACTATTTTTAGTTCTACACCTACTGGTGAATATGTATTTTCCTAAAGGAACCAAGTCCTATGACATCATAGTACCATTAAAAACATAACAATAAGGATAATGTATCTCAAATTACACATTGCTTTCCCGTCAACGTAATTTCGCTTTCTGATTTTTCATATTAGTATATAGAAGTATCCAGCACCGTCTGTAATGCAAGAGAAGATTAAAAATATTCCCACCGATGCGAAATTCTAACTCCTGCTTTGGCGCAGGTGTCATCGTCGTCATCTGAATGAGGTTCACAATTCAGATAATTAGCAAAAATAGCTTTTGTATTAATATTTTACTTACTTTATCAAAACGGGCTTTAATATAAATTAAGCTAAACTAAACAAGAACTCATCTAGTTAATTGTGTGATTGCTTATAATAGTCCTATTGAAGTTGTTTATTTGAGTTGCTGCGGTTTTGAATTATAGCTTTTGTTAGAATATTAAAATACAGAACTACAGATGTTTAACTTATTGACGCATTTGTTTCCAAATTTACATCTACATATTTACATTAATTACTACATGTTACACATCTACATTAATTTGAGCAAAAACTTCTGTACGAAACTTTATCAATAAAGTTCTCTTCGTTTTATTATTAACGTGCTCGAACAGACAGCTTCTGAACTGATTTCGTTGAAAATTTTATCGAAATTTATAAGTATGGTGTAAATCCATGCATTAAATTTTATCCGTCCAGCTAGAAGCGTTTTTGATTTATCGTGTTCACAGACACACGTGCATAATTCCAAAAACTGTTTTTCGAACTCAGGGAGATCTGCAACGCCTACAACATCAATATATCGAGATGGAATTTCCGACGATTACAGTATTTTCTTTTTGAATATTTTGTATATTAACTGTCCAAACAAAGTATACAAAGCATAAAAACTGATAAGTATGGTGTCAAATCCATATGCCAATTCTTGCTAGAAGCATTTTTAAATTGTCGTGTTCACAAATACATAATTCCAAAAACTGTTTTGTGAACTCAGCGAGTGTTATAGATTTTTGTTCCTCCAGATGGCGCTGTTGGTCGATGAGTTAGAATTAGTTTGGATGTAAGCCTTGCTTAACTTTGTGACAGGCAACGGAACGTACAGATAGAAAGCGTTGGAGTACCCATCGTTGAAGAGGCAATTTGAAATTCATAATCTACTGGACTAGATATGCAACAGGGAGATCTAAAAAGTGTAAACTTTCCAATATCCAGATTTGGAAATTTTGAACAATTTGCTCTCTGTTTGTATATCTCGTATACAAATTATCCAACCGAAACGTCCAAAACATAAAAATCTATAAGTATGATGTATAATCCATACATCCAAATTTCATCAGTCTAGCTAGAAGCGGTTTTGAGTTATCGTGTTCAAAAACACACACACACATAACTTTTCACACTCAAGAAATGTTATATATTTTCGTTCCTCCAGATGGCGCTGTTGAACGTCTAGATTGTATATGACTACGAAATGTACAGATGGAAGGCTTCGATGAAGAGAATTTGTTGTGGAATCTTAGTTATTTATAGCATGGATCGCTTTTTTGAAATATGCAAATGGGACTAAACATAATCGTAATTGAATTTAAAAATATATTTTTCTACCCAAAAAATTTATTATAATGCAAATAATTTTTAAATTTTTAAAATATAATTCAATAAACAAAAATTGAATATGGCTTACTTCGAATTTGATATTTAAATGTTGGTTATCCCTTATACCTTAATTCGTAAGCATAAGTTGATATAATCAGTAATTTGTTTAAAAATTACTACTTTTCAACGTAACATTATATTTGTCACCATACTGCAACGAAAAGTAAATCGCTTCTTTTCTGAAAGGTGTCTTAATGATATAGTTTCGGCTTTAGAACCGGTGGGTTGCAGGTGCGAGGCCCGATTCCATCGTGTAAGCAGGTCTGGTTCAAGCTAAGTCTGGCCAGACCTGTCCTCCTTCTGGTATGGTGTGGAAATCTGGAGCGAAGGTGCCAGGTCAGGCAGGTTCTTCGTCCTCTGACCGCGGTTCAAAATTACGAAGTCAGTCTCAAAATAGCTCTTGTATTGCTTTAAAATGGGACATAATATAACTAAATTGCATATAGTTTTAACCTGAATAAATTCTCAATATAGGTCACTAACCACTCTTAATGATTAGTATTATTGACATGGAAAAGTAATATCACAAAATAATGGAATTTGTAAAAAAAAAGCGAATCGATTCCGTCTAGTATAATTCACGAATGAAATTAAGCATCTTAATATTGCTTCATTTTATGCATCTTAATATTGCTTCTTATGTCAAAAAAGTCGCCAAAACATGACTCGCAAAATTCATTAACGCCAACACCGAATTTGAACTTTTGCTTATTGAAATCATCTAGCCCTATGGGTTACTACTAAGCAATAGCGAAAGGATTTTATGAGGCATTAGAGTATTGATGGAAAGTTTACTCTAGGTAAGGAACTCTTAACTCGTCATTGGTAACGCAGTTGCACCAGCCCATTAGCAAACATAAAAGAAATTCTGGTACAGCATAAATTCTAATCTGCAGTTGTACCACCCGTAAGCAAAAGGTTAAAGTTATATTAACAAATATTTTTTTTTCAGGAAATGTACTAAAGCAAAAAACTTCCATCGCATTTTTGTCAAAAAAGTCGCCAAAACATGACTCGCAAAATTCAATAGCGCCAACACCGAATTTGAATTTTTACTGGTTGAAATGATCTGACCCTATCGGATACTACACAATAGCGAAATGATTTTTTGGGGGAATTAGAGTATTAATAAAAAGTTTATTCGGGGGAAGGAAATCATTATTAGTTATTGGTACAACATCTGTACCAGCCTGTAAGCAAAGGTAAAAAAACAAAAAACAAAAACTGTACTACCCGTAAGGAAAAGGTTAAAGCAAATGTACAAATATCATTTTCAGAAAATGCACTAAGCTAAAAACTTCCATCGAACTTTAAAGAGTAAAAACGCTCACCATATCAATTTTTAATTCAAAAACTAAAGTTGAAAGATAGAAATCTATCCAAAATCGATTAGATCTTGGATTTGGCTGCGAATCAAAAACTCGGATGCGTAGAAAGACCGCTCGCCTGAGGCGGGGTTTACGAAAGAACTCTTATCCAATCATATCATGCCAAACCCAACAAGAGGTTATAGTCTAGCCAATGGTCGAAAAGGAAGAATGGGTGGCAGTTTAATCGGTTTACTAGCACCGCGAGCTTTCGTCACTCCCTCCCTTCCCTCCCTGTTCCAGGTAAAGCTCGGATTATACGGATCACGATGTATGTTCGGGCACATCATTAATCGTCGAGCTGGAGAAAGGCTGCGTTTCTCTTGAAATTATTTTTGATGACGGCCAAATGTTAATGTTGCCCTGACACAGAAAAGATCAGAATCACAAGAATTGTCCAAAATAAAACGATACGATTTCAGCTTTGCCTTGTGCTCTGTTGTAGAATTATCACTTCAATATAATAATATCGTCTGCTGTTTTGAATATAATCTTTTCTGTTCCTTGCAATTTCCTTTGAGGAGTTCCGCTTTCAAACATTCTTTACTGCGCTATTTTCAGGTTTTATATTTTTATTACTTATCGAAAAACTACTTTTGATTTCTTTCACTGTGTTTATTCACGCTTAAAGGGAGTTTTCAAAATTGGATATCGATGGAATAATTCTGTGGTGAAAACAGATACGCAGAAGAAAATATACTTATAAAAAGAATTTGAAAATTTTCCGACAGTTATTTATGTGATAGATATCGAAGAACTTCTTCAGACGGAAAACTTGAATCTGTTTCATCAAGCAAGAAACTGGATAAGAAGCTCAAATCCGTGTAGTTTATAGATACTGAAAGAGTTTATTCAGACATCGAACAAGTATATAACATATACAAAACAAACTAAAGGAAAAAATCTATTAGGACGATAAATAATCGATATATAATAAGTGAGTATTTTAAATTTTTTCTTTCGAATGCTATAGATTGTACCGACATATTTAAGAATTTCTTGATGTTTATATAGATTATTTCTTGATTAAGCATTTAGCAGATTTCATCGGATATCGATTATTTAAAATTGATTGTAAAAAGTTTGAAATTGTCAGCCAAGCTTTATTCATCGTGTAAAAGTGCAACATTTTTTTTTTTATTTCCCACTAAAAATGAACAGATGGGCAACAAATCAACGGAAATACATATTTTTAGTTGCTCTATTGGATTTGAATTTTTTTATTGACCATTTATATCGCTCTAAGAACTATTGGCGTGAAGCTACTTCACCAATCTGCATTTAAAATACTTCCAATCAGTGGTATTTCAAGTGCATAAAACAATATGTTGCCAGGCGGCTACCCAGGGTTTCACAATCCATACCCTTGTTGTCTGGTATCAGATTTTATCAAAAATTACCCACAGCCACCTCCAACTTCACAACGAACTGCTTCATCGTTCTCTATAGACTCTATACTCTCCAGAGATTCAACTTCCATAGCCGGTCGCTTGCCCACATCATCAGGGGTCACTTCCACCGGACCGGCCGGACCAAGTGCCCTGTGGGCTGCTACAGCAACTCCTTTACATTATCATTATGCAGGGGCTGAACTTTGTGGTGAGTAGCATGTTTTGTTTACATTAGAAATAATCTGTCTTTATTTAATAATTTGAGCAGTAAAAACTAGTATTTTTCAGTTTTGAATGCATCATTGGATTTTTAAGGGTGCACAGACGATTTTTACAAATTTCTTGACTATGTGATATTAAAAATTTCAATGGATATGTAAAATTAGGAAGATATCTTTTGAGTTTCTAAAGAAATGAAGAGATTGATTTGAACGTTTTTAATTCAAATTTGTTATCATTTCGCGTTTTTCTTTTTTCTCCTTGAATTTCTTATTTATATAATATTAAAATATCGTTAGCATAATGCTAAGATTGCAAACCCAAAACTGAAAATTGTAAAATTCAATTAAATTTAATTAACTAATTTAATTCTAATAAAAAAACTCAATTTCTGATAGGATTTCATTAATTCAAAATGTCTGAAATTTTTGATCTCAGTGATCGCAAATGGGTATTTTCTTAAAGGCACTTGATGCATTCTAGAACTTTACAATTGTAAATAAGTAATAAAAAAAATAATAAAAAAAAAGGGGGAAAGGCCATTTAAAATTTTTTCATAATGAATTTCAGTAATTATTTTATAGTTTTACTGTAAAACTATTTAATAATCATTAGGATATTTGTTTACTAAAATTGCTAATTTGTTTTAAAAATTATTGATTTTTTTATAATTATTATCATTTTATTTATTAAAACTTTATGCTTTATTTACTATGTATTATTAATTACTTTAAATTTTATATTATTTGATTTTTTAATTACATATTACTTATTATTCTATTCTATTTTATAAAAATGTGCTTTCATTATTATGCATTATCTGTATATTTAATTCTGTATTATTAATTTGATATTATGTATTTCCTTATTAATTTGAAAATTGTCTTTTTCTCCAGTTGTAATCATTTCTTGACACAGTTTCTCCATGCATGAAATTTTGGATAAATCGAATATGTGTTTTGTTTCAAATTAGCAATAAAAGCTACCGTTACCTCGCTAATTACTTTTGTGTTTTAAAATTATACTAATATCGGATATTATTACAATATATATTGGTGTCTACAAAAATAAATTTACAGAAGACGTAATTTTGAATTTAATATGCAAGAAAAAAATGCTATCAACTTATTTTTAAAACATACTCACGCAAAAAGATGGAGAAGAGCGCTGGATATGTTAAAATTTCAGTGATGATGATACTTTTTAGCAGGTTGGCTTTTAGTGTTTAGTAAACTGCCGTACACGGATCTTCTATTTTCAATATGACACTGAATTAAGAAATCTGTAAAAGCCCAGGAAGTAAATTTTTCGATATATCGTAAATTAATTACATTTTGTATTTGTTTAAATTGAAACAATGATTTATTTTTGTATATGTGATTCCAAGGCTATGTTAATAAAAAAAAATAAAAAGCAGATTTTATCATTGCATTTGATTTTTATTTAATTTTTGACCCATAAAAGATATATTTTTATCTATAAAATTTTTTAGAAAATGTAGATTTAAAGACCTCTTGCTGCTAATATGCATTTATATATCAAATGACAAGCTAAAAGGGAGATTTATTAAATTAAACTGTTTTTAAATATATCAAACCATTTTTTTTTAATTTTTTATTTTAACTTTTTCTCCTCATGGAGATTGAAGAGATTAAAATGTATTTATAAAATATTCATTTCAAAAAAGGATATAAATGTTGCTATGAACGTTATATATATTTTATGGTAAATTTGATTTTTTTAAATTACATCCAGTCACTCTATTACCACAGAATTAAGCCGTATAAACAGGGATTAGATCAATGGACTTGTTAATCGGGTATTATCAATATTAACTGCGGTTAGTATTAATAGTAAACAGTAATTATTAATACTAACCAAACTTCTAAATAATTTATAATGAATAATAACTGCGATAGTATTAATAATAAGCAATTAATCATATTGACAGTATCACATGAATAATGTTAATTTTTTTTCCATGTAAAAGTATTGAACTTTTTGCTTTCTACAAATATAGTTTTGAATAAGTAACACATTTCAAATAGGACTACAAGAATTAGATTATGTTTCTATCAATTGTATAATTAAGATTATTCAATCAAAAAATATTTTTATTTGGCATTTAGAAAGCCTTTTTTTATGGGAAAATAAAAATTTCTGCTCTTTTAATACTAAAATAATGTAATAATAATACTAAATAATACTAATAATACTAAAAAAATGTAAAAAATTGTCTGAAGTTTATGATTTTACAATCAAAATCATAACCACATGATTTTAACTGGAAGAAAAAAAATAGTAAAATTCTATTCAATTCTATTAAAATTCGCCGATTATAACTTCAAAATCTTTACAGTCTGTTGTCAACCAAACAGGAAAATGCTGAAATGTTAAGAGTTTCGCTTTTAGTACGTTTGTGTCCAATATAAGTTTTATTATATAGCACAAAATTATAAATTAATATTTTAAACTTTTGTCCGGTTAATAAAGAAAGGTCATTTTACAACCTACATCACAGTTATGAAGTAAAATTAAAGTGAGAATTTAAAATATTATTTTCAATATAGACAAAAAACTTAACCTCTCAATAATTCAGGTTTAAAAGCCATGTATGAGTTCTTGTAGATTTTATTATTACAACAACGATGCAATGCTCGTGAAATGAAGCTCTATTTGTGTATGATATTTTTTCTCGGTTCAATCAATGTATTTTGATGCATAATTATGATGATGCATTATTATAACCATGATGTTACTATTATTTCCACGTCATTGTTTTTTCATAGAAATTAAAATTCAATAGAATTTTTTTCAACCTTTTAGAATATGATGTATTCAGCTTTTTAATAAAATAATTATAGTACACCATACTTGTTTTCTTTATATTGAATTAAAAGCTTTAGATTTGTTAAAAGATATGAAAATCCGGATAAATTGGAAATATAGACCAAAATCAGCCTCAATACTAGAAATTAAGTCATTTGCACTGTTTTTTAGCCACTTTTTTTTATAAATTTATGTAGTAAATAATATTTCTGATATGTTTTTACACTGATAAGCATAATGTAAGAAAATCTTTTAAAAATTTAGATATTTATGTAATATCGCCACTTATCAAAAATAAAAATTTCCTCCTCAGAAAAGTTATTTTTATTGAATACTAGCCGCCTTTGGCGACCAGCCGGTTCGCCAGCATTACCGCTCACTACAATTTTCAATTAAATATTTTAAGTAACTGGTCTCTTAAAGGATTCTCAGACAAAACATATTTAATATTCAAATTTTGATAGTCATACCAAACTTATGCTGTTTAGATCGTTTCGTTCAATTTAGTATATATATTTTGCTAATTTGTTGCCATTTCCGGTAAAACTTCAACTTTAATTTAAAATGTAAATGACGAAATTGCAATTAATATTAGGATATTTTTTAATAAAACCAAGCGCTTTATTTTATTTATCATCTTTATTGTTATTTATTATTTATTATTATTATTCAATATGAGTATTGCAAACAGAATCGCTCGGTATTGAAGTCTTATGTTAACTACAAAATATTTTTCATAATTTATGTAATATCTCAAACAATAATTCAACAAAAAATTCTGAGATTCAGCATAAAATTCAGTTTTTAGTTTTGCTTTCAAAAGGATTGAAATGAAATCAATAACAATATTTTGTTCCTGCCTATAAATATATTTCAAAAATTATGAAGTCTAAATTTAATACAATAAGGTATCATATTCTGAGAAATATTCTGGACACACCAAATTTTAAATAAATGAAAGAATATTTCTATTTTCCACGATCAACTAAGACTTAATTATAAAGTTTTAAATGTTAAAAATTTAGAAAAACTCAGCATTTTCATAATCTTAGGCCAATTTATCTTGAGAAACCTGCGTGCTGATTGGCGTATTTTCTTTGAAGCGATCGATGGAAAATCTAAAATTATCCTTTTTTTATTGAATAGTGATATTCAAATTTTCATAAATCAGTCAGTTTAAGTGACTGGAAATTAACTCTTAAAAGTCAGTGATTTAGTTAATTGGAAATTAACTCTATGACCACCATAAAATCTGTGCTTTCTCTTGTAGTGTACGCATTCTCCTTAATATCCGCTCGAATAAAACATCACATACAAAAGTATTACATAGAACAAACACATCAAAAGTAAACATAACATTTCAATAGTTACCAAAAACAAAAGAGAGAAAAATGCAATTAATAAGCAGACGATATTTAGAAATGTACAGATATTTAGACTGAAAAATGAAATTATATGAAATTAACCATACGCGCAGACGATATTTACAAAAGTAAAAATATTCAAACCTGAAAAGGAAAATATATGAGTTATTCCATCAATAAATGCCATACATTTGTTTATATCTTCATTATTTTATGAGTCATAAAAAATGGGTCCGGGACTAAATAAACACCCTGTATAGAGAGTATAAAAGATCATAAAATAATTTTTCTTGAATTTATTTTTTAGAAAAAATAATATTTCATATTTGTTTCACTTCCTACAAACACGTGCCGAAAATTATATTTTTGCAGATTTCATTTCCAAAAAGATTTAATTTATTTTTAATTGGAGCTTTAATCAATGTGATGGCAACAGTTTGAAAAAAGCTTATTTTTTCCCATTAATGCGAAACGTGCTTAATTTTAATTTTTATTTTTACGAAAAAAAATATTGAAAAACATAGTTAAAATATTTATTTAAAAATTAATTAAAAATAGAAATTTAATTTTAAGGTTAAAACATTGGTATCATTTAAAAGATAAATTTTTGATCTTTAACTTCATGTAAAAATCTTTTTTGTGCGGTAATATTTTCGAAAGTTATAGCAGAAACACGTCAAAATTTCGCTTAATTTTTAAATAAATAAAATTCTAGTTAAAAATTCGACAAAATAACCCCCAGGTGCACATTCCCGGGCCCCAAGGTATACACGTGTCAAATTTGGTAGCTGCAGGTTGAATGGTCTGGCCTGCAGAGCGCCAACACACACACACACACACACATTGAGCTTTATTATAAGTACTAGCCGCCTTTGGCGACCAGCCGGTTCGCCAGTATTACCGCTCGCTACAATTTTCAATT